>OZ024733.1:14696770-15194372 GCA_964016875.1 Fallopia convolvulus | reverse complement strand
AGAAAGAGGCCTAAAAATGGAAGAAGGAAGGTCTCTGGCCGAGACCCCGACTTGGTCAGTTGCCACGGTCACCACTGTAATGGTCTTTGTTTGTTTTCTGGTGGAGAGATCCATCTACAGATTTGGAAAAGTAAGCCCCAAATGAAACCCAAAAAAACCTATTAATTGCTGTTTTGAGCACATCGTGAACGTTTTTCCTTTTATGTGTGAGCAGTGGCTGAAGAAGACTAGGAGAAAAGCTCTATCAGCTTCACTAGAGAAGACTAAGGAAGGTAATGATTTTGTACTGGAAAGGAGTGGGTCCTTTTCGGGTGTTTGTTTTTATTTGATTCTTGTTCTTTTTGTTTGTATGTCAACCGTGATATTCACAAATCCGGCTATCTCTTTTGTTTTGTTTCTTGCAATGTATGTATATTTGTTCATCCCCGAATGCAGACTTCATCATGTTCTTTGAATGAAAACCAATCTTTGGTGCTTTGCTCTTCTTGCTTCTGCTTCTTGTGTTTGTTTCTCTCTGCAGTAAATGGTAACTACAGCTTTCTATCCTCTGTTCAGAATTAATGCTACTTGGTTTGATATCTTTGTTGCTGGGGCAATGGGCGAGGTGGATTTCAGAAATTTGTGTAGATTCATCGCTTTTCAATAGTCGGTTTTATCTGTGTTCCGAGGAAGATTTTGGCGGCCACGAACATAAGAGGTTTTTGTTCGAAGAGCCAATCTCTTTCTCCAATGAAACCGTGATACCTCCAAGGGGATTAATCAATCCTCCCTCTCATCACTGTAGTGAGGTAATTTTGCTCATTCCATTTCCTCTCATAAGAATTCAGCGTTGAGCATTTATTTCCAGTGTAAAAATCTCTACCTCGCTGCAGGGGCGTGAACCTTTTGTTTCCTATGAAGGTCTTGAGCAGCTTCACAGATTCTTATTTGTCCTCGGTATCACACACGTTCTCTATAGTTGTGTGGCAGTTGCACTTGCAATGACTAAGGTATACTTTACATCTCCTCCCCTCTATTTGAGCTGTCTAAGAACTTGACTGTCTTAATCTATTTTGGCTAATAATGAATAGATTGCAAGAAGCAGCAGCCATTGACTTAGTAAACATTGATAGAAGCATACAAGAGTTGTTTATCCTGTTTTTTTTTTTTTTTTAAACTTTACCATTTCAGTTATGGTGTGGTTTTACATTTATGTAGATCTACAGCTGGAGGAAATGGGAAAATCAGGCATTTGCCTATGCACTTGAAGCCCATGGTACTAGTAAATATTGTTTTCAAGGAAGATAATGTGTTTGAACTCTTACTCTACTAGTAAATATTGTTTTCTAGAGGAGAAAGATCATATTTTAAGGTTTAGCAGAACATTCTGTTTGCCATAAAATGTTATACTACAACTGTATTATAATATTATATATGCTGCTACTACAACTCTGATTTAGCTTCTGTTTTGCAGCAAAGAAGAACAAAGTGATGAGACGACAGACCACCTTTGCATTTCATCATGCATCTCATCCATGGAGCAGAAACCGTGTTCTAATTTGGATGGTAACTTGATTTTCTGTTACAGATTCAGGTTTATTTAAACTTTCTAGTTTTTGTGGCCTTCATTTGACCACTCATTTCTTCTATTCTATGATACAGCTTTGCTTTCTCCGCCAATTTAAGAGCTCCATTAGGAAGTCAGATTACTTGGCCTTGCGCTTGGGCTTTATAACTGTAGGTATCTAATTTCTCTTATTAGTTTCTTATTTCGTTTGCCCATTTCTTGACATTCCATTTCGTTGTGAGTGTCCATACCAGACCGCATGATCTGTCTTCGTGACACTCTATGTTGCTGAGTGCCGATTTTAGTCGCTAGGCCATATTCATTTTCTCTTTTAGTACTGTTTTATTTCAGTAAGTATTTTTCTTTCTACGATTGCAATTTTTGGGATCAACTAAGCTCGCTCTCTAATTTGCCTTTACTGGTTTTCAGACTCACAGGATTCCCCTTTCCTATAACTTCCATAAATATATGGTCAGGAGCATGGAAGATGAATTTCATGCAATTGTGGGAATTAGGTAACCATCTCTTCAATTTTAATTTTAATTCCAGACTACTCCTGACTGAGTTGACTACTTCTTCGTATTACACAAGTAGCATTGCAGTTTTACTATATCAAGACTCCTATGTATTTCTTCACTTAAGTTTATGCAAAGAAAAAATTCCTTTGCATAACCAATTGTCAAATAAGTCTCGTCTTTTTTGTGCCATTAAGCAAATGATCTTTCACTATGCAGCTGGCCACTCTGGGGGTATGCCATATTGTGCATCTTCATCAATATCCACGGTAAAACAAACTTTCAGTTCAGAATCCCTTTCTCCATCTTAGAATCTTTCATTTTTTAACTTTGTCAATGTAATCTTTCGGCTCATTTTTTGCAGGCCTAAATATTTACTTCTGGCTATCCTTCATTCCTGCCATTGTCAGTTACCTTCATCTATTCTGAAGCCACATTGCATTTTTGTCTACTAACTTTTTAAAATAAATTCGTGTTTTTTCAACTGCGTTTAAAGCTTGTGATGCTCGTGGGGACGAAGCTCGAACATGTTGTGTCAGTTCTAGCAGTGGAGATTGCAGAACCATCTGGCCCCGCCAGTGGAGACCAAGTAAAGCCACGGGACGAGCTCTTCTGGTTTGGAAAGCCAGGGATCATATTAAGGCTGATACAGTTTATCTCGTTTCAGGTAAGGACCTGCCATTTGTCTCATTCTTGTAGTAACAATTGATCCAAATCGTCTTTTTTTTTTTTTTTAATGTATTACTCTTCACTTGCAGAATGCATTCGAAATGGCTACATTTATCTGGTCCTTGGTGAGACATGAGCTGTTTCTCTTACGTTCACGTGTTGTTGCTGCTTTTATATGATTTTGTCAATTTATATTGTTTTGTCAACACCACAAACTCCGTGTCTTATGTAGTGGGGCTTCAAGCAACGGTCTTGCTTCATGAAGAACCACGCAATGGTTGTCATCCGACTGGCTTCCGGGTACGTTTTAGCTCTTTCCTCTAAATCAAGTCCATCCCTCTATTCCTCGTTGCATTCTCTTACTTGATCGATGCTCATTTCTTCGGAATTTCATCTGGTTTCACAGGCTTCTGGTTCAATTCTGGTGCAGCTATAGCACCGTCCCTTTAAGCGTCATCATCACACAGGTTCCTAACCGCTTGAAAAATTCCACAAAGCATTAATAATTCTAGAGCTATAATTATGACAACTGCACATGTTTCCATTCGCACATGTATACATTCAGATGGGATCCAAGTGCAAGAAAGCGCTGGTGGCGGAGAGTGTAAGGGAGTCGCTCCACAGCTGGTGCAAACGAGTGAAGGACAAGTCAAAACGGTCGCTGGCAACGAGATCCGTCTGCTCGATTGACGAGAGGGACGAGACAACGACCGTGGCGTCGCTGACCATATCGAGGTGCTCGTCGGCGGCTTCCCTGAATGAGGTGACCGTCGACACAGTGTGCGGCAACTCCTCTGTTGTTATCGATGCTTCTTCGGGGGCTCGTGTAGGCAACTTCGCCTTTGATCGGGTTTCAGAGTACATTGAGCAGTCGGCAGTGAACACGTTTGAGCATCCGCCCGATCATGACATAGTCGAGCTCGATCACGGGCTGGATGAAGAGGAAGGGAGGTTTGTGAGTCTGCAGGAGTTGCTCCAAAGGACGAGTAGAGATGAATGCCATTAAGTGCAAACGGGTCGGAATTTGTGTCTGAAACAAAAATGATTTCAAGATAGTGGTACAAAGATGTTAGTAAAAGTGATACAGACGATCTATCTTTACTAGGTTTGTAATTTGTTGTTTATTGATTGAAATTTCCTCTTTATCATCTGTCAAAATGCTTAAATACAAGGAGGATTTTGAAAAATAACCCTTAAATAGGGGGCTATTTACCCTTAAGTTCAGTTATACTCCCTTTAGAAGTGCTATAATGCCATTTATAAGGTCTGAAGTTTAGAAGCGCTATCCCTTTAGAGTTCATTGTCCTCACTCGAACTTTGAAAAGAAAGACATAGGTCAGAAAACTCATAAAATAAATTATTAATAATTTATTTCCCTCTTAATTATTTTTAATGAATTCCTTTTTCAATAAAAATAAGCAGAGTAACGACTAAATTCTTATATATTTAAAGAAAATGTTACATATTCTTTTATTATAACATTCTTCCTTAGAGTAAAGAATTGACATCATACTTTCATATAAGTGATAAGTGTTCATTTACGTCACACGAACGTCGTATTAAAATTTGGGATCGTAATATTAAATAACGAAACCAAACCGACGGTCAAAAGTTTATACTGAAACGATGTCGGTACGAGATCTCGGAGCGACAATTTGAGAAACTAGAACGTCCCAACAACGTCATGGCAATGTCATGAGGCTACAACGTCGATGACGTGCAACACAACAACTCTAGGTTGAGGAGCGGTGGTCCTGAGATGGTGTAATGGTGTCGGCAGTGCGAGAGTTCTCGGGCGGGAGTTGCGTGCTCGTTGCTACACGCGGGCACACCAAGAGGCGGAGGGAGGCTCGGTGGTGTCGGAAGAGGCATCGGGGAGAGCTCTTGTCGGAAGCTTGGCGCAAGGTGGTGCGGTGTGGACATATATGTGTGTACGAAAGCGAGTTTGAAATGGGAGAAGCAAGAAAGAAGTGAACATGGATGCTCGTTTTTACGAGCCTTATCTTCTCCTCATGTAGAATCGAGTTGAACACCTCGATTCCTGTCACTCACACTCAATCAATCATGAAAACATGGAAAGGAAAGTAAGATTTGTCTCCAAGAAAAACACCATCACGATTCTGTTATTCTCACCATCACAACTTTACAATACTACTAACGCACTATTTATATGGTTTCTATAAGTAAAGGCTACTCCACTTATTACAATGGACGTGCATACACCTGATTATCACTTTAGTTTTACACATTACAATTTGTATACTAAAGTCTGATTTCTTAACAAGGTTTACATAAGTCTACATCCCTCCTCAAATTACAACTTCTGAAAGACCCAATTTGACACAAAGGAAATTATGTCGAGCATGTTACAATGCTTTTGTGATTAAGAAGTAGACAATAAACCTTGTTGCACCTTTTGTCTAGTGAAGTGACAATCTATCTCAAGATGTTTTGTTCTCTCATGAAAATAAGGGTTAGCCGTAATTTGTTGGGCAACCTTAGAACAATGTGATTGGCTTTGGCACTTGTAAATGCAAATCCTGAAGCAAAAAATCAATCCATACTAACTCAGATGTAGTAGCCGCCATACTCCTATACTCTGCCTCAGCGGATGACCTGGAGACCTTTTTCTGTGTCTTTGTTTTCCAAGCTACTAAAGCATGCCTAAGAAAAATGCAATATCCAGTCAAAGACCTCCTTGTGTGTAAACAAGCACCCCAGTCCGCATCAGCAAACCAGTAACCTTTAATTGTTCTTGTCCTGGATAAAATAAACCCAAAGAAGGTGTATGTTTTAAGTACCTTAAAAGATGCATAGCAGCATTCCAATGAGGCAAGCGAGGAGAAGACACAAATTGTCTAAGATGTTGACAAGCATATGAAATGTCTGGTCGTGTCAATGAAAGATATAACAATCTTCCTATTAATCTCATGTACTTCTCCTCATCTTCTAATTTTTCTCCTTCATCAACTGTCAACTTTAAACCTGTAGGCAAAGGAAATCCTACTGACTTTGCATTTTGTAATCCACAATCAACTAGAATATCTTGAATATACTTCCTTTGACACAAATATGTCCCTGCATCTGTTCTAAGAATATCCATCCCAAGAAAATATTTGGCCAGACCTATATTTTATTAGTAAACTTCTGATGTAAAGCAGTTTTCACAACCTCAATCTCTGCTCCATCTGACCCAGTAATTAGAATGTCGTCTACCTACACCAATAAAGCAGTGAAGCCATTCCCATTGTCCTTTACTGATATACACAATTATGTTGTGTATTTAGGAGGAGTTTTAGCATACTTTTATTATGCTTTTAGGTGGTTTAGAAGACTTTCTACAACTAGGAGAAGAAGACCCAAAGATGCATATTATTGGAGTTTTGGAGCTGGTTGGAAGAGAAGTTGAAGAAACACGTTGCGTTGCTGGCGGCACCCGCCGCCCCTGACAACGCGGAAATCCTTTGGCTGACACGTGTTTTATTTCTATTGGTCCAGTTGTTCCAGCTTTATTCCGTTTTTATGTATTTTTGGATATACTTCTTAGACCTAGTTTGATATATTAGGGTTTTTGAGAGTTGCATCTCTCATTCATCATTATCATATTTTTTCTTTCAGACTTTGAGTTTTAGCCTTTCATGGAGAACTAAGCCCTTTTGCTTAGTCTGACATTTTGAAGCTTTGTGTGACTTTTAGTTGTGAGATTTCTACTTTTTATTTAATGCATGGAATTATTTTACTCTCTTGATTGATTTGTTTATGTGATTGATTTCAACAATTTATAGGGTTGTTTTTATTGAATCTCAATTGCTAGATTTAGAGAAATTACTAGTTGAGTTTCTCTATTTCAAAGTAGCAAACTGCATTGTACTAGTATCTGGTTGTGCTAGTCTATTGCAGAAGAGAGTTTAATTGCATTCTAGTATAAAAGCTGGTTGTTTTTATGCTAGATTTGTATCCTGATTATATTCCTATTCTTCATGCTGCTTTTGAATTGAATCTTGATGGTTTCATGATTATTCAATTAGTTAGGATTAATAGTATCTGGCTGTGCTATTAATTATCTTTGAAAAGGAATTGGAATTCCATATGCATGCGATATTGAATGAAATCTATGATCAACTTGTCATACGAATGTGGATCTCTGTTTGACTAAGTGTTTTCCCCAAATTGATAAAAACCCAAACTTTAATTGCCTTATTAGTTTTTGCATGCTTGTTATTTAATTTACTTCATAAACCCCTTTTAATTTAATTGACATAAAATTTACATAGAAAGATAAACCAACCTCCCTGCGGATTCGACCCTTACTTCCCTAGGACTACAATCTTTAGGATTGTTAGGACTCTTTTGCATAGCCGTGATTTGCACGACCATTTCATGATTATCATTTACAAACAGAGAGTAATATGAACATGACTAAGTATAACCCAAGTCTAACAGAAAATTGGTTAATTCTATGTTCCATTGCCGAGCTGCCTGTTTAAGGCTATATAGTGACCTCTAAAGTTTACATACCTGCCCATTCACAACCTTATCATACCTTTCAGGAGGCAATATATATATATATATATATATATATCTTCTTTTAAAAACCCATGCAAGAACACGTTGTTTACATCAAGTTGATGTATGGGCCAGCATTTTGCTGTTGCAAGTGTTATCATAACACATACTATTTGGCAATTTTGCTACCGGACTAAAGGTATGCTTGTAATCCTTTCCTATTTTCTAATTATACCCCTTAACAACTAACCTCGCTTTGTATCTATCTATACTTCCATCACCTTTAAAGTTTACCTTGTAAACCCATTTGGAAGAGATAGGCTTATGTCCTTGTGGTAGATTGGTCAGAATCCATGTGCAACTCTTGATCCATAGCATCAATCCACTTCTTGTCTTGCTTTGCCTATTTGTAACAAATAAGTTCTTTCACAGATAACACTTGAGACATAAAAGCTCTATGGTTCACTATTTCCTCATCAGAAGAAACTGTTTGAACATCATAATCTCTCATCCAGGCTGGTTGTGTTCTTACTCTTTCTGATCTTCTTACTAGTTGCACTTCTTCTTCTTGCAAAATATCATTAGGTTGTAAATCATTTAATCCACCAGGCTGAACATCAATCTCATCATCATTGTCTCCTTACTGAACAACTTGTACAGGCTATCTAATATGTGGAATGACTTCTGAACAATCTTTATATGGATAAACATCCTCAAAAAACATTACATCTCGGCTATAGAACACTTCACCATTCTGCAAATCCAACAACTTGTATCCTTTTTATTGTACATGATACCCTATCAAAACACATCTCCTTCCTCTTGCTTCTAGTTTATCAAATTTCCCTTTCAACATTTTAGCATAGCACAAACATCCTATCACCCTTAAATGATCATATCTAGGTGCCTTTTGTCATAGGATTTCATAGGGAGATTTCCACCCTAAAGAAGCCATTGGCATCTTATTAATAAAAAAAGCTGCAGTCATAACACTTTCACCCCATAATCTTTTAGGAAAACCTGCATGTAGCATAATACTCCTAGTTGTATCTGGTAGATGCCTATGTTTGCATTCTACCACACCGTTTTGTTATGGTGTGTAGGTCATAGTCCTTTGATGCAGAATTCCAAACTCACCAAACAAATTTTGATAATCTCTATTAACAATTTCTGTTCCATTATCTGATCTAAATTTCATAGGCAAACATCCAAACTGAGTTTGAACCATTGTAATAAACTCTCTCAAAATACCACACAACTGATCCTTTGTGTGTAACAAAAAAATCCAAGTAGTCCTACTTTTGTCATCAACCAAGGTCAAAAAAATAATTGCCACCATTCATTCAAAGAAGCTACTCTATATGGACCCCATAAATCGACATGAACCAAATCAAAGCAATTTTCAGAAACATGTTCACTTTGTTTAAAAGGCAATCTTTGAAATTTGGCTTGTTCACAAACATCACATATGAAATCAGTAGTACTGTTTCTACAACAAGGCAAATGTGCTAGGTTGGAAACCGACATATGTCCAAGTCTAAAATGTAGAATTTGAGAATCATATTGTGTGTGACTAGTCTAACACACCTTATTTTCTTCCTTCTTGCCATCTCTTTCTTATCTTCCTCTGCTTCCTGCCTCTAGCTTATACAGTCGTCCAAGCTGCTGTCCATAGGCTAGGTTTTCATTACTCGTACGGTCCTATAATACATAATGTTGTGAGTAAAAAGAAGCACCAATTCTCCCATTTCTGACTAGTTTCCCTATAGACAGTAGATTATATATGAATTCTGGCACCAACAAAACTTCCTCCAAGACACAATTCTTGCCAAGCACTACTTTCCCCACCTTTCTTACTGTTTTAACTGAATCATCTAGAGTTCTAACATATATAGGAAATTTCAACATTCTAATATCTGTTAAAAGTTCAGTAAAAGGCGTCATATGATCTGTAGATCCAGTGTCAAGTATCCACTCACCTGTTGTCTTAGATAAATCACTAAGATTAAGATGAGATATATCTGAAAAGCTACTATTTGCTCCTCCAAATAGTGATCTGCATGTCTCAACATTCATCACAACTTTCCCTTTGAAGGCTCTAATGACTTCTTGGCAAACTGCCTGAATCAATTCCTGGTTCATTCCATTAATAGAATCAAGAGGTGTGTCTTGTTTGCCACCTTCTTCTTGATCCACATTCACTTGATTTGCACGTCTGTATCCTCCTCTATTGTGTTTTCCCTTCTACCAATCAGGGTAACCAATCAGTTCAAAGCATTGGCTCTTGATATGACCTTCTTCTTTGCAATGAAAGAACACATTCTTTTCACCATTCTTCCATTTCCTAGTGTTTCTCCTATCATCTTAATTTCCTCTGTTACTGGCTGAATTTGCAGCTGAATTCCCTTGATCTTAATTTGCTTTCCCTTGATATGAGTTCACAGAAAAATCAGCAGTCGACTCTTGTACCTTTATCATACCACTCTTCTATTTCTCTACTTGCATAACAATGTAATAGGCTTTGTTCACAGATGGCAAAGGATCCATGGAAAGTATTTAACTTTTAGCAGACTCGAATTAATCATTCAGCTTTAACAGAAATTGCATCAAGCGGCTTTGATTCATGATTTCTTGGAATTTCTCTGATAAATCACAAACACAATTCCTACTTCCCCCGCATTCACAGCTCGGAACACCAGTCAAATTCTCCAATTCATCGCAACATTTCTTTAACTTTGTGTAATAAGTTGTAACAAACAAATCACCTTGAGTGATCAAAGCCAACTCTTGCTGAAGACGATAGATCAACGATGCATTACTTTGATTGTATTGCTCTTCAATCTCCCTCCATAGTTGTCAAGCAGTAGAGGCGAACACGAACGCGGTTGATAATTCTGGATCAATCGAGTTCAACAACCGGCATTTGATCATGTTGCCGCACCTGATCCAGCGAGCATCATCTCGATTCCTGCTCGATGGTTTTGGCAAGGTTCCGTCCATGAACCCTAACTTTAGCTTCGCTCATAGCGCCATTTTCACCTGACGACTCCAAGCTAGATAGTTAATTCCATCAAATTGAGTTTGCGTTAAACCTAACCCCGGATTATCTGAGTTATTTAGTGTATACGGATCACCAAGATTCTGACCATTATTTTGCCCCGCCATGATCGAAACCTTCAATCGCTTTCTCCAAAAAACAGATTTAGAAAGATCGAGCCCTCACAGGTCGCTTTGATACTATGTAGAATCGAGTTGAACACCTCGATTCCTGTGACTCACACTCAATCAATCACGAAAACATGGAAAGGAAGAGAATATTTGTCTCCAAGAAAAACACCATCACGATTCTGTTATTCTCACCATCACAACTTTACAATACTACTAACAGACTATTTATATGGTTTCTATAAGTGAAGGCTACTCCACTTATTGCAATGGACGCGCATACACCTGATTATATCTACCAGACTTTAGTTTTACACATTACAATTTATATACTAAAGTCTGGTTTCTTAACAAGGTTTACATAACTCTACACCTCATCTCCTCCATATTTCATCTCCCTTACCATTTTCTTTTCAACATTTTTATAGTCGAAAATAACATTACGTCTTAATGCCTATAACGATCCATTTTTTTATCGAGCCTTTTATTTGACTTGTGCTTATTATGATCATTAATCTCATCATCATAGGTTTCCAAGGGCTATCAGATAGCAATGAGTGGACTGGCAAGCAAGCCTGTACTAATATTTTTGGTAAGAATTTACTCACAATTCAAATGCTCAAAGTAAAAGTTTACTGAAAAAGGCGTTAAAATAGGAAAGTAAATTTGACATTAGATGAGTGAAACTTGTTTTAAACATGAAATCAACTTGTTCAATTTTTTCAAACCATCTTATTTTAAAACAATTCATCACAAACATAAAAATTGGAAAACTATGTTTCATGCACTATACATATGTGCATCAAAATAACAACAAATCAGTATTAACTCGCCTTGAGTGGAGTCTGGGGGTGAAGATGTATACACCCTTGTGCAAACATAAAATCGAAAGGGTGTATGTATGTTGAAAGCCATACATTGCAATCTTAACATGAAATAGAAAACTTAGATGCGTGCAATGTGTGTTTTGGACAAAAACTTGATCAAAAAATCTTTGCCCTTAATTGGGGCACGATCGAATTCAAAGGAAACAACAAGTATGAGTAAGCTCGAAATTCTCGAAAGCAAAGGGCTATGATCCTCTTGTTTGATTGATTTTTTATGGTTACTTATGTGTCCTTTGCAAAATACGAAATTTTACATATATACATCTTAGTTCCAACGGTTATCTCCCATGTACCACGATCTCCGGATTTATTGGGCGTATCCTGCAACCGCTTCCCACTTCCCGCATATATCGGAGACTCGGAGCGCTCCCACCAAGGCCTTCTGAACCGATCTCTCCGCTTTGTGACAGAAGCTTTCTTCCTTCAATCGGATGACTGATGACTTCTCCATTTCGGGATTCTTTCTCGATCAAACCGGCTGATGACTTCTCTGTGTATTTATGGGCTCAGATTACTAAATGGGCTGGTGGACATTTGGGCCTAACAATACCCCCAAATCCTGATCCAAATCCTTTAGGCGGGATTTTGATCGGATTTTCCGCGTGAGCTTAAGCAGCATATGCCACGTGGTTATTACCCGTCCATTCGATCACCCTTGAGAACTTAAAGAGTCCCATCAATCAGGCTTTAAATGTTTCGTCTGAGACCCCATTATGAGATACACGCTATCTCCTTCCTACTTTTGTGCTTCCTCGTCTTCTTGCTCTTCTCTCTAATTGTCGCTCAGCTTCCATGGCCAACACCGACGTTAAAGATATGGGCTTCGAGTCTTCTCACATCCTAGAGCCCCATGATTGTCGCCCTTGCTCTCTTTCCTCAAATAAGGTGGAGACTCTAATTCGAAACCATGGATTCCCATCCGATACCAACTTCTACACCCCTACATGCGAGGCTGTCGATTGGGTCAAAGAAGGCTGGGTCTGCTTTCTGGAGTACCCCTTCACCCTGGGAGCCCTTTTCCCTTTCTCTCCTTTGATCCTGAACTTCCTGATGACCCTCAAAGCCTCCCCAGCACAGTTGATGCCGTTGGTATGGAAGATCTTGTACCAGATCAGTGAAATCTGCATGGGCGAGAAGATCGACTTCACATTGCAAGATCTACTTTGCGCGTATCGAGTCTGTCCTCTTAGGGCTGGATGCTTCAGTCTTCATGCACGGGACGCCAGGAACCCTCTGATCCCGAAATCAAAGGTTAATGACAAAGATTGGGCCTCACGCTTCTTCTTCGTGGAAAGATCTACCTTGGGAGAAATGTATCAAGTTGCTTTCTTTGACTCTTGGACCACCAAAAGTAAGTACTTTTAACCCTAATTTTTGCAACCCCCAGTTGTTTTCTTTCGCTGTTTTGTTCTCAAGTTTCTGACTTTGAGGATTTCTCGCGCAGTTCCGCCTAGATTGGAGGCCCATGTTCTGGAATCATAGGCATGCATGAAGCTCTTCTCTCTTCCGGAGTCTAAGAGGACATATCGGAGGTCTGCGGAACAAATGCTTGAAGGTGAATCCAGTAACAAGACGACGACAGTCACTAGGAATCCTCGAGACGGTGAAGATGACGCGGGATCAGGAAACTCCGAGAAGACGATTGAGGACAGCGCTGTGGCATTTGGGGAGCTCGCTGACACGGTTGCGAACCCTATCCGGAACCCTACCAGTATGTGCTCCTCCTCTTTGCTTTCAAATTCGATACCGATTGTTTCCTTGAATTTTAATGCTTGTCTTCTCAGAAACTTCGTCTTCCCTGGGAAGGAGCTTTTCTGCCGCGGCCCTGATTCAGCGTCAGCTTCGGTCAAGTGACAAGAGACCTCCCTTGGACCCAAAGGTGAAGATGGAGGCTGCGGTGAACGTGACCCCCACCAAGAGGCCCTCGCCTGGAGCTACTGAAGTCATCGACTTGAATGAGAAAGGTCCCTCCGATGTGTGGCAAAAGCTCCGGGGTGCTATTGGCTCAAAGAAGCCTCACTTGGATGTTCCCAGTTCTGCTCTGGTGAGAGACGCCGACCTGTCGGTTTGGAAGGTACATTTCCTCCACCGTTTTCCTTCTTCACTTCTTTTTCTCCTTTTTTTCTTTTTACATATCCATCGCGGACGATATCCTGCCTTGGTGTGTAGGCCTTGCAAAGTGTCCTCTGGGTTGCGGACGCCGTTGACAAGGAAGAGCATATTCTCAGAGATCATCAGGTTAAGTGGAATTCCGAAAAGGCTACTTTGGAGAGGGAAATGAATCTTGCGGTTGAACTCCAGAAGACAGACGCAGGTAAGCTTGCGAAGCTTGCTGAGACATTCAGACGCCAGTCTTCTCAAGTTGCTTCAGATTGGTCCAAGATTGCTGAGCTCGAGGCCGAGAATAGGAGAATTCTCAAGGAAGCTGGTGAGATCGGAGCCTACTATTTGATGATGTCCAGAGTGGAGACGATCAAGCAGTTCGCGGCTGGCCAACATTCAGATTGGGATATGGACGCTGAGATCGCGTCTTTCCATGAGTGCTATCCTCCAAATCAACCGGCCCCTAGTGATGAGCTTTTGGCTTCTCTTGACGCAGAGGAAGAAGGCGGTGATCATGGTCTGAGCACGGGCGGGGTACCTGAGCAAGGTGATGGGCTTTCAGCAGATGCAACGGAGCAGCTGGGAGGCACTTCCGTCAATGATGAAGATTAGGGCCGTGAGCCCTTGTAAAAGATTTCTATGATGGTTTTTCTTTTGTTTTTGTTTGAACAGACTGCGGGTAACATGTATGGGCCGTGTAGAGGCCGTAAACAATATTTGTCCTTTGTCTGGACGTCTCCTCTTCCTTAGGAAGAGGAAGTAAATAGTTTTGATGCATGTGTGTTTTCTTTCTTGCGTATTTTCGTTTGGTATTGTCCTTCCTTTGTGTGCAGGATTTCTCTGGACGCGCGGGTGCTTCGGACAGAAGGCTTTAAGACGAGGACTACTGCAGAAGTCTCTGGTCACAGGTGGCAGCTGCGTTTACCGAAGAAGTTTCCAGGCGTGTAACCGGTATCGCGTCGGGACTTGCGCTCGGGAAGTTCAGTCGATTAGAGACGTCTTTAGTCTAGGATTGATTACCTCAGTTGTTTAAACTTGTATTTGATTGTATAATGCATTTCTATATGTTGATAAATAAAATATGCTTCTGACTTTCTAGTTCTACTTATGCGAAGAGAGAATAAAGGTAATTAAACAGTATGCACTAACGTCATTAATTCGATAAGAGAAAACTATAGCATAGGAATCACACAACAAAGAGTCTTCACACAAACAAGTTGATCACAAACATACTAAAGAAGATGAACTTAAAGCAAAAGTAAGATAATAATTGGGGACAGATGACCTCTAGTGTTTTGAATATCTGATGCTGAGAACCTTCCGCTGAGGGTTCTGGGAGGTTTACGCTCTGATAAAAGGAGTTTTCCCTTAGAAGTGATATTTCTTCAAATGTATTGCGTTCCAGCTCCTTGGGATGGCTTCTCCGTCTTTGGATTCCAGCTGGTAGGCGCCTTGCCCAACGACCCCCGTTATCTTATAGGGTCCCTCCCAGGTCGGGGCTAGTTTCCCCGACTTGGTTTCATGGGTGTTCTGGAAGACTCATCATCGTACCCAGTCACCGACCCGGAAAGTCCGGATCTTGACGTTCTGGTTGTAGCTTCGGGTGACCTGTTGCTGGTGCCTTTCTAGTTGTAATCGGGCTTGGTCACGAAGTTCGCTAGAAGTATCTAAATCAGCCGACAGCTCCAGATGATTACGTTCTTCGGTCAAAAAGCTGGTACGAGCGGTTGGGATGAGAATTTCAGCGGGAATGACCGCTTCGCATCCGTGTATTAACGAGAAAGGAGATTAATCGGTCGCGACCTTCGGCGTTGTGCGATCGGCCCAAAGGACGTATGGGAGTTCATCAACCCAGTTCCCTTTAGCTTTCGCAAGCCTCTTCTTCAGATTATTTATGATCACTTTGTTGCTGGCCTCGGCCTGCCCGTTTGACTGGGGATAGCGGGGGGTTGAAGTGACCAGGCTGATTTTCCAGTGACTGCAGAAGTCTCTGGTTCTCTGGCTTATGAATTGAGAGCCATTGTCACACACAATCTTCGCGGGTACCCCGAATCGACAGAGGATATTTCTGATTATGAAAGAGATCACCTGTTTATCTTTGATCTCTCGATGAGCTTCAGCTTCGATCCACTTAGAGAAGTAATCAGTCGTAGCGAGGAAGAATACTCTCTGTCCGGATGAAGGGGGTAACTTCCCGACTATGTCCATCCCCCAACGCATAAAAGGCCATGGTGTAAGCGTGGGGTAGAGTGGCTCAGGAGGTTGGTGAGCGGTTGGCGCGTGTCTTTGACAAGCATCACACTTACGACAGAAGTCTGCAACATCTTTCCTCATAGTAGGCCAAAACCACCCTTGCCGAAGGGCTTTGTTGGATAGACTTCTCCCTCCGGTGTGGTTCCCACAATCTCCTTCATGGAGTTCTTCAAGAAGTCTCTGAACACCTTCTTTGGCTAGGCAACGTTGTAATGTTCCCACCGCCGATTTGTGGAATAGTTTCCCGCCTTCTACCGTGAACTTGGTGGCCTTCATCTTTAGCAATTTAGCTTCAATTTTATCTTCTAGAAGCTTTCCCTCGGCTAGCCAATCTAGGTACGGCTGATTCCAAGGTGCTTCGTTGGCCTCCGAAGGATCTAAGGGAGCTCTCTCATAGTTTGATCCATTCAGGGACAGGTCTGGATCGGGATCATTCCGATAACTTCTAGCATCAACGTCGTCACTACTCATGAAGACGTTGTGGGGGGCAGCTCCAATAAGGTCGACGTCATCGGTCATTCTCTCAGACTTCTTGCTATCGCTGGTGTGAGTTCTTCTAACGGCGGGGACCATGATGTGAACTATCGGGATTACAGGGTACTCGTCAGGATCAATGGCTGACGCTAAGCAGGCCAGAGAATCTGCTTGAGCATTCTGCTCTCTTAGAATTTGTGCGAAGGACACCTTCTCGAAACGAGGAATCAGATTTTTGACTTCATCTAGATATGCTGCCATCCTCTCATCCCTTGCTTCGTACAACCCCAGAACTTGGTTGACTATTAACAACGAGTCGCACTTGACTTCTATCTGCTATATGCCTAGGTCTTTGGCGAGGGTCAAACCGAAGATCAGAGCTTCATACTCCACTTCATTTTTCGTGGCTTCAAACGTACATCTTACGGATTGTGCCACCCTATCCCCCTATGTTGATTTTAGGACTACTCCTATCCCAGTTCCACGCGTTAGAAGCGCCATCCATGTGAAGCTTCCATTTGACTGGAGACTTAGCTTCTAGCGTCATTAGCTCTGCTGGATCGGACCTTTCTTCCGTCGTAGGACTAAAATCAACCACAAAATCAGCTAGCGCCTGAGATTTCAATGTAGTTCTAGGCTCGTACTTAATGTCGAACCTGATGATGTCCAAAATGGTAAAGTAGGAATTGGGCCCGGGATACAAGGAATAAACAGACCCGATGGGATTCCCAAGGTGGATTCTAGGGCCCACAACCATACCCGTCTTTTAATTAAACAAAATTCCTATCTCCGCGAGGTCTTCCGAAACCTCGAAGCGAGGTCTAAACCTCGTTGCCGACTCTACTGACACATCCGCCCACCCGGACCACTCAGCTGGCGCCGCTTCCCCAAACCAATCACCGACTGCCTCACCTCCGGACCAATCAGAAGCCCTGATCTCGGGCGTCCCACATCGGATAATGATCAAAACTCGACTTCCCAATTCTCTATAAATAGAGGAGAACCTCGTAGGTAGAAGGGGTCGAAAAACATCTTGAACTCAAGAACTATCTTGCTCGTGGAAGATCGACGTGATTGAAACATCATCAAAAGACCTCGCTATAGACAAGTGAAGTCCACAAAAAGACTTCAAGTCACACAGGGTTCTCGCTCACATCAAAGACCTCACTACACAATCTCGCAGGCCATCTTCACCACACTCTTAACTCAGCCTCGCACCAAACACTATTGGAAAACGCGTCTGTAGCCAGGAAAATAGACACGACTTCCGCCACAAAAATAACCACGAAATCACGTTAGCCACGACATCCCCAACGGATTGCCCTACGAAAGGTGCCCTGGGGCTAAAACGCGCGAGGCTAAATATCACTCTGAAAAAGAACCACAAAATTCTAGTTTTGTGGCTATTTAGCTGCAAATAATAGCCGCGAATTAGTTCATTGCTAAATGTGTGGCTATTGGCCACGAAAGTCACGTTCAACCATATTAGACAGAATTGAATTTCGTGGTTGGTTTTGAGTACATCACCATCAAATTTTAGCCACGAATGTATTTTGTATCTAAAGTCGAGTCGAATTTGAACTCATAATCGCACCCATTTCATGGGCATTAGCCTTGAAATTTGCCATGAATCTATTTAGGGGGAAAATCCGTGGCCATTTAGCCTTAACATTTGCACTGAACGCATTTGGTAGGAAAACTGTGGCCATTTAGCCTTGACATTTGCATCGAATCTATTTGGTTGCAAAAGCTATTGGTATTTAACCTTGAAATTGGCTTTGAAAACATTTGGTTACAAATTTTGTGGTCAGATAAATAAGCATTAATAAAAAAAATTACGAAATAAGCCATAATATATGCACTAATTGCATTATGATAATGCACCATAAACCTGCTAATATATGCTAATTGCATTATCATAATGCAAATAGCTAAAACATGCTAATTGCATTATCATAATGCAATTAGCTATAACCTGCTAATATATGCTAATTGCATTATCTAAATGCAATTAGCTATAACCTGCTAATGGATAAAATAGCACTACAACCATTCAATATCTTCCCCTTAACATCCAAAATATCCACACATAACCATCAAAATATCCACACGGCAACCATCCAAAATATCCAGCCAAACAAACCATCCAAAAACACCACAATATCCATACAATTCATAGAGGGGTAAAAACAATTCAGAGAGTGACATTATCCATGTTGCCTCCAATGTGTTTAACCAACTGCTCAAGCATACCTTTGAGTGCCTTGTTTTGGGTTTGAATTTCCACATTTTGAGTTTGAAGAGTCTTCATCTCCTCTCGCATCTCCTTGATCTCATCCTTTAGAGGCTCAACAACTTGATGGGTGTGGAGAAGGCTGGAGGAGCGAGAAGGAGTCCTAGATTCAAGCTTTCCCGTGCGAAAGAGGGCGACACCTTCATCAGCCAATGCAAAAATCCTACGACTAGCAAAGCCGTCAGAAGCTTTAATCCATAGCTCGGTCGCCCTAGCACTTGAGATTGGTCCATCCCCATGCTCAGCAGCCACAAGGCGTTCAAATTCAGCCTAAAAACAATGCAAAACAGCAACAAAAACATGAAGCAAGAATAATAGGTACTGGTTCATATCAATGCAAAAACATGAAGCAAGAATAATAGGGACTGGTGATGTGGTGCATATCAATGCAAAAACATGAAGCAAAGAGAAGCAAATTCACCAAACAGCAACATCAACAAAAACAGCAATGGCAAGAGTCTGTGCACTGGTGCATATTTTTTATGGGATTTAGCAAATGGAAATTGAAGTTTTCATGTCTATTGATTCACAAGGAACCAAAGAGATGCAAATTCACATAAGGAGAAGCAAAAGAGAACCCTAAATATCAACAAATCCAGATCATCACCATTCAAGTTCTCAAACACACATCTCGAACCAAACTTTCAAGTTGTCAATCTTAAAAATCCAAAACACATAACATAGAGAGGAGAAGAACCAAACAAAGCCAAAGAGGGAGAGCCATCAAGGGGGGGGGGGGGAGAGAGAGAGAGAGAGAGAGAGAGAGAGAGAACCATAAGCACAAAATTCATCTAGGAGGTTCATGTGTATTTGATTCATTTGTCTGAATTTTGAACATGCAAAATATTTGAATTTAATTTCCTATTTAAAGTAGCTATATCTTTGTACACATCAACAATCAAAATCACATAATATCATACAAAAAGAACTCAAATTCAATCAAACATGAATCCAAAACCACAAGCACAAAAAGAACAAAATACTTGAATGAACTTACAATGATTGCAGATGGTCGTTCCCCTAGTCCAGCCCCATCCTCCTTTGACCACAATTTTTTACCACCTTAGAAATAAGCGGCATGCTCCCAGACTCCTTTTCCTTGGAAAAAAAAGAGTAAAGTCAAGTTAAATATATACTTCTTTTTAAAACAAACAGATTTTTACTTAAATTTTGAAAAGTGAATGTACTTACCATAACTTCCATCCATTTTGTAAACTTTCGAGAACCTCCTCGATAATTTCCAGCCTCTAATGACCTCTTTGATGACCGATTTTGCGCATTCACCTGAGCTTGTCTCACATAATTGGGATCCGTTTTCCTTATGGTGTTCATCCTCTCCCAATTCTTCTCGGAAACAAAGAAAGGTTTGGTCTTGTTTTCACGATGCTTCTTAAAGACATTGGTGATGTGTTTTCCGGCTTGGTGTAAAAAGACCTTTTGCATCAGCTCATCAGATTCCCTCCAATAAAAAAATTTCTGCATTGTTTACAAAAAGACACTCATATTGAAGCAAGGTCTTGCAATCCAACAAAAATAGCAACATCAAACGGTATTTAAAAATGCAGTTCATTTATAACAACCATTTCTAACAAATGGTACTTGAAAAAACAGATCTATCAATGGTTCTTTAAAAAAAACAGCAACCTTACAGTGGTACTTAGACAAAAAAAAACAACATGAACTTGTTTACAAAAAACTACAACATGAACTTAAAGCTAATCTTAGCAACATGTATAGAAATACTCATGTATAGAATTAGTAAATGTAAAAAACAACATCACCTTAAACTCTTCAAATCACAACGTCTTAACTGGCCCCGACACTTTAGAAATACTTGTCCATGGACCATTGTAGTGGCCATGCACGATTTCCTTTGTCTTGGAGTAGGCAGCTTTGTGTGGTTCAAAATCACTACAAAGAAATGGATATAATTAGTAAATTTACAATGTAAATCACATTAATAAAAAAAAAAGTTTGAAAGGTTACCGACCGGATTCCATCTCCTTTAATCCATATAAGCAGCTTTGGTTGAGTAGACTCTTCATCTTCTTCGTCATCTTCACCTTCCTCTTGTTCTTCTTCACCTTCCACTTGTTCTTCACCTTCCACTTGTTCATCACCTTCCTCATCATCTTCCTCATCATCTTCCTCGTGCTCTTCCTCATGCTCTTCCTCAAGCTCTTCCTCAAGCTCTTCCATGTGCTCTTCCTCCACTTCTTCACCGTAGTCGTCATGAACTTGTTCATTGTCTTCTTCAAAGCCCTCTTCCATGTATGCCTCAGTGTTTGCTTCATTCACTTGTGAGGGTGTGAGAATGGGAGTAGGGCTGGAATTGTTTGCAAGAGCTCTTTGTTTTGAGGAAACTTGGAGTGATTGAGGTTCTTGAGTGAGCTTAGGGCTGGGATTTCTTGAAAGAACCCTTTCCTTAGAGAGAACTTGTTTTGAATGAGGTGCTTGAGTGAGTTTAGGGCTGGGATTTCTTGAAGGAACCCTTTCCTTAGAGAGAACTTGTTGTGGACGAAGTGTTGGACTATTATTAGGGCTAGGAGTTCTTCAAGTGTCATGAACTTGTTGTGAAGAAGATGCTAGAGTAAGGTTAGGCTTGGTTTTCTTCAAAGAAGTGCTTGGAGCATGGGGAACTTGGATTGGAGAAGGGATGACATGTTGTGGAGCAACTTGTTGGTTTGCAACTTTTTTAAATCTTGGGCTACTACGAACCGGGAGGGTTGGTTGTAACCGAGGAGGTCTCTTAGGACTTTGAAGTTGCTGCTCCGAAGAAGTACGAGGAGCACGAGCGAAGTTGCAATTGAGAATTTGGGATCGCCCTTGTGTTGTGCTTCTAAGGTGACACATGATTCAACGAAACCTTGCAAAACAATATACCAAAAACAACAACCAAAAACAACAACCAAAGCTGTTTTAATAGCCACACACCAACAAATTAATCATGAAACTAAAAAATGAATGACAAGTAAGGAGAAGCAAGAAGAAGCAAGGAGAAGTAAAGACAAGCAAGGAGAATCAAGACAAGCAACACCAATTTCATATGAGTTGGGGATAAGCAACACAAGCAACACCATTTCGATCCATAAAGCATGAAAATCGTATGCTTCTAGACATACACCAACAAATTAATCATGAAACTAAAAACGAATGACAAGCAAGGAAAAGCAAGAAGAAGCAAGGAGAAGCAAATACAAGCAAGGAGAAGCAAGACAAACAACACCAATTTCATATGAGTTGAGCAAATGAGTTGAGCACATGCAAGACAAGCAACACCATTTCGAACCCTAAAGCATGAAAATCTGTTGTAATAGACACACACCAACAAATTAAACTCTGAGTCTAAGAAAATGAAATACAAGCAAGGAGAAGCAAGAAGAAAGACATGCAAATTGGTAGAAGTCTCCAAATCGAGTTGAAAGAGAAGCTGTTTCACATAAGAAGAAGCAAAATCACCATTCAATCTCAAAATCCTAAACAAATAGCCACACACCAACCAATTAAACACTCAAAAACGAGTTCAAAGAGAAGCTGTTTCACATAAGGAGAAGCAAAATCACCATTCAATCTCAAAATTCCAGCCCAATAACATACATCAAGGGAGGGAGGGAGAACCTGAGAGATCTCGAACCAGATCCTTCTTGAGCGCCGGTGAACCAAAGAGGGGAGGCGTTTGGAAAGAGAGGCGCAAATGAGAGGATTCAAGTTAGCAAATGAGGGATAGGGTTAGCAAATGAGACGCGCAAATGAGGGATAGGGTTAGCAAGCGTGCTTCCAAATGAGAGAAAAGTGATGGCTTGGGTGTATTTTGGCCCAAACTCACTAAATTTTCCCTAAATTTCTAGCCCGCCAAACTGACTCAAATTTTCCCTCCTTAATTTCAACCGAGATCTTCTATTTCCCTCCTTAATGAACTTTCCCTCCCTCCTTAGATGAACTTTCCCTCCTAGATGAATTGTCCATTCTAGTATGATTTTCACTCCTAATAGAAAAATAAAATTGGTAGAAAATAAATTATAAAGCATATTTTGCAAAAGGATAATCATGTTGATATAAAATAAATGAAACTATGATAAGATGAATTACCACTCATAATTTTCAGAACTTGAATCTGAAGGAAAATCATCTTCTTCGTCATCATTTGCAATGTCCGAGTTATCCTCGTCGGTTTGAACATCGTATGCTTCTTCATGCTGAGAAAGTGGATCATTAAGATTTAACGGTAATGAGTGAATTGATGACCATGCAAATCCATCAATCTCAAATTCCTCCGGTTGTAATGGATCTAAATCATTTGGCTTGTCCTCCTTTCTCTCTGTCCATTGTTGCTCAACTCTAGCTCGAGGCTTTGTCTTACACACATATCTCCAATCTACACGGCTCCGGGGTGCGCCGGGGAAGTCTGCGTAGTAAACTTGGATGCATTGTTGCGCAAAGACAAAAGGATCGTGGTTGTTATATCGCCTCTTCACATTAATCTCCTGAAAATGGTATTCAGGATGGACTTTCGTCCCTCTCGCAGTAGGGTCAAACCACAAACACTTGAACATGACAATCTTCTTACATGGCAATCCGGTGAACTCAAACTCAATAATTTGTTCTATTAACCCGAAGAAATCAGATTGTGTATCACCGTTGGAAGCGTGTACACACACACCACTATTCATGGTTAATTTTCCTTCACCACGTTCCAAAGTTTCAAATTTATAACCATTGATGAAATATACGGGCCACGACACAACCTTTTTGGATGGGCCCCAAGCCAAACTATGTATCAACACATGATCCTCTTCTGGGGGGTGTAGGACTTTTCTATTCAAAACCTGTAATATTGTTAATGAAACTTTTATATGTATATATATATGTAATGCATAATAACATCCCAAAGATATTCAATGTGCATTTAAACTTACATAATCATGAAACCAATCACAAAAGCAATTGGCAATAGCAGTCGGATCTCCTTGTCCTACCGTATTTTGAAACTCTCTGCATGTGAAAATGAACAACAATTAATTAATAGTGGAATATTAATCGGATTGACATGTATTTATATATTATAAGTTAAAGTCACTTACTCGGCGTAAGAGTCAACCTCTCTACAATTAAGTAGGATATACGTCTATGCCACGTGAAAATCTCTCCCCTTGGTCATCCATACAACCTTACATTTTCCGCTTGCACGCCCTGGATGGTTGAAAATGGAAATTTGAGGATGAGTGGCATTGGTTTCCTCCTCCATGGTAGTTTTCTTTCTCTTATACAAGTCTTGAGGCTGGGGATAATGTTGAGTGAATGTCGTTATCTCCTCAAACAAATATGATTCCACTATGGATGCCTCCACCTTTTGTGGATTCATCATGTTCCCTTTCAACTTGAATAAGAAGCGCTCAGGTGGATACATCCATCGGTATTGTACTGGACCCCCTAATTTTGCCTCATATGCTAAATGTACAATGAGATGCTCCATACAATCAAAGAAAGATGGTGGAAATATCCTTTCCAACTGGCACAATATAAGAGGTGCGGCACGTTCTAAATCCTCAAGACATTTCATCTCAAGTGTGGATGAACATAATGATTGGAAAAATAAGCTCAATTCTGTCAATGGCCCCCACACACCCACGGGTAGAAGTTCCTTGAAAGCAATTGGTAGAAGTCTTTGCATGAACACATGACGATCATGACTTTTCATTCCGATTAGTCTACCCTCTTGCAATTGCGCACATCGACCAATATTGGAGACATACCCATCCGGAAATCTCAAGCGCCTTAACCAATTAATCAAGGTTGTCTTTTTATCTCTATCTAATGCATACACTGCTTTTGGTTTAGGGCCCTTATGATTATCCTCCACCTGAAGCTCTGGGCGATTACAATATAGGCGCAAGTCCTTCCTCGAGCTGATGTTGTCTTTTGTCTTCCCCTTAACATCCATTATAGTGTTAATCAAGTCCTCAAACACATTTTTCTCAATATGTATGACATCAAGGTTGTGTCGAAGCAAATTATGCTTCCAATAAGGAAGCATCCAGAAAATGCTTTTCTTTGTGAACTTATGAGTTACACCATAGCCATCTGGATATTCACGTGGAGACTCCATGGCGGTCGGAAAACCTTGAACACGTTCCCACATCTCTCGACTTGATAAATACGGAATAGGAGGATCATCCTCAGTTCTCCCTTTGTAAAAGTTTCTCCTATCGTTCCTGAATGGGTGATCTAATTCCAACAAGCACCGATGGTAATCAAACCATGAAGCCTTCCGTCCATTTTGTAAACGAAAGGGTTTTGTGTTCTCCATGCAATGAGGACAAGAATAAATACCAGCAGTACTCCACCCAGATAACATGCCATACGCAGGGAAATCATTCACTGTCCACATAAGAGCTGCACGCATCCTAATTTTTTTTTCCAGTAGAAACATCAAATGTTGGCACACCCTCTCTCCACAACAAAAACAACTCATCAATCAATGGTTGCATACAAATATCTATTAGCTTCTTTGGATTCTGTGGACCTGGAACAATGGTACTTAAGAACAAATAAGGAGATTTCATGCACATATCTGGAGGTAGGTTGTAGGGGGTGACAATCACTGGCCAAGTCGAATATGTCTTGCCAAACTTACCAAATGGGGAAAATCCATCTGAACACAAACATAATCTCACATTACGAATCTCTGATGTAAACCTTGGAAAGGTTCTATCAAAATGCTTCCAAGCTTCAGCATCCGATGGGTGAGTCATATACCCTTCATCTATTTGGTGTTCAGCATGCCAACGCATCTTTGAAGTTGTTTCCTCCATAGCATACAATCGTTGCAAACGTGGGAACAATGGTAAGTACTGCAACACCTTATTAGGTATTGGCTTTCCTTTTTGAGACAAACAAGGTCGATACCTTGGACTATTGCAAAACTTACACTCAGTGACATCAGCGTCATCCTTCCAAAACAACATACAACCTTGGGGGCAAAGGTGTATCTTTTGCTGGGGAAACCCCAACTCTTTAGTCAACCTCTTTTGTTCATAGAAACTTTTTGGAAAGTTGTTGTCTTTTGGCAATACATCATTGACTTTCTGGAGTAGTGCACTATATCCAGCCTGTGACATATTGTGTTTGGTCTTTAACTCCATAAAAGAACCAACTGCAGCTAACTGTGACACATGAGAACCGTGATATAATGGTTGATCTGCTGCCCTCAAAACATCATTGAAGCGCTCAGATAAGAAGGACATTTCCTCATGAACATGGTTGATCGGTTGTTCCATGCTAATCTCTTCTTCTTGAACATGGTTGATCGGTTGGTCCATGTTAATTTCTTCTTCTTCATGAACAGGGTTTTTGAACTCTACATGACGACTACTACTTGGCTCATTCACATAATTGTTAGGGTCAAACCACGAAGGTGGAACAAAACTTGGACCAGTTGCATCAAAAACCATTCTTTGAGTATGATTCAAGTTATCAAATAAATGCATCCCAATCCTAAAGAAATCCATATCATTGGGATTTGAAGTAGGATTCAAGTCTTCCAAGGGAGGTGATGAGTTGACAAAAGGTGATTCTCCGTGTGCGGTCCACCAATAATAACTGTCAACAAAACCTTTTCTGAATAGATGAAGGCGAACAGTGTCTTTATCTTGAAATTTGCCATTCTTGCAAAGGAAACAAGGACATTTGATCTTCTCCTCATCCATGAAATTCGGTTGAGCTTTTGCAAAGTCAATGAATGTTTCAACACCATCATAAAATTCGCTTCTCAAATCTTCACCATTAGGAAGCCATCTATCATACATCTACTCACGATTGTCCATGTCATATATGGTACCTATATTCAAATAAGTAATAATTACTAGATCAAAAACAAGAAAAACATTAGGAACGAATTAAAGAACAGGTGGCTAATTTTGTGGTTAAGGCTGAATATTTTGGCACTAAAATAGGTTACAATCACCAATGTATGTTGTTATTGTAAAAAAATATGAACATAAGCATAACACACGTACCAGATTCAAGAAATTATGGGTGATAGGCAAACGATAGATCGGTTTCAACTCTCAAGACCCACTCCGTTAGCCCCAAAACGAAGAACTCATGCCAAACTTCGTGGCTACTCTCGTGGCTACTTCTGAAAAATTTCCCGAAAGCAAGAACCTTTCTTGCACCAACAAAAGCAAGAACTTTTCTTGCACCAACAAAAGCAAGAACCTTTCTTGCACCAACAATGGAAGAGAAATTGACCACTTGAACAAGAATGTACCAGATTCAAAAGAAGAAATCAATGAAACTTGGTTTCCATGTGTTTTTGTTTACTTGAGACAAATTGAAATGGGATGGAATAAGAGACAAAAATGTGTGATGAAAGTGATATTGCAAGGGAATGTGAAGAAAGGTAGGGTAAAGAGATCGAGTTCGTACGATTGTTGGTGTAGATTATTGAATGAAGGTTGGTATGGATCATTTAATGAGCTGCTGAATCACCTTTTTTTACCCACAAATTTAACCACGAAAATAGCCACGAGTCATCATTGTAGGAGACGACTTGAACGTTGGGCACCATTAACGGGCTATTTCAAAAAAATCTTGGGCTCATGAGCCTTATTGGGCCTTATTTGTCTTCAGGCCCACGACCGAACTCGATCTCATGAGGCGGCTATTTGAGCTTTCTTTTAGGGTTTTGGGACCACACAACCATCGAACTACTCCCTCCATTCCCCCCATTTCGCCTCTTGCCTTCATTCCTTCTTGTCAACACAACCGATCGAACTACTCCCTCCCATTTCCCCCCGCCGGCTTGGCTTGCTCGTGTTCATCGGCGTCGAATCGTCCTCTGTCCACCAGCTTCTCTGATCCTCCAGGTAAGCCCCCGAATCGACTTAGCTTGCTCCCATTTCCCCCCGCCGGCTTGGCTGCCTCCATTCCTCGAATTTTTGGATTAGATTTGCTATCCCACACCTTTTCTCTTTGTCAATCTCATTTAATTCATTTAGGTTGCAAAAATCTCCACAATTCATTTAGATTAGATTTGCATGTCTTTGGATTAGATTTGCATGTCTCTTGCCTCCATCTCTCTCCACCCTTTTTCTCGATGGTTTGTGCATGTCAATCTGAAACTGAAACTGATTGGCATGGTTTACATGTCTTTTGAATGATTTCAATGTCTTAAAACCCTAAAAATATATTTGCATTTAGATCTGCATGTCTTTTGGATCTAAGGTTTATTTTTGTCTACATGTTCACTTAGAACAAACATCTCAACGAATCATGAATATTCTGAAACTGATTGGCTTTTAACAAATCTAAGTGTTGCTGAGTACATGTTGTTTACATTTATTTGGTATAGCAAATTGACAGTCAATCTGATTGGCTTATAATTGATTTGTAACAGAATTACAAATGTCTGGCATGCATTTATTTGGAATAGCAAAAGTAGAAGTAGTTTTTTTAAGTAGGTTGATGTGTGTGTTGCAACATAAATAGGATAAGAATGTTTTGAAGTGCATTTTGAGCAGGTTTGGTAAGATAAGAATGTTTATGTCACTTGAGGTTTGGATCATGGTTGTTTAAATGAGAATGGGTGCATTTATGCCTTTTAGTAACAATTTATTTGATTGCTCTACTTATTTTCTCAAAACAGTTTTTCTATTTGTCAAATACTTCAATGCTCTATTTGATTGCTCTACTTAAACTGGTGCATTTCTTTTCTTCCCAGTTTGTGGAAATGCCAAGGAAGTGGACACATGAGGAAGAGTTGATCTTCCTCAAGATTGTTTGAGAGCTTATTCCTCCCTTGGATGATACCCAGTGCCCTAATTGGGTTGATGTGAATGAGCGTTTTCGGGCTGAGTGTAGGTGCCCGTGTACAAGAATCACTGCGCGATCAAGGTACTATCACTTTTATAGGCTTTGGAAGATATGGTGGGATTTCTGCCACACCAAGGGGGGCGTTTTGTGGGATTCAACTACTTGGCAAATTATTGGTCATGAAGGGTGGTGGGCGGGGAAGTTCAAAGTAAGTGTTTTATTTCTATTGTACAATACTACAATGTGAGAGTGCTTGCTTAGTTAATTAATCTGATTTCCTCGTTTTTGTTGTCATGTATTGATTCTAATTCCTAAAACACCCAACATTGTTCATTAGAAAACATCATGTCATCATTACGCGTTTTCTGCCTTAGAGAAGATCATGTTGTTATTTAAGAACATCATTACATAATATTCTAGGGGTACCTAACTTATAAATTTGCACCATATAATAGAAATTCATGATTTCTATCACTTTTGTTCGCATAACACCTTTTCCTTCACTGCTTATGTGTTTGTTTTTATTATTTAAGCTTTGCACTTCTCTTGTTTGTTAGGAATGTCGCTATTACAAGCATTTCAGAACTTATGGCATGGACCCCAATATGAGTCGTCTTTTGGACGGTATTTGGAATGGTCGACTCATGGATGATGAAGGGATGGCGTTCTACCTGAGTAGTGACGATGAGGAAGAGGAGGAAGACGTGGGTTGTAGCAAACAAGAGGAAGAGGAAGAGGAAGAAGAAGAAGAAGAGGAAGAGGAAGAGGAGGAAGAGGAGGAAGAGGAGGAAGAGGAAGAGTAAGAGTAAGTTTAAGTTTAAGTGTAATGGTAAGTGTTAAGAGTAGGAGTAGGAGAATTGACATTTAGGGTTTTATGTGATCTTTTCTATGGACTTTATGTAGCAAACAATGTTGGATGAATGTTGACATTGACAATTATGTTGGGATAAGCAGGTTTATGTAAGTTTGGGCAGGTTTAGGCAGGTTTATGTGCATTTTGGGGGAGGATCTGCCCAAATTTTATGTGTTTTTTCAGCAGGGTTATGACATTCAATTGTGAACATTTTATGTGTTTGCCCAAATGCATGTTTGGACCTCTTTAAGTGCACTATGTATAATTAAGGTCTATGATGTTTGGAGCATACATTTGAGGCATGTTTGTGCAAGATGGTGTTTAGAACAGATATTAAGTGCATTTTGAGCAGGTTTTCAAGAATGAAAAGTACTTGGGCTAGTCTTGTGACTATCTTTGCATATTTGTCTCGAAATGAAGAACTCGTGAATAATGTCGTGGTTATTTCTGCAGATTTCTCACGAAACGAAGAACTCGTGGCTAATATCGTGACTGTTTCTGCAAATTTTTCCAAACAAACAAAGTTAGACACGAAACGAAGAACTCGAGACTAGTCTCGTGGTTATTTCTGCAGATTTCTCACGAAATAAAGAACTCGTGGCTAATCTCGTGACTGTTATCGCAGATGTTTCCAAACAAACTATGTTAGACACGAAAATAAGAACTCGTGGCTAGTTTTGTGGTTATTTCTAAAAATTCTAACGAAATGAAGGACCATTTATGAGTCAATGATTCAAATTACCCACACAAATATCCACAAACCTAGCCACGACTAGTATGTGGGTACTTAGCTCCAGACTTTGTCCTGAATATACACACGAATCTTTTTTTGTGGCTAATTAGCTACTACTCTAGAAATGAATCTAGCTGCGCAAAAAATTCACGTCCATTGAGCCTTAACGTTAGCCACGAGCTTGTTTTCATGACAATATGGCCAGAAATCTACAACCAAATCTAGCCGCGCTCACTTTTCGGAGCTATCCGGCCCCAATATTAGCCACAACGCTATATTTCATGGCCATATTACCGCAAACTGAAATATTTGTGGCTAAATTTATGGCCGTTGCCACCTAATTTACCCTCGCCAAAATTCGTGGCTAAATATTTTCTGGCTACAGACGCGTTTTCCAGCAGTGAAAATCAGTCAAGTGACACCTAGGTGGTAGAATCGCGTAGCTATTAGGAGATCTCGAATATTGTTAGATCAAGGTCTCGAATACTCGTAGGAGGTCTAAGGTGTAAACCCCGTTGTTTGTAACCTCGTGATTTGTAACCTCGATGTAAAGAAATAATAAATAAAAAGCAAGTGTTTGCACAATCGAACAAGAGAATCTCGTATCTTGTCTTTTAGCGTCGGTTTATTTCGGGTTTCATCAGAACCCACTCAAGTGAATCACCCACTTGTCCATTCTTCCTGTGAATTCTGGCTTCTGCATTACCTTCTTCAAAGGGTGTGTGGTTCTTACCACTATCGGGTGTGCCTCGAAGTACGGGCGAAGCTTGTTGGAGCACATGACTAGGGCGAGGACCAACTTTTCCAAGGAAGGTCTCGACTGATAGGAGAGTCCTACTGACGTAGTACACGGGTTGTTGCTGCCCGTCTTGTTCTCGGACCAACACCCCGCTGATAGCTTGTTTGGTGACGGTGAGGTACAAGGGTAAAGCTTCTCCTTCTTCGGGCTTGGACAAGATCAAAGGATTAGAGAAGTATTTCTTTAGTTCTTGGAAAGCCTCCTCATGCCTGGGGGTTCATTGGAAGCATCTGTTCTTTCTAAGCACTTCGTAAAAGAGACGACATCGGTCTGCAGACTTAGATATGAACCTGTTCAAAGCAGTAATCTGCCTAGGTAGCTTTTGAACGTCTTTCACACACCTGGGGGACTTCAGCGTCGTTATGGCTCGGACCTGCTCAGGGTTGGCTTCTATCCCTCTCTAGGTGACTAGATACCCTAGGAATTTTCCCAACTTCATGCCGAACGTACACTTCTGTGGGTTCAACTTCATGTTAAATTGCTTCAGGATTTCAAAAGCTTTCTCTAGGTGACTTCTGTGGTCTACAACTTGCTTTGATTTGACGAGCATGTCGTCTATGTAGACCTCCATAGTTTCTCCGATTTGGTCTTGGAACATTTTGTTCACAAGCCTTTGATATGTGGCCCCAGCATTCCGCAACCCAAAGGGCATCACCTTATAGCAGTATGTTCCCTTACTGGTGATGAAGGATGTCTTCTCTTGATCACTTTCTTCCATCTTGATCTGGTTGTAGCCACTGAAGGCGTCCATGAAAGTCAGCAATTCATGGCCCGTCGTGGCGTCTACCAGGGCGTCTATGTGAGGTAACGGAAATGAATCCTTGGGACGAGCCTTGTTCAAGTCCGTGAAATCTACGCACATCCTCCACTTTCTGTTCTTCTTGGGAACGACGACTACGTTCGCCAACCATTCAGGATACTTGACTTCTTTGATCTTTCCGGTTTCCATCAACTTTCTCACTTCTTCATCCACTATTTTATTTCTCTCGGCGGCGAACTTCCTCCTCTTCTACTTTACTGGTGGATGGCTGGCGTCCACATTCAATCTGTGTGTGATGACATCTGGATCAATTCCTACCATATCCTCATGGGACCAAGCGAAACATTCTGCATTTTTACTGAGGAAATCTACTAGCTCATTTTTCATTGTCGGCTCAAAATCCTTTCCAATCTTCACGAACCGATTGAGGTCAGATTGGTCTAGGACCACTTCCTCTACATGTTCATCTTTCTTTTCTTTTTCTGTTAGAGAGGTAGAGTTAGTGGTCTCCTTTAATTGCTAGGTGGACTTTTGACTGGCGGCTGGCTTCAGCGCCGATTTGTAACACTCTCGGGACGTTCTTTGATCACCCGGATCTCTTGAACCCCCCATGGAGTTGGGAACTTCACCGTTTGGTGGTAAGTGGATGGGACGGCTCTCATGTCATGAAGCCATGGCCTTCCCATTATTACATTATAACATGAAGGGCAATCCATAACCGAATACCTAACCTGGATATTTACGCCCTTTGCATATGTGGGAAGGGTGATGTCTCCTACGGTGTGATTAACTTCTCCACTGAAGCCTACGAGTGATGTGGGGTTTTTCTCAACGTCCTTCTCGCTCAGACCCATTCCTCTCAAAGCCTCCAGCGTCATGAGATTGGTTGAGCTCCCGATATCGATGAGGACTCGCTTCATTAAGACGTTTCCGATTGACAGAGAAATCACGAGGCCGTCATGATGGGGTCCGTCAAGAACATTGACGTCATCCTCATCAAAGTGTATTGCGTGGTTGACGACGTCATTCTTCTCACACGCTGGGCGATGAAGGGTGCTTTCCCGTGCGTTCCTCTTGGCTGCTGAATAAGTGAGACCGCACACACTTGACCCTCCGGTAATCACATTCACAATTTTAGCAAGTACCGGCGACGCTGGCCTTCCTGCGCGTGAGGCCTCCACAACATCTGGAGGGACTTGCGCATTCAGCGCGACTTCTGTAATCCTTCCTCGAGATACAAGGTAGGTAATCTCTCTTCTTAGGGATACGCATTCCTTGGTCACATGACCGTAGTCATCATGGAAGTCACACCACCTGCTCATATCCTTGTTTGGATAGGGCTTTTCATTTCTCTTCGGCCACCTAACGCCTCATATTGTTTGAGCTATGTTCTTCACGAGGTCCTCGGGGGATATACCCAAGTTGAACTCATTATACTTCGGCGGTAACGGTTTGGCCGGTTTGGTTTCAGCGACGTTCACCTTCACCGCGTCAGGGTGAGGGCACCGGTATGGTTGGTCACGGCGTTCTCGGCGGTGATCTGGTGCTGCTTTCTTATCTACTCTCTCCCAGACACTTGTGGGCTTTCTCATCTTCAAATCCTCATCGAGCCTAATTTGAGCCAGGGCTTTGGTCTGCATGTCTTCGAAGCTATGGCAAGGATGCGTGGTGAGCTCTTTGTAGAGATCTCCATCCTGGTTAACCCCCTGACGGAAGGCTTCCATCGTCGTCGGCACGTCACAGTGCGGGATGGAGATCTTCTCTCGGTTAAACCTGTCTATGTACTCTCGGGTGGATTCTTCCGGCTTTTGGATAGCCCGGTATAGGTCGCTAGACTGCTTCTCGAATCTCCGACTACTAGCAAACTGCACCCGGAACGAGTCCATCAATTCAGCAAAGGAGAAGATGCTTCCCCTTGGGAGATTAACGAACCATTTCAAGGCCGACCCCGCAAGGGCTGCACTGAATCCCTTGCACATCAACGCTTCACGGGAATGATATGGTACGTGTTCGTGAAGATCCCCCGTGTCGTCGTATGAAGTCATACTGGGCACCGAAAACTTCTTTGGTATCTCGACCTGGGCGATGTGGGGAGCGAAAGGTGACTCATCATAACAGTCAACCGCTTCTTTCTCTATGGGTCTCGGGACCCCGGGTATCTTCGATAACTGCTCGGTGAACATCCTGAATTGGTTCCGGATGATATTCTCGAGGTCTCGGGGACGGCGACGGTCCCAATCCTCGTCATCGTCCATGGTTTCATCTTCCAAGCGTCGGGGGCTAACCTCTCGCGCCGATTGCAGGCGTATGGGTGCTCTTGCTCCTTCGCTAATAGGGTTTCCCTGAGCGGGGGTAAATGACGATACCCCGGGGACCGTTGTTGGTGGGGTAACGAACTCCAGGCTAGGATTTCCCCCGTGACGGCTGGTATGGTTCCCAGAGGAACCTTCACCCCCATTGTTTCGGGTTCGATCCGTTGCTCGGGCACGCATGCCGACAGAGGACACGGATCGAAGTTGGGAGCGCAGACCATCGTTATCGGCGGTTAACTGCTCAATGCTTGCTTTGTGCTTTTCGTTACAAGCACGTTGATCGGTCAGTTCTTTCTCTAGAGCTTGGAGCCTTTGGGCGAATTCTGACAGTTCGAGACGAAGGGCTGCCGACGCGTCTTGGCGTGCGCCTCCATCATCCCCGATGTTTGGCTCTTGGCCGCCTTCGGAGCGCTCCCACCAAGGCCTTCTGAACTGATCTCTCCGCTTTGTGACGGGAGCTTTCTTCCTTCAATCGGATGACTGATGACTTCTCTCCATTTCGGGATTCTTTCTCGATCAAACCGGCTGATGACTTCTCTGTGTATTTATAGGCTCGGATTATTAAATGGGACGGTGGACATTTGGGCCTAACAATGTGCATTTTCAATTTGTGCATCATCATCTCCCGACATATGTGCATTTTCAATTTTTCATCTAGTAGATCATCACAAGAACTTAGATAGAAATTGAGATTTGATATAATTAAATACCAGCAACGTTCATAAGTACTACTTTTGAATGTACATCACCTTTTGATAAGACGAAGAAAAGTGTCGCAGCTTTGCAATTGATAATGGAGACCGTTCTTTTGATGGCGGATGGAGCTCTTCTTCCCCATGCTAAGTACTATTCCCACCCTTCCATTCTCAAGCTCACAGTCAATGGGGGTAAACCTTCAACTCTTTGTTCTTCCTCTTCTTCAATTTCCGTTACTTGTTTGTCCGGCTCTTCTTCTTCGCGCCCGTCGACCCAACCTTACCGCCGAAGAAAACAAACTACCTATCGAGATCGAAGCATTGACATGGAAGATCTCTTGAAATCTCTCGCCCAGACAAGCAACGAGCAAGAGCTCTTCGCCCTCCTCTCCCCGTACAGAGACAGGCAGCTCTCGGCCCGTTTCATGGTTTCTCTCCTCTCCCGCGAAATCGACTGGCAACGCTCCCTCGCCCTCCTCGATTGGATGCACGACGTTGCCCTCTACCGCCCCTCCGTCTTCGCCTACAACGTCACCCTCCGCAACGTCCTCCGCGCCAAACAGTGGGAGGTTGCACACGGCCTGTTCGACGAAATGCGCCACAGAACTCTGTCCCCTGATAGGTACACTTACTCTATGCTCATCACTCAATTTGGGAAAGCCGGTTTGTTTGACTCCGCCCTGGCATGGCTGCAGAAGATGGAGCAAGACCGTGTCTCTGGGGACCTTGTGCTGTATAGTAACCTGATTGAGCTGTCCAGGAAGTTGTGTGATTATTCCAAGGCCATATCCATCTTCTCAAGGCTCAAGAGGGCCGGTATTACGCCTGATCTCGTGGCTTACAATACAATGATCAATGTGTTTGGTAAGGCTAAACTTTTCAGGGAAGCCAGGATGCTCTTGGAGGAGATGAGAGGCAATGAGATCAACCCAGACACAGTTAGCTACTCCACACTTTTGAATATGTATGTTGAGAATCAGAGATTCGTTGAGGCGCTGTCTGTGTTTTCTGAAATGAATGAGTTGAGATGTGGGCTAGATCTCACCACTTGTAATATCATGATTGATGTTTATGGGCAGCTTGATATGGTGAAGGAGGCTGATAAGCTGTTCTGGAGCATGAGGAAGATGGGGATTGAGCCTAATGTGGTTAGTTACAATACCCTTTTGAAGGTTTATGGAGAAGCCGAGCTTTTTGGAGAGGCTATTCATCTGTTTAGGCTGATGCAGCATAAGAGCATTCAGCAGAACGTGGTTACGTACAACACCATGATTAAGATCTATGGCAAGTCCCTTGAACACGAAAAGGCAGGACACTTGCTGCAGGAGATGCAAACAAGAGGGATAGAACCAAATGCAGTTACATACTCAACAATCATATCTATATGGGCTAAGGCAGGGAAAATGGACCGAGCGGCTATGTTATTTCAGAAGCTCAGGAGTTCTAGAGTTGAGATTGATCAGGTGCTGTATCAGACTATGATAGTGGCTTATGAGAGAGCTGGTCTTGTTGCACATTCCAAACGGTTGCTGCATGAGCTTAGACAGCCAGACAACATACCGAGGGAGACCGCCATTACAATCCTTGCTCGAGCTGGGCGTATAGAAGAGGCCACATGGGTTTTTAGGCAAGCATTTGATGCGGGAGAGGTGAAGGACATTTCTGTGTTTGGTTGTTTGATTGATCTTTACTCAAGAAATAGAAAATACATGAATCTTGTTGAGGTTTTTGAGAAGATGCAAGGAGCGGGATATTTCCCAGACTCAAATGTGATTGCTCTTGTGCTGAATGCGTATGGGAAGCTGCGTGAGTTTGACAAGGCTGATGGATTGTATAGGGAGATGCAAGAGGAAGGGTGTGTTTTTCCTGATGAAGTTCACTTTCAGATGCTGAGCTTGTATGGTGTGAGGGGTGATTTTGATGCTGTGGAGTCTCTCTTAGAGCTGTTGGATGATGATCCAAACATGAACAAGAAAGAATTGCATTTAGTTGTGTCCAACATATATGAAAGAGCAAATAAACTGAATGATGCAGCTCGTGTTATCAACAGGTTGAACGAGAAAGGGATATTCAAGTTCTGATCAGCCTGCCACAACATCAACTGTACATCTACAATCTGTTGTATAATATAATGCATTTTTGTTATCAAGTATTTCTTATGATCCAGTATAATTGGTCCCATTATTTCAACGAGCCACATTTTGTATAGCTTACACTAACGTATGGATATTGGGCAATAGTGTTGATATCTTGATTAACTTGTTGCTGGTTATTTCTGCTCTTACTTTGCAGTTTGACCTGTGAATTACTGAATTGCACAAGACAGGCAGACTTCAGTTTTGGGTCATTTACAGGTTAGCTACTTTAAAGTTCTAGGGCTCGCAGATTCCCAACTCTAGATTTCGCAAGTTAGGCTGGGTCATTTTATGAGTTAGGCGTGCCTTTTTTCTTTTTCATTTTATGAGTTCGGGACATGCCACCGATAATACATTATAATGTATCATGTTTTATAAACTGATGTACTATACATAATGCATTGCAATACTAGGAGTGTGTTTGGGTAAGTTGAGCTTCACACCAGCCACACAATCCTTATCCTTTTATCTCTAACAATCTAAAGCTTATCTCGTAGTTTCTGTGGGGGAATTGAAGAAGAAGGAAACTGACTAATAAGATCTAATTCCAAGCCTTTGTTGAATTGAAGAAGAGCTAGCAGTAAACAAAAAGAGTGGGAATTAATAGCTGAAAGCTGTTTCTGACAAGGATACATATAATGTTGTCAAAGCAAAACCAAGGAAGACAAATTTAGTCTTATTAATCAACGGAGATGAAACAGGAGAAGCAGCATTACAAAACAACAAAACTTGAACAGAAAAGCAAATCAAGCAGTGAGCTCCTCCTCCTTGTGGGTTTCAATGACAACAGGCCCAGTTGGATATGCAACACAAGTGAGAACCCATCCTTCTTCCACCTGCTCATCATCAAGGAAGCTTCCATCAGACTGGTCAACGGCGCCTTCTAGGACCTTGCCAGCACAAGACGAGCACGAACCCGCCCTACACGAGTAAGGCAGGTCGATCCCGAGCTCCTCGGCGTGGTCGAGGATGTAGACGTCGTCGGGGCAGTCGAACTCCTTCTCTCCCTCGGGAGTCAGCAGCTTCACCTTGTGAATGGCCATGGCCACCGCCTTGCCTCCTCTCGCGCCCTTCACTCCGAACGCGTTCACCGATGGGAGCGAGCGCAGGCTCAGGGCCGATGCCGGGCTCGGGTTCTTCCTTAGGAAGGAAGTGCTCATCATGGTGCCACACATTGCCGCTGAGGTTGCCATGGTTTTTGACTTTCTTGGAGATGAGCCCTTGAGTGTGTTTTGAGAGACTAAGTTTTAGATCGAGCGTAGTGCGTGTGTGCGGTTAAGAAGGGGAAGTTGTGGCCAAGGGGAAATGGCATGTTATCTGCCACGTGGCGGATCTTGGTGGCTTTGCTTATCTCTTTATCGTGATTGTGTTTGTTGTCTAGTTCTAGCCGCTCGTTGGAGCTTGTGGTCACCACGGGTCTTTTCTTGTTTGTAATATTCTGTGGACTCTCTAATAGGAATCGATTCAAGCACATAATATATCCTCCACAGATAAAAGGAATGGGCAGAGATTAACAAATCTAATTTCCTTTTTTAACACCTCTCATCTCTCTTAAGGCTCTCCCACTAAATTGGATAAGTAGCATGAGTAACATCTCCTTATCCTATAAAATAAGGAGCGTTTAGAACACTTAGATCAAGGAGATCCAGGGGCTAAGGTTCTATCCCTTTTAAGGACGCGGTGAAATTTTCGTAATTTCTCGAAAATTACAATGTGCATCGTTATGTTGAAAAAGTGCATTACGAAATCGGTAAAGTGCATTACTAAACCGAAAAATTAGGCTTTATTTTCAGTAAAGTTCATCCCACCTCACTCTCACACGCCCCTCCCTCCCTGTTTCCGTCGCGTCCTTGTCGACCTTACTTTCTGTCGTCTCGTTTATGTTTTTGGGTTTTCCCATGGTAATTATTAATCTCTCAAATTTAATTTCGGTCGTACTTTCTATAGTAGCCGTGTAGGGTTAGATTTGTGAAAATTTCTGCTTATAGGCCGACTTTCAATTTTCTCTTGTCATCGGCTTGTTATTGCCCCTTTTGTGTGTTTGTTTGGTTGGTTGGAATTGAATCAATTAGTTTTTTTAAGGGATTCAGGGATTGTTAGTGACCGAGGGAGTGGAAATTTGTCATGAAAACTACCAACTAATTATGTATTGATTAATGCTGAATTGGAAAAATTATTAATAAAATTGACTCGATCAAGATTGAAAGGAAAACTAGAATGCAACACATGTTGATGTGAAAACAATTTTAGTAATGAAATTTTTGGTACAATATTTCGCAATGCACTTTTACAGTGAACCGTACATAGAGCGCGTGCCCCACTGACTTCATTTTTGTTTGCACTTTTTCGGTTTAGTAATGCACTTTTTGGTAGTTAGCAATGCACTTTTTCACGAAAACGATGCACTTTGGTAATTTTTGAGAAATTACCAAAATGTCACCGCATCACTAAAAGGGATAGAATATCGGCCCTTGGATCAAGGAGATATAAATACTCCTTATTTTATAGGATAATGAGTTATTTTATTAGAACCTTACTCTATGTCGCAGAGCCAGAATTATTTGAATGAAGTCATTCATTTATTTTTTACTTCAAAACATCACAATAAAGATTTTGAATTAGATTGGTTATTAAATTTTAAAAATGTTATTATGAACTTATAATCAGTTTTGAAACAAAAGTAGTTTCGATAATAATTTTGGATGTAGTATTATAGAGCCATACCAAGACTGGAGAAAAAAATGTTATTTCTACAATTACGCTTCCTATCATCATCATCATCATCATCATCATCGACCAAGTGAGGGTCCTCTACAACGGAATCTAGGGGTCAAGATGGGGATACCCCTGCCCAATGGAAAGGGGGTATGCCCAATAAACCTAAGAAAAATTGAAATTCAGCTATGTGACAATAATAACTAAATTTAGTTAGAATGCACCAAAATTGATATATGGACTAAATCCATCTTAAAGACGGTGTATAAAAGTCAATGAGCATGACGACGCGCCCCCTATAATATAATTTGAAAATTAACTTACGCTCAATTTATTTATAACCCATTTTGAGATTATTATATGGGGCTTTATTAGCCCATTTCATGCAAAATAGTAAGATGGGCCTGCAAGCAAGCCCATGAACTTGGCAACCAAAGATTTTCGTCACGGATCAAAACAATTTTGCTTTCTAGTTTCAACAAATCTACATTGGCACATATTCTTACAAACCTCACCCTTTGGCCTTGCGTATAGAAATCAAGATTAATGAGGTCATCGAGATGTTTGCTTTTGAAGTCGGTTTTGAGTACATTAAAACCGATATACTCAATAGAAAATAATGGAATATGGATCTACATGTCAATCTTGGTGATGGATGATGGATGATGGATTCTTCTACAAGGTTAAAATTGGATTTCCAAGGCTTGAGCAACAACCATTGACCAAAGATACTTTAATTCTCAATTACATTGGCAAGCCTAATTTCAAACCAATGGTTGTGCTCTAAAACTTCAAATTCACCTTTCAAAAAGTTCCAATCCTTTTTGAATTTGGGTTTTAGCCAACAAAACTCAACTAGGTCAACAACAACGTAGCCAAAGACGTAGGTTTCTATCAACTACAAGATATTTTCTTTCATTACAAATAATTGAGAAGATAAGTTACCGTAGCAATATTTAACTTACCATTTCTTTTTTTTTTTCCATTTTTGTAGACAAGTTTCAAAATTTTGTGGTTTAAGGAAGTAACATCACTAGATTTGGTTTTATCAACCCTAGTGAGACTTGATTTATTTTCAGTAGAGTTCAAGGGAAAATTATTTTTTTAATAGATGAGTTTGTTTTTATACAGCAGATAACTTTATTATAGATGTTTCTTTATCCATTTCTAACATAGAGAAAGCAAGAAATAGAAGCAAGATTATAAGGAGATACATAACAAACAAGATACTCAAAGGAGTAAAGGGAGAAAGATAGTAAGAGAGCTCAAGACCAAAGGCATGTTTAATCACATAGAAACACAATAATATACATGCACATAACAATTGGTCAAACAAGTGGATAAAAAGAGGAAGAAGCAGGAAATAAGTCACTTGTTCAAGAAGGTTCTCATGGTTATGGATCTGGTTAGGGTTTTAGAGTGAGAGTTCACTATACCACTTCAAAGACTTTAGCTAGCGGAACAAGCAAAGAAAGCCCACACTAACTTTCCTTGAAAACCGTCTTAGATCACCCATAGCCCAAGACCTTCCCTTTCCTCATCTTCAACCAACGCCATTTTAGGGATTACACCTACTCATCTGTTTGGGATCACAAATTAAGGAAGCATAAACCATCATGTCAAATTCACTCACAACATTCACACACAAATAGGAAACAAAGGAGCCGACCCTAGTGTATGAACTCTTTCATTTTTATAAATGAATGCGTTTAATTTCTCTAAATGCAATCAACGTGGCGGGGCAAAAAATTAATTATGTCATCTGCAAATAACAAGAATGGTATTTTAGTACCACCCCTAACCAAAGGAAATTCTACAGTTCATTGTCGTTCCGTACATTCTACCTGTAGCCGTCTTGCTAGAATTTCGGTGCTAATAATAAATAATAGGGGAGACAATGGATTTCCTTGTCTTAATCCTCTTTCCGGATAGAAAATCTCTGTTATTTCGTTATTTACTAACACTGAAAAACTTACTGTCTGTACACATTGCATAATCCATGTGACGAATTTTGAATGGAATCCAAATCTATGCAAACATTTCTGTAGAAATTCCCAATCGACTCTGTCATAAGCCTTCTCCATATCTAACTTTATAGCCGCTCATCCTGTTTTACCACGTCTTTGTCGGAAAGAATGGAAAATCTCGTGGGCAATTAGCACGTTATCTTGTATGGCCCGATTTTCTACAAAAGCTCCCTGTAATGGATCATTTTCGACAACATCTTCTTTTATCTTTCAGCTAATATTTTAGCTATAATCTTATAGACAGTTGAGCATAGACTAATAGGTCTGTAATGGTTTATTTTTGTTGGGTTTTCACATTTCGGGAGTAGCGAGATAAATGTGTGATTAATTTCTTTTAGTATATAGCCAAATCCAAAGAAACCTTTTATGGCTTTGATAACCGAAGGTCCAACAATGGATCAATATTTTTGATAAAATTCTGCGATCATACCGTCTGGTCCTGATGATTTATTCTTTCCAAGGCTAAAGACTGTATTCTTGATTTCTAGGTTTGATACATCTTGAACAAGTATCGCATTTTCTTCTGTTGTTATTTCTGTTGTGATTAGTTATAAATAGTGTTCTAGTTGTTCATGGTTTATAGATTGTTTCTGGAACCGGCGTCTAAACTCTTGTCGTATTTCTCGTCTCACATTGTCCTCCCCCACAATGATCGTACCATTTGTCGATCTAACCGATTTAATTCGTTTGTGGTTTCTTCTCCTAGTTGCACAACGATGAAAGTAGGTTGTGTTTGAATCTGTGTGTTTAATGTGTTTTAGCTTCGCTCGTTGGGCCCAGTAGGTTCTATGGAAATTAACCAACTGTTCTTTTATCTCTAATAGTCGTTCTTGTAGTAGAATGTCATTTCTATCCTTATCACTCCGTGGATCCTTTTGTAGTTCTAATAGCTTCGTTTCCACCTTTCTAACTGTCTAAAAGTATTAAGAAACGTTTGCTTATTTCAAATTTTGATTTTTGCTTTTAGTAGTCGTGTCTCTTTAACCAAATTAAACATATTCGATCCCTGAATTCTGGTTCTCCAAGTCTGTTTGACCAAATTCTCGAAATCTTTTCTCTACATCCAAATTTTTTCGAATTTAAACGGTCTTCCTTTATAAATTTGGAGACCGTTCAGGTCAATTGAAATGGGGCAGTGATCAGAGAACAAAAATACATGATTATGAGTTGTTAAGTTAGGGAACCATTGTGCAATTTTATATGATACTAAAACTCTATCTAGCTTTTCGAAGGTATTGTCCACATCAATTTTCTTTTTTCTCCACGTAAATTCATTTCTGACGTTCTAGTACCAACCAAGTCACATTGATTAATAAATTCTAAAGTCTATTGAACTTGACGGCAGGGGGACATTACCTCCATATTTCTCACTTGGGCCTTTTATTTCATTAAAGTCTCCTATATGATACTGGGTATCGATGATTTGGATACATACTCCAATAGCATTTGCCAAAATTCATTTTTTTCATTTTCACGTGGAGCATAAATAAAAATAATCATCATGTCGTAGCCTGTAGAAGGGATTGAGTATAAAAACGAAATAAATATATCGTGTTTATCTATTACTCTAAAAGATTCGTTATCTTGGAATTGATTTTCTTTCCATAGAGCGCAGAGTCCACCGGCTCGACCCCTTGCGTGTGAATGTACTATATTATCGAATCCTGCTTTACGCCAACAATTTTCAGGTGGATCATTTTCCGTTTTAGTCTCTAGGATTGCAATAACATTAATGTGATAAAATTTCGTAAGCGTTTCGATGTGAGTCCAAAATTTTTTTTCGTCCTATTCCTCGTACATTCCATGATGCAATTATCATTTTATACTGTTATTTTTTATTGGGGATCTTCATAGCTGATGTCACGTTCACTTTGCCTAATTTCGATCCTCCTAGTAGCTTATTAATTAATGGGCCCACTATGAACTTATTTTGGGTGTTTCTTGTTTTTTTATAGAATGAGCTACTAGCTCATTACAAGGCCAACACTAGGTTACCTGTGAATTACAAGGCCAACCTAAACCATCACAGTGGATGATCTTAAGAAAATCAAATAAATAAGGATGATCACTGAAACAAGAATTAAGAAACTAAACATCAACATGATCCAACAAGGATCCCGGGAAAAAATTCGAAATAGAAAAACTAAGATGAGGAAAACTAAAAATCCTCCTAGCGAGGAAATCCGCCGCCAAATTGCACTCTCTGAAACAATGAAAAAACACCACACCAGGAATCAAAGCAACAAAATACGGATATCATTTACAATTGCATGTATTTCCCAAGGAACTAAATAATTAATAAGAACTAAATTATCTCCTTCAATAATAAGACGTATAATTTTTAAAGAAACCACACTTCGAACACCATCAAGCAAGGCAAGAGCTTCTTCTTGGTGGACCGAAATATGAAGCTGTTCTTTACGATCAAAACTTAAAATCTTACTATTGTGGTCACGAATTAGAAAGCTTGTAAAAGTCAAAGAATTAATTCGTTTAGACGCATCAAAATTCAATTTCGACCACTGAAGGGGAGGCTTAATCCAAGAATGATTATTTTTCCTTTTAGGACGAAACACATGCTTAGGATCCAAAACTGGATGTGTCAAGACCCATAGAATATGCTGAGAAAAAGCCAAATCACAGGGAAGCATAGACGAAATTATTCTAGCCGGAATGAAAATTTTCCCATTTCTATGACTCCAAATAAACCACCAAAGGAAACAAAAAACATTACTATTTTGATTTGAATTTATTGTAGAAACAAGATTATCAATAAAAGCTCCTGAGGAATTGATCTGAAAAGTAGTATTCATCTTAGACTCCAATTTGGAAATCATATTTTGAGAAAAAGGGCAATTGAACAACAAATGATTCAGATTTTCATCTTCGTTTGAACGTAACAAACAAGTGCTTAACATATAATTAAAATAACGATTTAATCTATCTGTAGTAGGAAGACAATCAGCACATGCCTTCCAAACAAATTTTTTTTTTCTTAGGAGGAAGAGAAGACTTCCAAATCCAAGCAAACTCAAAATGAAGATTTGGACGATCTAAATTCATCATACAAGAGGCAGACGAGACTGAGAAGGGTCCATCATTCGAAGGAAGCAAAACAAAATGATCCTTAGAGTCAGAAAGAGGAATTCCCATTGACACAATTAGATTAACAATCGAATCAGGAAGAAGCAAGCGCAAATAATCCAAATTCCAAGAATGAGAAGAAGTTATAAAAGTCGAAACTTTTAAGTTAAGATTACAATTATCATAAAACGGGAGCAATTATGTATTTTTAATCCAGGGATCTTTCCAAAAGTTTATAGAATGACCATTACCAATAATCCAAAATAAACCCTTAGAAATTTTTTCTCAAAGATTTATTAATCTATGAAATTGCCATGAGCAATTGTTTCTTGTAATTTGAAAGGTTGAAGAACCTAAATATTTTTCAGAAATAAAACGCACCCAATAATTTTCCGGAGAAGTTAAAATTTTCCAAAAAAGCATCATTTGCAGAGAAATATTGGTATTCTCCGCAGAACAAAGGCTCATTCCACCAGACTCTTTAGGAGAACAAACTTTATCCCAACTAATAAGAGGATGATGATTAGGAGTGAACTTATTCCAAAAAAGGATTTATTTACTTTATCAATTTCACAAAGAATTCCTTTAGGAAGTAAACAACTTTGCATTAGATAATTAACCTGTCCTAATAGATTTGATTGAATTAGCAGTGCTCTACCCGCCTGAGAGATAGAGTTTGCTTTCCATTGAGATAATTTCCATTTCAGTTTAGTTATGGATTCTATAAAAACTACTTTTTGAACCCGTTCTTTAAGGATAGGGATGCTAAGATATTTCTCCATAGAAGTAGTAATTTGAATATTGAGAACACTAGCAAGAGAAACTGTCGTATGTTGAGAAATATTTTCTTAAACTTGTAAACTACTTTTATGATAATTAATCGAAAGAGCAGAAATCCTAGAGAAATTATCCAAGATATTTTTAATATAGTTAATATTAGAATGAGACGCATTAGCAAAAATAATAGTGTCATATGCAAAACTGAGGAAGGGCAAACAAATACCATTTTTAACTAATTGAATACCAACTAATTTGGAATCCAAAGATGACTGAAGTTGAAGAGATCTTGCTAAAAATTCCATTGAAATAATAAATATAAAAGGAGCCATCGGATTACCCTAGCGAATCCCACATTGAGGAGAGAACTCCTCCCCAAGCTCATTATTTACAAGAACCGAGGAAGAAGAAGTAGTTATACATGACATAACAAGTTGTACCCAATTTGCATGGAATCCAAACTTGAGAAGAATTAATTTAATAAAATTCCAATCTAGTTTATCGTAAGCCTTCTCCATATCGATTTTCAAAGTCATCCATCCTTTTTTCCCTTTTTTCTTTTTATGAAAAGAATGAAAGATTTCATGAGCAATTAGAATATTATCCTGAATTAACCTACTTTGAACGAATGCACCTTGGAGAGGATGAATTATAGTAGGCAAAATAGAGGCAATTCGACTCACTAGAATTTTTGTAATAACTTCATAAATTGTATTACAAAGGCTTATTGGTCTAAAATGATTAATTGTTAATGGAGAATCAACTTTAGGAATAAGAGCTATAAAAGATTTGTTGATAGAATAAAGCATATGACCCGAATGAAAAAAGGCTTGAAATGCCAAGACAACCGAGTTTCCAACAATATGCCAATAATGTTGGAAAAAGTCAGTCGGGAATCTATCAGGGCCCGGAGATTTATTAGGTGCAAGATAAAAAACAGCTGCTTTAATTTCAGCTGCTAAAGGCGATTTGCATAGCATTAAATTATTTGACTTTGAGACCAAATTAGGGATATCTAAATCAGAATTAGAAATAAAACATGAGTGATTAATGATAAAATGATGAGCAAGTTCTTCAATAATATTTTTAGAGATCGAAACATGATTAAAAAGAACAACCCCTCATGCGTTTGAAAGGATCAAATTCTTTGTTTATAAGATCAAATTTTAGAGGCAGATTGAAAGTATTTTGTATTTCGGTTCATACTTTGCAAGTGAGTAATTTTTGCTCTAAGTTTCCAAAATTTGAGTTGAAAATCTAAAAGGGCATTGTATTTATTTAAGTGTGATTGGAGTTTAGAAAGAATAATCGAATTATACATATCAACTAATAAATCTGATTGCAACGACTTTAACTGTTGTTCTGAATTTTAAGTTGTTTAAAATTATTATTGACATGATGTTTAGTCCAAACCTTTGAATATGTCTTCAAAAGATTTAATTTCATGGATAGACGAAACATAAAAGAACTAGACATGTGATACTTCCAAACCTTTGAAATGAAATGGTGAAAAGACGGGACTGACATCCAAGCATTTTCAAATCGAAACGGAATTTTACGAAAGGAATTATGTTTTTCGAGGGAAAAAGTTATATGGCAATGATCTGAGGTAGTAAAATAATGATGTTGAATTACAAGAGACTTTAACTGTTTATTATTGACATGATGTTTAGTCCAAACCTTTGAATATTTGTTCAAAAGATTTAATTTCATGGATAGTTGAAACATAAAAGAACTAGACATGTGATACTTCCAAACCTTTGAAACCAAATGGTGAAAAGTCAGGACTGACATCCAAGCATTTTCAAATCGAAACGGAGAGGGAAAAAGTTATAAGGCAATGATATGAGGTAGTAAAAGGATGATGTTGAATTATAAGAGACGGGAACATTTGAGTTACTGATTGTTGACAAAGAACCCGATCCAATTTTTCAAAAACATTATCTTGAGTAACTTAGCTTTTGCGCCAAGTAAAAGGAAAACCTGAAGGTTTAGAATCAACTAGACCAAACTGATTAGAAAACTTGAGAAGTCGATTAAATTTACTAGGTAAAGGAGGGACACCTCCTAATTTTTCATTAACTGAAGATATTTCATTTAAGTCTCCTATTAAAAAGAAAGGTAATTGAATTTGAGAAATTAGTAAAGCAAGGGAGTTTCAAAAAGGAATTTTCTGAGCTTCTCTAGCCGAAGCATAAACGATAATTAACAGAATAGCTTGATTAGTATGGGAATATTGCATAATAATAAAATTAGACGATTGATGATATAGAGAACATTTTCGAGTTTCCGTATTTTCACAAATTAAGAGCCAAAGACCCATGGAAGGACATGAAATAACCAATTGAAACCCTGATTTACGAATAATCGCTAAGTTGGGGTCATCTTCTGTTTTAGTTTCTGCTAGGCATAGAAAGTTTAATTTATTCAATTTTCTAATAAACCCAACTTCTTCCCAGAAGTTAGGTCTGTATATACCTCTAATATTCCAATATCCTATATTCATAAAAAAACCTCATATGTAATAAACAAAAAAGATTCTAAAATTTAAAGAAATTACGATTTGGAAAGAGGGTTCAGGAGATAACAAATGGATTGAAAAGTTGTTACATGAAAGAAAATCAAAACCATAAAATAGAAGAAATATAATTAAATAAAGGAGAACAACAAACCTCGACGTACAAGATTGAACATAAATCAAGAACCTAAATGCAAAAAAATGGGATAACTCATATAGATACAATAGATATAGACATAAGAGGCAATCAAATACCTGAAAAGGGACAAAGCAACTAAGAAACTTAAGAGAAAAACTAATAATACATCGACTATAAAGGAGGATTAATACAAGAGAAGCCAAGCAGAACCCAAGGCTACACCATAGATGATACACATAGTTAATATTGTTTACAATAAAGGAATGATAAGAAAATGGCATATCATAATGTTGAAGTCTGTAGCTGACCAAGAAAGAGCCCAAATAAAGAGATTGCATTCGAACAAACCTGATATGAAGAAGAGAAATAAAAGTATTATAAAAATGAATTGAATAAGAGTTTAAGCAAAGAAATCTTAGAATAGGAGAAGACCAATTTAAGCGAACAGAATATTGTTTAATAAGTAAGCTTAAGAAAGGTTCATAAATATTAACAAAGAGAAGAGAGCAAGTTGAATAATATAAAAGGAAACTTAATATATCACATGCTATCCAGCTTGAACTGGAATACATCATAAGATTACACATATGGGCACTACTGAAAGCAAAAGAAGGCAACTCAAGGAAGCCAATGCCCATAAACACATCATAAGACAAGTTAAACAACAACAAGAACTGAATTGAAATGACATAAGGGAAACAAACTAAGGGAACATTAAGCATAGAGGCTAGCTGTCTTATACAAAAGTTAACACACACAAAGGGAGCACTAATCATTAAACTACTTGTTTTTTACCATGGGTCTTCTTAGGCTTCTTCAGGGCAGAGGTTGCATCAACCAAATCTTTTAAGAGCTCAGAATCCTTGCGTTTAGAGGACTCAGAAGTGCTTTCACCAGCACAAGTAAGGTCCACAACTTTCATTTGGTTTCTTAGTAAAGAGTTCGAGGACTCAGTCCCAGTGTCCATACTAGTCGATCCTAAATAGGCAATCTGTGGAATTAGGAGAGAAGCACTAGGCATCCCAAAACCCACAAGCACTAAGGGAGAGGCACAGAGGTAGGGTGAGATCATCACTGTCTCAGGTTGATGGGCATTAAGGTGTGCAATAGCAAAGGCAACTTGTTCACGAGCATTCAACAACACAGCAGGATCAGAGAATGCCACAAGATCCATTGAAGAGAGCATTTCAATAGCCAACAGAGGATTATAAGGAGGAATAACATTCAAAGGGCGAAACTCTGAGGTTCCCACCCTAGCAGAGGGAAAAACCATAGCAGATACAACATTGGAAGAGACTTGGTTTGGGGAAAACATTGGGGAAATAACATTTGATCTTACAAAAGTAGGCCCATTAACAACTCTTGAAACAACAGGTCTAGTGGCCATATCTCCATGCAGGCTGAAGTTTGTTTGTTGGATAAGCTCAGCCTTAACTGAATTCTCCAACCCACTTAATTTGAAGCTCCTAGGCTGGATATTGTTGAGGGGACACTTATCAAAGGCATGAGGAGCCTCCCCACAACATCCACAACCCTTAGAAACAGTCTCATACCAAACTTTTAGAGTCAACACTAAGTTGGAATGGTTTTTAATTTTGACACTACCCTTAAGAGGGGAAGTGATATCCACATTAACAAGCACCCTACAGAATTTCATTTTGTTCTTAGTGTTTGAGACCTCATCCACCCTAATGAAATGGACAGTGAGATTATCCCTCAGAATAAGATCAAGAGCAGAAGGATTGTAAAGATAATAAGGACGAGATGGAATTCTAACCTAAATATCAGCCCTAAGAATCTAATCAGAAGTTGGATTAAATTCAGGATAAAAAGGAACAAGGGCTACCAGATTTCCCTGAACAAGGTAAGGTCTTTTATTCCAAACTAGATCTCTAGCTTCTCTGTTGGAGAATTTGAACAGAATCCAAAAGTTAGCAAACTCTTGAAACTGAACCTCTCCTTTTACTGAGTATTTCTAGACCTCCTTCATTTTACCATTGATAAGGGTAGTAGAGATAGGCTTCTCCACCATTTTAAGTAAAAGAGAAAAGTGCACGAGTTCATGAAGGTATTTTTTGACAGAGGGGATAGTTGTTGGATTAGGAGCTGGAATTTGAGCAGAGGAAGTATTTGGATTAAAAAGATAATTGCTTGGGACAAAGTTAACTCAGGGATAACCTCAGGAGAATCCTTAGAAAAGTGAGAAAGAGTTTCATTGCATGAAAGAGGTCCAATAGGGCTTATAGGTTTTGGAATAGGGAACACAACTGGTTGAGGGTTGCTTAGTCAAGGAAGAAAGGAGAGGATTCCCTTCAACCTTCATCGAAACAGACATGGAATTAAGCACAGGGAAATTGACCAAGGCATCTTGATAGGAAGTAGATTCTATCATAGTGAGATTTTGTAGGGAGAGAATATGATACTGGATGAGTAAAATATGAAGCCAATAGAAGTCTTTAAACAGAGAATGATAAGGAGTAGTAGAGAATTTAAGAAGCAAAGGAGAGATGTTGTAATTAATTGCATGCAATGAATTAAATACTAACAATTCTGATTGGTCTAAATAGAGGTCAATAGTAACCATGCAGAAGGAATATATGCATAAAATCTTAAACAAGTATGAACACAATTTAATGAAACAAGAAGAGGACTCTGAACAGTAATTTAGCAGACAGAATGCAGCAGCATCATCTAATGATTTGGAGGCTAGAGAAATGGTTATGAAGTAGAGAATCTGAGTTACAATAACTGCAAAGATATGGAGAACTAGATATACTATTTTAAGCATTACAGAGGTTGGGGAATAAAGCTGTAACACCCCGTCCGGTGAACCGGGGTTGCTACTTAGTCGTATAGCCTGACAACAAATTCATCGGTATTGGACCTTGCAACAAAGGCATAACGAGAAAAACCAAGAAAACATCCAACTTATAATTTTCAAAACAACTCGATAACTAATATGAATGCAACCGACTATTAGCACTCAAGCCAACCTACTAGCTACAATCATCAACTTAGTGTGACTACTAACTACATTGTCCTCGCAACTAGAAACTCAAGCCTTCAATTCCCGCAAACACACGTCACGTCGAGATCGAGCATCATCGTCCAAGAAGTAATCTCCTGGAACATTTCCCATACAAGGATGTTTACCTAAAGCATTGAAAGTGGAACAAATTAGCAAACAATCCTAGTATGGGCCAAACAAGTAAAGCGAACATCTAGAACAAAACATGTGTTATTAAAATAAGACAAGTAATTATTCATATACAAGCAATATGCATACAAGTAACACACCACATAATTATTTCAATTGACATATTACATTCTCAAGACAATACTCATTTCAATAATAACTCATAAGCACAAGATTAATTAATGTAATGATCATGCAACATATATCAAAACAACCAACAACAACTTCTCCATAATCCAATCCCCAATCATTCTCCAATTCAGGCAACCCTGACGTGCCTTCAAAACATGGTACACGGCCAGCGCGCATGCTCAACTCGTGCCCATTTTTTTCCATCATCTTTCTTTCCTCGGCTAAGCCTCTACTAGAGCACTTGCCAAAACAATCTTTTTGAAGTTGATCTCCACACGCCGCATGACTATATCCGGGGTCTCTTCTCCATCGACTTGCTCGTGTCCATAATTACACCCGCAGAGATCAAGTTGAACACAATAACAAACAATTGAAACTATTTCAATAACTATCGAGTACGAAAATATAATATGGAATAATATTCCAAAACAAGGTTCCACACACGAATAATATTCCAAAACAAGGTTAACACATAACATGATTGCGAGCTAAGTAACTCTAGACGACTTACCTCAAAGAAGAATTTCTGTAACTAGAAAACCACTAAATAACTAGAAAACCACTAAATAACACGCATCGCGGAACCCTGTTTAATATAGATAACTTGTCCTTGCCCCTCGTCTCTGATCACAACCTATGACCAACGCTCCCATATATACATATAACCCAATGAAAAATAATAGCCTTTTTACACTTACAAACTCTAACCCTAAAAACAACGAAAAACTAGCATGTCTTATAACTTCTTATGTCTACTTCCAAATCCTTTAAAACTTGATAAGGATATACTATATATACAAAAGAATATTTTCCTAGTTCAAATCTTTTTGTAAAACTTGATCAAAGATCTCCAAAAATTATTACAAAACAAAACCCTAAAATTATTATGAAATATCTTAGCAAATATAAATCTAATATCGAAAACACCCTTTGAGAACCATAAATCGATCGATTTCTAAATCAAAATCTGAATCCAGATCTGGAAAAATCAAAACAATCCATATAAACCACTTTCTAATTAAAACTTATCAATTCACACTTTTCCTTCAAGATTAAAACCCAATAGAAAAGATCTTGTACCAGATCCAACAACAACATCTTCCTCTCTTTTTTTTTCCTCTCTTTCTTTTTTTCCGTCTATTTTTTTTTTCTCACACGAATATATATGCCAAATGAATCGGTAAAGTCGGCATATTTTTTAGAAAATTATATTTTTCACCCTTAAATCTCCTTTACTAGAAACTTTACCCTGAAATAATTATTAATTAATTTTAAGTTAAAAATATTTTAAAATACAATTAATTTCAATTCAAAGTTAAATATTATTTTAAAACGGTATTACTTACGACTATGAATCAAGCTAACAGATAACTTTGACAACTAGAAAAGTGTTACTATATAAAAACTTGGCAAAGACTAAATCACCTGAGATTACTTAATAGTTAAGCAACTTTGGCACGAATTTTGAGGAACGTATAAATAAAATAGAATATTAAACTATTTCCGAATATTACATTCTACCCCCCTTAAAGAAAGTTTCATCCCGAAACTTAGAAAAGGACAGTAACTGAATAGAATACTAGACTTACCCTCTCTGAGGTTTTACACACCTCTCCCTTCTTAAAGAGGTTCTAACTCGCAAGATGACTAGAGAACATGCAAAAAACAATCACATTACGTACTAGCATGACCCCTAACAAACAATCAACCAAGTCAACATGAATAAGCAATCAAACAGAGCACACATTAGTCTAGGCTTTGTAAGAGTTAAAAAGGAAGGATTATTACAAAAGCCATGTAGAAACAACTTGAAATACTGTAGAGGAAAGAAAGAGTCATACGTGACATTGAATTGGAACTGATTTAGATTTAGAAAGAAAGGATAATTGAAATATAAATCAGTAAAAGAAAATAGGAAGAGTATTATAATGCTGGAATGATCAAAAATCAAAAGAGCATTAAGAGAAAGTAGATGTTTGAACACACTCAGAAAGTAGGCATCAAGAAGAGAGCAAACCCTTAAATTATTCAAAATTTTGAAATTATCCCAAAAACAAAGGTAAGACAAAGCTTCTACTAAATATAAATCATAAAGGAGCCAAAATCTACACCCTCTTAACCGGGAGAGTATAGCCATAAGTACATGTTTTATACTAGATTAAGGAAAAAATGTCATAATCAAAACATACATGAGAATTAAGGATAAATAAGTTTGGAAGAATCTAAGAGACTGAAAGAATTCAAGAATAAAAAACTGTGAATTACATGCAAAGGAAGAAACATAGCATAAGAACCATTATAAGAAATAAATCATATACAAATAAGAAAAGAAAAAGATAAAGGATTTTATGAACAGTAATTTGTGAATTTGGTCAGAATAATGGATTGAAAAATCAGAATTAACATGCATAGCAATTCTCAGGAGGTGTTCATCCAACAGATAAAGAACCCAGTTCTCTTCATAGAATTCATGGGACCCCCAGCACAGAAGAAGGTGCCAAGCTACAACTATATCAAGAAGATATAGGAGCCAAAGCCACCCCCACCTTCTAGTTGGGTTAAAGGCTTACTACTAAAAAGGTTCACAAGATTCTAGTGTAGTGAAGGTAACAACCCCTCAACCATAAGACATATATATTTCAACAATCTAAATGGGAGCACTTGCTGCAAATTCACTACCAAGAATGAACCAATAACAAGCACAAATATTACCAAAATGTTTTTACAGAAGAAAAAAGGATCATAAAGAAACCTGAAGCAGCAATAAGAAGAGAATATCCCAAACAAAACAGAGAAACTTCGGCCTAAATATGCAAGAATTATAAAGGCATTAAACCAAGCAAACATGTCAAGGATTATAAGAGCTAAAGAATGCAAAGAACAAGACTTATGATGTTTTAAGAAGAACCAGGAACATTCAATAAGAGCAAAAAATATGAACCTTAGAAAGAAATCACCTGAAGCAATCATAATACAATCATTTAACACAAGATAGCCATAGAAGAAGAAGACTCTCAACCAAAGCAACAAAGAGGAAGCAAAGAAGAACCAATTTAAAGAGATAATCTCCATCCAACTCACACAAAAAACGTGTGTAAGGCCACAAGAGCAATAAAAAAAGCAAATATTACCACAAGTAAGAGAGAAGTCAATATAAAATGAGTCACTTATAGCAGTATTCTTATAAATTTGGATATAAAGGCTCATTAAGGTTTTAGCAGGATAAATTTCATTCTCTGAAAGCAACGAATTTGACAAGTTCTCAATCTTAAGAGACACAGAGGTCAAACAAGAGAGAAGAAGTCCGAAACGAAGCAAGCAAAGAAAAAGTTTGAAGCAATAAGCAAAAATAAAAGTAAAGAAAAACAAGGAAAAGAGAAGAAAGATTCACATAACCTGAACAATCCGAGAACCAAAAGTAAGAAGAAAGGTAAGAAAAAATCTTGCCCTTCAACAAAAGCTCAAGAACAACACTTGACTAGACCTTAGATCCCTCAAATAAAGAGGAATCCAAAGCAACACAACCCAAGATCCAGAACGAGAACTCAACTAGAGCAAAGATAACAAAGTTGCAACCTTCAAAATCCATAAATTGGCCAACAAAACCAACCACCCACAACAGATCCACACAAAACAAGGGCGAAAGAGCCACAAACCAAGAAAAGAAACCAATCTGAAAACTCCAAAACCAAAGGCTCCAAGGGAGGGAAGGAGAAAAGGCAAGAAAATGGCGAAGGAGAAGGGTATAGAAAGGGTCATATCGGCACTGAGACCGAATAAGGTTGAGAGAGCTAGAGGCGACCTCAGATCCAAGCCACAGATCCAAAATACCCCAAAACCCTAAGGATTTATCAAAGAGGGAAATAGCAAAACATCTAACCAGCAAAAACAGAAAGGGAGGAACCCGAAAAGAGAGGATAAACAAGAAGAGGAAGGCGGATTTACAAAAGGAGAGGGCGAAGAACACACGAAAAATCGAAGAGATCTAAGGGAACAAGCTCCCCAAAAGGAGCATTAGGGCTGGCTCAAGAGAAGGGAAGCAAAAAGAGGCGCGCGTGGAGGCGCGTTCTTTTTGATATGTTTCCAATGGAACTTTTAATAAGAAAGGATTGAAAATTGGGTGTTTCTTGTTAACTTGGCCCATAAACACAACATGTGAACGTATCGTTGCCATTTTGGGTCTTCCTCTTTTTCCCAGCATATTGCATAAGATCATAGAATGTAATAAAAAACAACCCATACAATTGACCGTCCCAATACTTAGCAGATTATTGTGGTATCGCAATCACATGTACTTCTTGAGATTTACATTCTAAAATCGGATCTCTGTTGCAACCAATCCAAATATCAGTTTTCTAGAATTAAAAGAACGATTACTATTGACATTAGAGACAACATTATCACTCATGACCAGCACACCACAAACCAAACTATCATTAACACCTAGACAGGGTCCCATATTAGCAATCAACACATTACCAATACACCCATATAGACTTGCAAACCACATTAAGCTAAAAAAGTTTTATAATGCAGAACATCGAGCCTATGTAAGAGATCAAAAATCCTTGAACTTTTCTATCATTGTTTTCTCCAAAGACAATTCCAAATCAATGATGTCCAAATTAATTATATGAATTAGATAGCTAGCACATAGCAGACGAGAATTAATATAGCTATTTTCAGCAAACCATCCATTGTAAATCCAAATTGAACCCATACTGACATCCATTTCTTTATGGCATAAACACGTTTCAGCTGCTATTATCGACTGCATACATATTAACTTGTGATTTTTACATATTTTGTGCTCAATACAGACCATTTCAATCAAGCAAGTTTCTTCAAGAAATTTGATTACCTTTTCCACCATAGGCACTTTCCGGGCATACTTAGCATAGGCTTCATCAGCCTTTTGTGCTTCATCCTCAAGTTCTGAGGGCACATCCTCGTGTTCAATCAACAGATCGACACTGGCTTTCTCAGCCGACAATACCAAGACTCCGATCACGCCATCGACTTCCTCAGTCCTTGATGGCGGATTGGAGCTCGAATCTTTTGTGGACAAGAATGAGTCTTTGGAAGTTCTCTCATCATTTTCCATAAAATAGAACCAGAGAAGACAAAATACAGAAATTAGAAAGAGAGGAGTGAAGAACGGGGAGTAAGAAGAAAGAAAGAGATGGGACGTTCCAACACAATTAAGTAACATGCTTTTGTTTAAAACAATGTAATGTCAAGATATTAAACGAAGAAAAACTATTTGCAAGAATCGTGGGAAGTGTCAATTTTGTATGTAAGTGAATATCAAAAGACAAACTATTTGCTCTTCCCATTCATTCTGGCAGTGGCTGGTCCGCAAATTAATCCATCCCCCAGGCAAGTTCCGAAATACAGCAGACCAACCATGTGCTCAAATAAAAAAGTAGTATGGGCATTCAAGTAGGCATTTATAAGTTATAACACTCAATAATTCACAATATATTTCAAAAACCCAAAACAATTCCGAATTGTTTGCAATATCCTCATTATCTTTGCTTGTCGTTTCATTTGTACCCTATTATTTAATCATAATAATAGAAATTGCTAGAGATAATTCCTGTATATGTTCAGTACTTGTGTGTTTAATTGAATTTTGTTTGTGTTTGGTTTACTGCGGGAATAATATGAAGATGCCAAGAAACGAAGACAAATTCTAGCAAAACCCAGAACAAAAATTGGTAAAAAGAACAACAGAAATGAACAAGAATGTCTACAGAAAATTCCACTCTTCTCAATATATATATGGATATAGAGTATACATGAAGAAAACTACAGTTTCAGAATATATATATATATATAACTAGTTTGAGGGGATTTACAAATATATATGGCATCTATATTTCAATGAGTAGTAAGAATGTTGAGCAGAGAAACTCTGTTCTGAACAAGACGCCTAAACAAGGCATCCAATGCAGTCTCCAAGTTCTGGCTGCCTGAATCCAACACTCTTAACCTACGCTGCACCACCTCTAAATCAGTGGCGGCGCTGCTTTGCAACGAGAAAAGCACCACGTCTATGCCACCGACTTCGTTCAGGATCCTCTCGTGTCCTGATGATGATCTCTTAGAGCCTCCCCCAATCACAAGCCGCGAAATGAATGACCATTTGTTGTTACACTTACACTTGAAAAGTGGCGGCACGGATAGGAAGACAAGGAGGGACTGGAAGATGCTGATTGCAATGGAGACGACTTCCCTCAACACCCTAATGATCATAGCAAGATGGAGATCCGCATTGAGCAAGGGAGCAAACGCGTTTGATTTGGTCTCGGTTTGCTTGAGCTCTCTAATGCATCTAGCAATCTCCTTTGTGGACTTCTTTCTGAACACGACGTAAGCAGCCACATCAACCTCAATGCCTGATGATCTCCTCCGCCTCAATGCCGACTGAAGACCCCGCGCATGGTCCTTGAGGGATGAGACTATGTCCCTGGATGTGGTGCAGGCGTTGATCAAGGAAACCGAGGAATCAAGGGCGTCTTCAACGAGCCTGCCTTGGTCGTAGTGGCTAGGGGCTTGTTTGGTCAAAGGGGATCGGATGAGGTCGGTAAAGGACGCGTAGAGCTCCCCCAAACCGACGAGGCGTGCCTTGATTGATGGTAGCGAACACGGTGAGTCGGATTCCTCCAAGGCCTTTGATTTGTTGAGCCTCTCTTCGACTATGAGAGACCCCGGATGCAGCCTAGACGGCAGGCTTATGGATCTGGCATGAGCCTGAAAAGCCATACTAGTCATCTTTCTCTGTTTTTATCTTTCTAATCCTGGAAAGGCTATAAGGTATGTAATGATGGATACCCAAATTCCTGAAATGCCTATTTATAGATGAACAACAACTGGTCTCTTAATTGATGATGGTCCAGCACACATGTGATCCGAATTTATTACTGATCTGTCTTATATGGGTATGATCAATTAGAACGATGATGGACGGCGTCGTTTCGATCAATCAAGTACCCCAAAGGTACGGTGCTTGAATCAGAATTGCGCCCTTGCCTCCTCCTAATCATTGGGGCCAAAAACTCTGCAAGAGGGATTAAACAAAAAGAGAAAGTGGTACGTACATTGGATCGGGGGAGCAGAGTTTTGATAATGGCACAAGTCATTGCTTGATCGCCGTCCAATTCCAGTGAACCAGTACGGGCAATTTGCCAAGATTCGAACACGATGAAGACAAACAGCGCTGCAACAAAGGATTTTTTTAGTTTTCTAAATGAGAATAGAATAGAATAATGATTAGTATTCGTAGAACAAGGGAAGGGCATTGGTAATTTTACAGGAGACAAGGGAGCAAAGCATCTCATCGTGTAAACCCTAGATACTTCATTTAGTATACATTTCTTTACAGGTGATCTGGCAACTCCCTAGCCAAGTGCAAAGAAAGGAAATTATATAAAAGGTCGGAAATCATGGAAAAGATCTCTGCAAATCCAAAATCCGGTTAGTATAGAAGAAGGACGTTGAAGCCTCCAAACGCAATGGAGAGGGAGACAGGTATGGAGGCATGTCACCCGCTCTGAATCTGGGAAGTCCGGCGACCCCGAAATCCTGGAAGAGGACGGCGATGATGAATTTGGCACTCCGGAGAAGATACACGAATTTGGTGAAATCGGGCCTATTCGTGGTACGATACCTCCTTTACCAATCGTTGCGCTGTTTTGGTCGGTCTGTCTTTCTCTATATCAGTTGGCTTGGTGATCTTATTTTTCTCAAGCTTTTCTCCTCTGTTCCTTTTCTGCCCTCTCTCAAATCTGGTTTTTTTTTGTTCTTTCCTGCCTCTGAAATGGCAAACAAGGAGAAATCCTACAAAGATTCTTTACTGATCAACAATGCTTCAAGCTCCAAGCCTACCTCCAAAACCGAGGAAGTTGCTGAGGTAATTGGAGCTCTCAAGTCGTCGGCTGAGGAAGCCTATGACCACTTGCTGAGTGATGATGAGGATTTGTCCTCGGAGGATGCTGACAGAATATCTGATGAGGATTATGATACTGTTTGTGCTAATGAAAGGGGGTGTGCTAAGCGCCCGGCACTTTTTGCTCAGCGGCCTGGGTTTTATTTTTGTTAATTATAGTTCTTTTTTTTTTATTTACAATATCTACATTTTATTCTCGTTATTCTTAGATAATTATAAAATTAATCATTAAGTTATAAAAAATATTAAAAATATCCTTAGATTTAAAAATATTAGCTTTATCAAATATCTTTTTCTTAGTATCGCTTAATTTAATATAGGTCTTGAAAATTGGTATTAGAGCCATACTAAACACTATTATAGACGATAATTTATCTAGTCGACAAGCTGGAAATTTCCGATAAATGTCCTAATCGAGAATCTCCACATATTAAACATCTAAAAATTTGGCAAAAAACATTATGAAGCTATATTAAACACCATTGTCGACGACATTGTAGATTTAAAAAGTTGTATTTTTAGATTAAGTGAGAATCCAAAAAATTAAAGAAGAACTTACTTTAGTCCAACGAATCCACCAGTAGGAAAACCAAAAAATTGTTGTTGCACTTACTAACGAAATTAGACACCAAGGTGTTATTACTAAAACAGTAGTGGGTAAAAGATCAACTCAGTTTCCACATAAGTATCCTTTTCAGAATCAAAACCCATTAAAAACGTTCTCAGTCCCTAACTTAAAAATGGAAAAGAAAACTGAACCTGAAGATGAAGAATCATGAAATAGAAAATAACTCTAAGTCACTTAAAAATATCATGGAAGAATCAGGTATAACGAATAGCGAAGAATCTGAATATGGTACTGAAGAAGAAGAGATGTATCAACAAATGGGATTAATAAAACTAAAAGATATGGAAACAATACCCATTAATGAAGTCAAAAGAAGAGTGGATAAAATGGTTGGTAAGAAGGTGGTAGATTTTAATGAAGTTGAGAAAGAGATAACACCTATAATGTTAGAAGAGACTAATAAGGCAAACAGATCCTACTATAAAAAATATGAAAAAGGATCATGTAGCTATCGAAGGCCCAATGTTAAACTTAAAGAGTTTTTAGAAAAAACAGCTAGATTTGGAGTAAGAATCATGCCAAATCATCAACCTAATAAAAAAGAACTCACTTTAGAGCCAATAAGTGAAACTGGATATAAGTTAAATCTGGATGGCGTAAGAAGACGAGAAGAAATATTAGATTTTTGGAAGAAAAGCATGATGAGTGTCTTAAACCTAAATACAGATTGGAGATCGTCAAATTTTTTAAATTACATAGAACACAGTCTGTATGGTATAGTAGCTGACTGGTATGAAGGAATACCTGAAGAATATAAAGAAAATCTTAGAACAAAAGAATCTCCAGCAGAAATGTTTACCGCATTATGTGAAGCTATAGACGAAGAGTTTGTTGGAGAAAGAGATGAAATTGACAAAAAATTTATCGAGTGGCAAAGAAAGTTAAACACTCTTGAAATCTGTAATATGAGATATTTGGATAACTATCTCTCTGAATTTGAACATTATTATTATAAGATAGGAGAGAACCAAACTAATCTTCAAATGCTCTTCGATAAGCTCCCAAAACCCATTAACGAAGAAATTAGTGATGGATACCATGAATGGAAAAATAGGTATAATTCTAGAGATACTTTGGGTAATAGAACAAAATTTATAAAAAGATGGGTAGAAAAGAAATGTCGAGAAGTAAAAGAAACACAACAAATGAAGAGACAATTTCTACCATGTTGGGATTTACCAAATGAATGGAGGTGTAATAGAAGAGATAATCAAAGAAGAAATAATTATAGAAAGAAAAGCTTCAACAAACAAAGAGGAGAGAAATATCATAAGAAGTATTATAAGAAACCGTTTATTAAGAAAATAAGGTTTTTTAGGAAAGCTTCTTACTGCCCTGAAAAGAAAAGAAATTGCAAGTGTTGGGCATGTGGCGAAACTGGGCATTATGCTAATGAATGCAAAAATAGAAAAAATAACAAGTTAGCAGAAGCACTAGGAAATATGGATTACATTGAAATTTCTGAGGATGAAGCTATTGAATTAGCCTTAAGCAACAACAAAGGAGTTGTTGAAGTAGTTGAGGAAGAAGAAGGCGAAGAATCGGATTATGAGGAAGTCAATGAGATGATGCAAGGAGAAGAAATAGATTCTTCAAATTTCACCGAAGAAGCCTTCGATTCAGGTGGAGAAATGACCACTCTAGCTCAACTCCAAGAGGCAGAATCATCCATAGATGAAGAACAAATAGAAAGCATGCGAAAATCAGGGGTCGAATTCCCGGTTATCGCTAAAGAACAGTTCTTCAAGAGACATTTCTTCCCAGCATTCTCTAAATTCGTGTGCGAAGAAATGCTAGGAGATATAGTAATAAAAAATAACGAAAATCAAGCTACTGAAATCAACCTAATTAATTGGAAAAATATTCAAAAACACAACAAGGACAAAAAGTACAAATATATTTATGTGTGTGGAATCCAAATATTCATTACTCCTCTACAAGATTTTGGTAAAAATGTGCATTGCATTAACTTTGTTTGTGACACTAGGCACAAGAAATTTAGTGACCAAACCATTAGTGGAGTAGTGTGTAACTTGAGTCAAGGACCAGTGTCTTGGATATGTAGGCCAAACTATTATGTTAGTTTAGAAGACCAATTTGCATCTAAGTTTTTATCGTTAAAACTGTTAACAGAAGGGATTAATATGCATAAAGGAACTTGTCCTCTACAGTTAAAGTGGAAGGTAGTGTATAAGTTAGAAAATACCACCAATCCTCCACTTAGAACCCAAATGGTAGAAGCTGATAAATGTGAGATTAGTGGACCAGGACAATTAGCAGTACCCGTTAAAGTAAAGCCGGAGAAAATTAATTTAAAAACAGTTTGGGTAAATGCCTTTGAAAACCCTTCAACCACTAAGCATGAAAAGGTTTTAACAATTGATGAGGAAGGAAAAATCCATACAAACTCACAACCTCCAGCAAGTTTAATAAGAAATAGGAGTCTTTCTAGAAGTCAAAGTTCTAGGTTCAATCCTAGTCTTAATCTTGCTCAGAGAAACCAATTATCCCCTTCAATTAGAGGTGTTAAGGAAGAGAGTCCATTTCGAGTAGATGAAGATATTGCTAGTCTTCTTGCAGCATTAAATAGGAAGTTAGAACTTAACAACCTTGGAAGAACACTTCATGAACCAGCTAGACATAGTATAGATCTAGGATCAACATCAGTGTCTAGTTCTAGTTCTAGTGCTAGCTCAAACCCTTCATTTCTTCAAGCCACACCAGGAGAAGGTCTACTTCTAGAGCTGATAAAAGGTTAATAGGGTTTAAAACAAAAACCATTAGTGAACCTGTCTATGAAGGAGACGAGGAATCAAATATGCAGATAGAAACGCTCATGAGAGTCACTAACCCAAATAGCATATATATCCCTATAACTATATGCATTGAAGGATTTAATAATTATGAATTATGTGCTTTCGTAGATAGTGGATGTTCTGTGTGTTTTGGAAAGAAATTTTTATTTCCAGAATTTATGTGGAAATCAGCATCCAAACCTATTCAGGTGAGAATAGCTGATAATAGTATCATGACTCACTCAGAAGTCATTCTAGATTTACCAATTATGCTAGGGGGTTACCCATGTATAATTCCTATATTATGGGCTACTGAACAAACATCTCATGACATGATATTAGGAAATAATTTCCAAAGGTTATATTCTCCGTGTACCCAAAGCTTAGATAAAATGATTTTTACTGTTAATTAGGGGTGCTCACGGGTCCGGGTCCACCTCGACCCGACCTGACCCGACCCGCAATAATCGGGTCGGGCTGCGGGTCACGTTTTAAAAAAATTCGGGTCGCGGGTCGGGTCGGGCCAAACCCGGCGGGTTGCGGGTCGACCAGCAGACCCGCGCCCTTTTTTAAAAAAAATAAAAAATATGTTATTGTGAATGTGAAATAGTGGAAAAGTCAAAAAATTCGGGTCGCGGGTCGGGTCGGGTCGCGGGTCGACCCGCGACCTAACCCGCGAAAAGGGCAAAAAAACATATTTTTTTAGTTTTTTAAAATGCATGCGGGTCAGCGGGTCGACCCGCGACCTGACCCGCAAAACCCGCAACCCGCACTTGCGGGTCGCGGGCCGACCCGACCCGACCCGTGAGCACCCCTACTGTTAATGGAGAATTAGCTTGGGTAAGAAAAATGAAAGAGGCCTATACGCATCAAAAGATTGAATTCACACGCAGTAAGCGTGGTGAGGAGAATATTGTTCCTACACAAAGAGAATTTGCACTACTAATAGATGAGATAAGTATAAAAGAACAAATTATTAGTCAACAAAAGGATTTGTGTAAAGAGTTATACTCTGAAGACCCTTTAAAGTTTTGGGATAAGGATAAGTCATTTGCTAAGATAGAATTAATAGATCCGAAGACTGTTATTAGAGTAAAGCAGATGGTTTACACCTTTAAAGACCAACAAGAATTTAAGAAGCAAATTGATGATTTACTAAAAAAGAGTTTAATTAGAGAAAGTAAAAGCCCGCATTCTAGTCCTGCATTTATGGTTAGAAATCATGCTGAAGAAAAGAGAGGAAAGGCTATGATGGTTATCAATTATAAGCAATTAAATGATAATACTGTCTTTGATGGATATTATATCCCTAATAAAATAGTTCTATTTAATAGAATACAGGGAGCCACATGGTTCTCAAAAATGGACTGTAAAAGTGGATATTGGCAAATTAAGATGGAAGAAGACAGTATACCATTAACAGCTTTTAGTGCACCACAAGGTCATTATGAATGGGTAGTTATGCCATTTGGTCTAAAAAATGCACCACAAATATTTCAAAGGAGAATGGATAAAATCTTTAAAAACCTTAAGCATTGTTGCCTTGTCTACATTGATGATATTTTGATCTTTTCCAAGACATTAGAACAACATATGCACGACCTTAGGGCTATAACTCAAGAATGTGTTAATCATGGCATTATCTTAGGGCAGAAAAAATGTATTTATGCTGTGCCAGAGATTGAATTTCTTGGGTTGAAGATTAAAGCTGGACAAATAGTATTACAAGACCATATCCTAGAAAAGGTAGAAAAATTTCCTCATAAAATAGAGGATAGGAAGCAATTAGAAAGATTTTTAGGATGTCTTACTTATGCATCTGATTTTATAAAGAATTTAGCCAAATTAAGAAAGCCATTACAAGTCAAGTTGAAAAAAGAAGAGGTTTGGAACTGGACTAATCAGGATACAAAGGTAGTCCAAGAACTTAAAAAATGTTGCATGAATCTGCCAGTATTAACTCTACCCAATGAGGAGGATGAACTTGTTCTTGAAACTGATGCTAGTAATTATCATTGGGGTGCTGTTTTGAAATTAAAGAAAGATAACAAGCTTTGCAGGTACAGCAGTGGAAGTTTCAACAAAGCCGAATGTAATTACACTGTAATGGAGAAGGAGATTCTTGCTATCTTAAAAGGAATTAATAAATTCATAATCTTCCTTGCTCCAAAACCCTTTACAGTGAGAACTGATTGTAAAGGAATATTGGGATTTATCCATAATAATTTGGATAATATGAAAGCGCAAGGGAGGCTCCTGCGTTGGCAATTAGCCCTTAACCAATTTTCCTTTAATATTGAATATGTGCAGGGATCAAAGAACTCATTAGCAGACAGCTTGACACGAGAACTTGCAAGTGAGAAGAATGGAGAACATAGTACCACCTCCACTACCAATTTTAAGAATGTATCACGATTATGGGTACGAGAATTTCTCTCCAGAAGAAATGGAAGAAATAGTCCACAATTCCCTATCTCAGCGTCCATCAAACGCAGAGAGGCGGGAACTTGAGGAGAAAGAAAAGTACCACAAGGGATGGGTGTCACCTCCCAGTCAGTTTAAAATTTCAATAATGGAAGAAGTTAGTAAGAGTAGGTGTCGTTATGGGTATCAATTGGTGAACCATTTGATGACCTTGCGAGTGTTAGAATTGGAAATAACCAATAAAATACTTCAGCTCCCTTGGGAGCTCCAAGAAAATCTGAAGGGTTATTGGAAGTATAAAGAGTTTCCACAATGGTATTCTTACGTGATGAGCAGGGATAGATGTCCGTACTATGATATTTGGGAAGAATGGGGAACTCTAGTTCTCTTTCGTGATAATTCTGGAATTGGAGGAATAAACCTTCCTGGTAATCCTTCTGAAGATATGGGAATATTAAAGGCATGGGATTATGGAATGTGCAGCGGCATATATGGAAAATTTCCTTATAAATGGAGTCCAATCAGAAAGCATTTCACCAAGTTTCAGAATTATGTGTTCAACAGAGTCAAGCAATCCGGGATAGACGATAAGCTAATTTGTTTTGTGCATGGAGCAAACATGGAGACAGAAGGTGGAAAATCAAGAGCACCTCACTACTTGATTAGGTTTGTTATAGACCAGTTTTCTGCAAATCCAATAACAATAAGGCAACCAGTCCTAAAAAATGCCACTGAAGCCAGAGCTATGGGACTTTTCTACATCTATGAATACATCAAACGTTATCAAAGAACCGACATGTTGATATTCAAAGTAGGATTCACCACTGTTATAATTCCGAAGGAGCTTCAACCATATTTTTCAGAAGCAATAGAGTCATCTGATTCAATCCAGGATTACTTATCAACAATAGAATTTGGGAGATATTTATCGCCCAAAGGTCAAGACTTTATATGGGATAAGCTAATGGATTGGGATCCAGAATATTCAGAAAATTTGATGAAGCAATTAGAGTTCGACTTAGATGAAGATGCTGCTGCAGGTTGGGAGGATAGTGTTGGAGAAGAAGGCATGTACAACATCAAATATTGCATGGATTATTAGCCATCAGAGACCACATCATGATGCCAAGCCACGTGAACCACCAGAAGGAATCTCTTTAGTCTGTTGTCTTTTTATTACTGTTCAGTGTGCTTTTTCTTTTCAGAGTAATGGGCGCTGTTTGTGCTTTTTCTTTTCAGAGTGGTGGCACTGTTTGCCATATGAGTAGATTCCCTGAGACTTTGTCGATAGCAAATTGTAAAGAGCATTGATAGAGCATCCAATGCTCTCCAAGGCTCTATAAATAGGACCCTTGTAAGCTGAAGGAGGAGCACCGAAAATCAGAAAAACAAAGTCTGAATCTAGAGAAAGAGAAAGAGAAAGAGAAAGCTTTGAACTTGAAAGTGAAGCGGTGTTCCCTCACTCTAAGAGTTCAAATCCTTCTATGGATCTTTCTAGTTTGAGTGTTTGAGTGTTTTCAGTGTGTTTGTGTGCTTGTAATCCTTTCAAATTCAATAAAAGTTTGTTTTTAAGTAAGGGAAAGCTACTTAATCGAAAACTATGTCTTGAATAAACCTCTTTCTTGACTACAAATCCTCCATCCACAAAAAAATTGAGAGATTTTAAGTTAGAGACTACGATCTGAGGTAGGAAACGAAACAGATCTGTGTTGTGCTTGAGCTAAGGGAGTCCTGGTTGAGGATTAGCAACCCCTAGAAATCCGGAAGCTACAGGAACACCGGAGGTCCAGCGATACTACGCTCAGGTAACGGTCAAACCTCTCTAATTTATAATTTTCATTAATTACGGAGCATGGTGGGCTTGTGTTCATAGAAAATAGTTTATTCATGCTATAGTTAGTAGATTATGGTAGTTAGTACCATTTAAAGTCATAAAATTTATAAACCGTTCAAGTTTGGATATATTTGCAAAAGTTTAATACTTTTGGGCAGATCTGGTAATTTAACCTAAATTGAGGGCAAAAACGAAATAATTTTTTGTAAGTGCTTTTGTGTCAGCGGGGCGCTGAGAAGGAGCCTAATGAAAGTGTTATTTTCTAATGAATGATATTGAATGGAGAATTTGCAATGTTTTTGTTAATGTGAATTGGAAATGGTGCTTGATGCTTATGAATAATGATACATGTATTGCTGAGTAAGATATGTCTTAATAAAATTACAGGTTCATATAATTTATAAAAAAGGTAGGTGTTGTGTTTATTTGTTTTGGCGCCTGCTAGAAAAAATTAATAGAAAAGGTAGTTCGAATGTTCATAAACATAGTTCACATGTTCATAAAAAATTAATTGAAAAGCTGTTGTGTTTATTTGTTTTGGCGCCTGCTAGAAAAAATTAAAATTACAGGTCTTTTATTGTTCAGTACTCAGAAATATGCAGGTCTGAATTGGAACACTTTGGTGTTCGTATTAAACTTGGTTTGATAGTTAGTTATGTTAATTATATTTGTTAATGATATACCATGTGTATTAAGTCTGTACACTGTTTTAGTAACAGTTAGTAAACTGTCTAGAAAGGTAGTTATAGGCAGTTACACATTGATATGTATATATAAAGGAGGTTGATTCTAGTCGAAATGGGGCTTATCTTAAAAATTGAAAATGAATATGGTCCGTTTGATTGAATAAATGAAAGGCTAGGATTAATGTGGGGGAAATAAAAAAAGAGGGACATGCGTTTCTTTTTCTGAATTTTAATGGCATTTTGTAAATATCATTAAAAGACACTCTAAAATAGTCATTAATACCCTTGTATCTTCACAAACCAACTGCAAAATTAATCGACTATCAACTCTCCCCAATTCTCCTCCAAAATTGAATAAAATCGCCTCAAAATCTCCCAGCCCCCCTTTCGTTCGAAGACTTAATTGAAGATCTGAATCACGTCTATGATAGATTAGGAGCAACTATTGTGAAATCTGGTTCCAAACAAGGTAAGAAACCCTCTCTTTTTCGAATTTTTTGATTCTAGGGTTCATACCCAAATGGGATTTTGATTCTAGAAATTGAAAGGAACGTATAAAGTGTTTTGGGTGCATTATTTTGTGATTAAATTGATATTTTGGTGATGATTAGTGAACTAATTAAATGAAGATGGGGTGGAGATCTACAAGATGCTGAATTTTTAGACTATTTGGGTGGAGATCCGATTAATGATGATACAAAAGGGTTTGAGAGGAAACTAGACATTGAGGGGAACCTAGAAAGTTCAAACTTATTGGAATCTTATTTAGACTACAAACATGGAGAGAATGTGTTATTCTAGCTTATTTAGACTCATATGTACGTTGTTTCCAAGCTTTCAATACTTGTATTGTTGGTCTGAATATGTTTTATTATAGATGTTCACATATTTCATTTAAAGGTTCATTTATTTTTTTCACATGTTCATAAACATAGTTCGAATGTTCAAATGTCAACAATGTTCATATAATTTATAGAAAAGGCAGGTGTTCACGTATTTCATTTAAAGATTCATGTATAACACTAAGAGGTTTATGTATTTTGTTCACATGTTTGTATTGTTTGAAAAAGCTAATATCTTATATCTTCTTGTTTATTTAATAAATATAGAAAGCAAAAGTGGCGCATCATATAGTCAGGACCAGAATTACAATCCAATGGAACAAGTTGGCGGTGAATATATTGGAGATGATAGCAACCAAAGTTTGGAAGAAGATGGTGAAATTTTAAATGATCCTACAACTCAACCAACAAAAAAGCCAAAGAAAGTTGGAGGATGCAAATGGACTACTTCTGTTTTGAATGGAAAACATTGAATAAAGCAATTATTTTGAAAATAACTAGCTAGTTCCGATGATATAGAATCTAGATAGTTGATGTTAAGCTAAGAAACTAAAGATGAAGGTATGTTGGTGGGGTACTAGAAAAATAGAAAGACGTGGAATGACATTTGTAAAAAGGTACAAAACTTTTTCACAAATGAAGTTTGACACCTAGTTTCGTTAGGTTCATGTTTATTATGTCCACGTTCACACCTTTATTATGTATGTTCATGTTTATTTTATTGTATTTCATGCACATTAATATAACAAGCTTGGTCTTATGATTTATATTTTTGGTTGGTTAACGATGCTAGCAAAGGTTGTAGCTGAGCTTGATACATGACGGTTAAAAACAAATGAAATTGAACCAAATATTGTGAATGTTCATATATAGCAGTCATAGGTTCACATATTTAGTATTTGTATTCAAATATTTAAGATTTGTGTTCACATATAGTATGAAATGAAAAATTAAACTAATAACCATAGCAAAAGAGGCTAGAAGCACAAGTGCCTTATATCAAACACATGAAGCATCAAAAAAAACTCAACGAGACTCAAATGTAGATGTATCGTTCATTATATCATTGAAATAAAATGGATAAAAAGGTAAAATCAGTTCCGAAAATTCGATAGTTGAAATGACGTCTCGAATTGTGTTAGATCTTGTTACATCGAGTGTGATGGTATAGCTCGGTTCCATGAGGATATTCATAAAGATCTACATATGGCTCTTAAAGTGAGTGAGTAGTTCGAGGGTTGATTTATTCTTGATGTTATTGTAATACCCGGGTTTTCATCTCGATGCCAGTTCCGCTCCGCCAGTTATTCTATCTAATTATTTTTGGTCTTCAAGCCCATATACTTCTTTCATTTCGACTTTGGGTCCATGGCCCACCTGTAAATTTCTTTTGGAGTTTGGGCTTAAAGGCCCACACATGGATCAACTCCTTAATTGATTTAACCTAGAGGAGCTTCCTTTTTCTCATTCTTGGTTGAGCCGCACTAGAATTCCCAACCTCGCCACACTAACACTCGTTGTTGCTCCGGATCCCGACCGCCGATAGAGAGATAGAGAGGAGGAGATGGAAATCGCCGGCCATGTTATGCCCCATCCTCTTCGATCGCGGGTTTGCCTATCCAATTCATCGCAAGTGCGTCATCCCGACCATTCCGCGTTGCGCCGTACTTGAGAGGAGAGCCAAGATCCTTGTTCGACCGCTAGTGGCGCCTGTAAGCCGCCTTAGTCCTCGCCTAGCCCCGTTCGTGGAGAGTCGTCGGTAAGGACCTCTGGCCGCCGTTCATCACGTCTTCAGGTCCGCTCACCTGAAGCTGTCGCTAGCCCGTCGTTGCAAGTCGAACACCGGGCTCGATCTCTTATCAAATAGGGGCTCACTCATTTCCAATTTGGGTTGTTGTATGGTCGTTCGATCTCAAAGCGGCGCATCTCATCCCGTTCGGAGGCAAATTACGGGTGGCCAATCGAAACTGAACCCTAGCCAAGGAGTTGGTCATGGCTCTATGTTCAAAGGTGGGTTTTAGATTTTGTTTGTCCTTGCAGTTTTGGACACGATGTTGCAGCTCAGTAGCCTTCTATCCTATAGTGATTAATGGAGCGATTATTTCTTTAAATATTGTAATCGGGTTGTCTTTTGGCAATGGGTTGAAATTTTGTTGAAGGATTTGGTCATTAATTAAAGTGTGTACTCGTTTTTCCTCTTTGATCGGTTTACTACTATTAGGGTGTTAATTAATTTTTGTAGGTTGGTGGGTGGAAATAATGTTAGTTGCAGATTGTTTAGTTAGTAGTTAGTGTTTAGGATTAGCTAATTAGTGGAAGGGTGACATGGGTCAATGGTTAGTTGATCATAAGTAGTATTGTACTAATGGATAGAATAGGGAGTTAGCAAGCCTTAATTAGTGATAGGTGACTGAATCAAAATTGGGTGGTTAATCTAGAATTTTCTTGATGACGTACCAGTCTAATTGTAAAATTTTGGATTTGCACAAGTGATGGTTGACTTAGTCTTAAATAAAACATATAGACATGTTTGAGCGAGTACTCACTCGATCGAGTGTTTTGTCTGGTGCAAAATTGATGCCAGGGAAGATTTTGGCTAGTTATATATGAACGCGTTTTCTTGAACGCACTGTTAAATTCAATTAGGCTTGGCTTTGAGCATTTATGGGTCTGATGGGGTTACTTAATTTAAGAGTGGCTTAGATTGAGTGGATATCTAATTAAGCTGAAGTTTCGTTGTTAAAATTCTTTTGGTGAGCATGTCAAGTTAGTTACTTCTAGTCTTGTATGTTTATTTAGTAATGTTAATTGGTGAGTTTTGGGTACGGTATATAAGTGGGTAGTCCTTTATACTTCGTGTCTTCTACGTTCCTAAATTTAACGTTATCGTGTTTAGGTGATCCCGTTTGTTCAGTCTCTTAGCATTTCACGTTCATCAAGATGTTCGTCATTTTTGAGGTAAGTCGTTCTACGACTTGCTCAGCTTAATTCAATTCTTGTTAGATTGAGTGCCATGTGTGTAGAATTGGTTTTGGGAATTAGTCCCTTCGTTTATTATTTCAATTTAAAAATCATTTTAATATGTATCTATTTGAGCTTTGAATTCGATTGTGACTATGCTTGTATTGATAAATTTAATTGTGATTCTAATTGCCTTGGTATTTGTGATTGTATGTGTACTTGTACTTGTAAGTGTGATGTAATAGTAATTGTGAAAGTAAATGGTAATTGTAGCTGTTGTTGTGATTGTAATGGTGCTTGTGACTGTGATTGTGTTGGTAATTGTAATTGAGAATGTGAATGTGAATGTGAATGCGATTGTGTTTGAATTTGTGATTGTGTTTGCAATTGTGACTGTGTTCGTATGTGAAATATTGTGAATGGTTTCTCTGTGTTTAAATTGAAAACCGGCATGTAATGATGTAGAAGGGTTCATTGCTGGAATGACATGCAAAGGCGAAGAAGGGTTGCATTGTCGCGTAGAATGCCAAGGCGAAGAAGGGTTGCATTGCCGCAAAATAAATTATATGGGCGCGCGTGTGTGGTCGTATGGAGGAGGGTGTGTAGGTGAAAATTGTGTGTATTAAAATGTGTGTTTGTATGTTTGTATGTTTGTATGTCTGTGTGTCTGCGTGTTTGTGTGCTTGTGTGTATGAGTGTCTGAGTGATTATTTTACGTTAAGTGTTGAGTTGATATGAATCGATAATTTATTGATTTATGTGTGAATCTTGGATGCTAGGGTTTGTGTGGTTTTTCAAACATTCTATATGCATCTCACGCTTTCTAGCTTGAATTAGAATTGTAGTTGACCCTTCGGGGAATATTTTACAATTTCAGGTACTTTTCAAGAATCGTGATGGATTCTCTATAAAGTGGTGAAGCGGATGTTGGCGACGTGTCATTAGGTTCGGGTTGTCGGGATCTGGTTATTTATGTATTAAAAGTTGTATGTGATTTGTTTTGTTATTAGTTGGATAAAACTGGTTTAGGATAGTTTGGAATTACAAATGATCTGACTGTGATCTTCTGTTTATGAATTCGATAATACTATCATGTTTTCCACTTTTGTAAAAAAAAGTTGGATGTTTATTTGTTTTCTCGTCGTGCCCGAGTTGCAAGATCCTAGTGAATTTGTTGTTAAACTAATCTGAGTAGTCCCAAACAGGGTCTACCACCTAATAGCGCCCCGGCGAAAGTCGGGGTGTTACAAATTGGTATCAGAGCCAGGTTGGCAACAAGGGCACAAGGAACTGAACAACGGAGGTAACCGAGGTCCCACTTAAAAACAAATCAGCCAACGTTTTAAAGGGGTAGATATTTTGCATTTAGTAGGTAGATGACACGTCATCACTCCGCCACCACCAGTTGAAGGACCTTTCGATGGGTAATAGTTAGCACCTTAATTTCGGGTGCAAGACAACAAAATATTTACTTGTGTACTTGCTTAGATGTTTGGTTGTTTGTTAGCTTGATTTAATTGGGATTCCTTGCTTGCATTGTTATATGGATTAACTATTTTCTATAATTCGAGTCTAGTTATGTTGATCGGTATTGACGAGCTTGTTTTCAGTTATTGATGATCTTGTGTGGTGTTTGTTGATTTCAAGTTGTTAATTTATGTTTTGGATTCGTAGCTATCTAGAAATGACGATTCGAGGACGAATTGTTTTCTTAGGGGGAGGTATTTGTAGAACCTCGGGTAAACAAAACCACACATATATCTACGCGGTTACCTGTCAGTCGTTTGGTTGTTTGTTGGGTTGACTGAATCGAGATTTTCATTGTCTTGTTGCTTTGTTTGACTATATTCGTCAAAAAAAAGATTAGCTGTGTTTGTTGGATCGAATAACCTTGTCTTGGTTGATTTAAAGTTGCTTTTGTGGAATCATGATTGGAGTTCAAAGTTGAGAAACACCAATTCGGGCACGAACGAACTCTTATGAGGAAGTGTTTGTAAAAACCTCAAACAAGAGTAAACATTCCTTTATCTTTCTGTCTATCCTAAGTTTCAGGACGAAACTTACTTGAAGGGGGTAGTAATGTAATACCCGGGTTTTCATCTCGATGCTAGTTCCGCTCCGCCAGTTATTCTATCTAATTATTTTTGGTCTTCAAGCCCATATACTTCTTTCATTTCGACTTTGGGCCGAAGGCCCACTTGTAAATTTCTTTTGGAGTTTGGGCTTAAAGGCCCACACATGGATCAACTCCTTAATTGATTTAACCTAGAGGAGCTTCCTTTTTCTCATTCTTGGTTTAGTCGCACTAGAATTCCCAGCCTCGCCACACTAACACTCGTTGTTGCTCCGGATCCCGACCGCCGGTAGAGAGAGAGAGAGAGGAGGAGCTGGAAATCACCGGCCATGTTATGCCCCATCCTCTTAGATCACGGGTTTGCCGATCCAATTCATCGCAAGTGCGTCATCCCGACCATTCTGCGTTGCACCGTACTTGAGAGGAGAGCCAAGATCCTTGTTCGACCGCTAGTGGCGCCTGTGAGCCGCCATCGTCCTTGCCTAGCCCCGTTCGTGGAGAGTCGCCGGTAAGGACCTTTGGTTGTCGTTCATCACGTCTTCAGGTCCGCTCACCTGAAGCTGTCGCTAGCCCGTCGTTGCAAGTCGAACGCCGGGCTCAATCTATTATCAAATAGGGGCTCACTCGTTTCCAATTTAGGTTGTTGTATGGTCGTTCGATCTCGAAGCGGCGGATCTCGTCCCGTTCGGAGGCAAATTACGGGTGGCCAATCGAAACTGAACCCTAGCCAAGGAGTTGGTCACGGCTCTATGTTCAAAGTTGGGTTTTAGATTTTGTTTATTTAGTAATGTTAATTGGTGAGTTTTGGGTACGGTATATAAGTGGGTAGTCCTTTATACTTCGTGTCTTCTACGTTCCTAAATTTAACGTTATCGTGTTTAGGTGATCCCGTTTGTTCAGTCTCTTAGCATTTCACGTTCACCAAGATGTCCGTCATTTTTGAGGTAAGTCGTTCTGCGACTTGCTCAGCTTAATTCAATTCTTGTTACATTGAGTGCCATGTGTGTAGAATTGGTTCTGGGAATTAGTCCCTTCGTTTATTATTTCAATTTAAAAATCATTTTAATATGTATCTATTTGAGCTTTGAATTCCATTGTGACTGTGCTTGTATTGATAAATTTAATTGTGATTCTAATTGCCTTGGTATTTGTGATTGTATGTGTACTTGTAATTGTAAGTGTGATGTAATAGTAATTGTGAAAGTAAATGGTAATTGTAGCTGTTGTTGTGATTGTAATGGTGCGTGTGACTGTGATTGTGTTGGTAATTGTAATTGTAATTGTGAATGTTAATGCGATTGTGTTTGAATTTGTGATTGTGTTTGCAATTGTGACTGTGTTCGTATGTGAAATGTTGTGAATGGTTTCTTTGTGTTTAAATTGAAAACCGGCATGTAATGATGTAGAAGGGTTCATTGCTGGAATGACATGCAAAGGTGAAGAAGTGTTGCATTGTCGCGTAGAATGCAAAGGCGAAGAAGGGTTGCATTGCCGCAAAATAAATTATATGGGCGCGCGTGTGTGGTCGTATCGAGGAGGGTGTGTAGGTTAAAATTGTGTGCATTAAAATGTGTGTTTGTATGTTTGTATGTCTGTGTGTCTGCGTGTTTGTGTATTTGTGTGTATGAGTGTCTGTGTGATTATTTTACTTTAAGTGTTGAGTTGATATGAATCGATAATTTATTGATTTATGTGTGAATCTTGGATGCTAGGGTTTGTGTGGTTTTTCAAACATTCTATATGCATCTCACGCTTTCTAGCTTGAATTAGAATTGTAGCTGACCCTTCGGAGAATATTTTACAGTTTCAAGTACTTTTCAAGAATCGTGATGGATTCTCTATAAAGTGGTGAAGCGGATGTTGGCGACGTGTCATTAGGTTCGGGTTGTCGAGATCTGGTTATTTATGTATTAAAAGTTGTATGTGATTTGTTTTGTTATTAGTTGGATAAAATTGGTTTAGGAGAGTTTGGAATTACAAATGATCAGACTGTGATCTTCTGTTTATGAATTCGACAATACTATCAAGTTTTCCACTTCTGTAAAAAAAAAGTTGGATGTTTATTTGTTTTCTCGTCGTGCCCGAGTTGCAAGATCCTAGTGAATTTGTTGTTAAAGTAATCTGAGTAGTCCCAGACAAGGTCTACCACCTAGTAGCGCCCCGGCGAAAGTCGAGGTGTTACAGTTATAGTTGCCAACATACTCAAACTTGTCAACCATGTATGGAAAAAAAAATTAGCACATGGTGATCACTTGAAATGCCATCTTTGGTTTTAATTATGGTCATCACATCTTCAACTGTGTAAGAGCTTTCCTACTCAAGTGCGATGATATTGTCTGCAACCTTCACAGAGATCTTCATCTCCGACTTTTCAGACTCCTTGGACCTAGAACAAGGCTCCGTCATCTTCAAGTTACTTTTTTGTGTATCAACACTAATTATAGTTGGACAACTAACAAGTATAGTATCAAATGAAATTCTAGAGATTTACAAGGATTGCACAAGCACAATAGATCATACTCTCATCAAATTTTTGACCATGACACCAATGATCTTGCATATATGCAAATATAAGCTCAAAACTTTCATACTTAGTAGGCAATGCTAAAGACAGTAAAATGGAGTTATAATTCATGATTATACTAGTGACAACAAGAAAATAACCAAGATAATGTAGGTTCATGAACTTAATGATAACCAATTAAATCTGTATTCTAAATCATCGTGCCATCAACATTAACCACATTACAAGCATTGGACATTTCATCACTCAAATCAATAGAAGTTGATGGACAACCTACAATAAAGGATAAATTTATAAAAAATTAAATAAAAGAACTCACATTTTGCTGTAAGGTTCACGCAAAAATATATAAAGTTCACGTAACAGCATAATACGTTCACGTAAAATCCAATTCAGCACGGAAGAAAACTCTTATCTCTTAGGACTTTCATCGAACATGTTATATGCACCTCAAACTACAAGATCAAATAAATCGAAAAAACAAAGTATTGGACAATGGACTATGGAAAAACAACATGAATACACTAAATACTTGAAATTTTCAACCGATTCGATCTCATATTGTCAATTTTGATTTTAAACTTGCAATCAACACAAAGTTTAAAAAAATAAAATAAACCTCGAAAAGAGCAAAACACATACCTTAATTTGAACCCATTAATAAAGAAAAAAAAGAAGAATCGATCGAATGGAGAAATTGGAGATAAGAGAAAGAAGAATTGATTGAATTTGTACCCTGTAGAAGAGAAGAGAAATATTGTACGTTGGTGTGCTATAGGCAATTTGGAGAAGATGATAAAAGAGACCAAATGACAAGTTTTCCCTTGATTCTTAAAAATTGAAAAAATACATGCGGTAATCACAACCATACAGCATACACAATCTAACAGATAGAACTGATTTTCAGTTTTCACGTTAACCTCCGTTTCTATTTGATTCAATTCCTATATAAAGAAGGGGGATGAAGTTGTAAGTGTGACAACAAGATATCTTCCCAAGTTGTAATCTGGAACGAAGGTATTGTTCAAGAGACAAAGGCAAAGGTAACGTCTCCTGGGTAAACACACATTAAGAGAATTTGTGTGTTTTTGGAATGTAAAATAACGGAGGACACACATATAAATGTAATTTATGTGTGCTGAAAGTGCAATTTCTTTGTTCTGTGTTTAAATATTATGTGTTGATCATATCTCTAGGTTTGAGATTTTTAACAATTGGTATCAGAGCAACAGGGACGTTTTGATCAATCATGACCAGAAAACAAGAATTTTATGATATACGCAACAAAGAAACTGTTGTATTTACTACGGATGGACAGAGATCTCAAGGAAGAAGATGTATCTATGTTTGGCGATGAGGCGTTGCAAATCCTATAACTGCAACCGGATCCGGTGAAGTTTTAAGACGGTCGGTGACGAACTAATAAAGCAACAACCACCGCGGAAAGAAACAATAGTGGGAAAAACCCGAGTCACACCATGGTGGTCGTGGCTAGATGTGGCGGGGCGTAAGGTGGGGTCTGATCTGGTGGTGGAGGGGTTCTCTGGTGCCGACGTAGATCTTTTAGCGGTGATGGGCACGGAAGAGTCAGAGACACAACAATGACTTTTAAAGAAGGTATGGCAAGATCTGGTGGAGAAGAAATTGGAGTGAAGAGGTTGTTCAATCCAAATAGCCACAAAAATGTGGGGAGTAGAGATGTAAAAATTGTAGAGGAAGAAGTCTGGAATTTGAATGAGGAGAGGAAGAAAAAAGCTGCGTACTTCAGTCACCTCTGCCTATTTGACTTTTCAACCCTACACCAATAAGGACAAGCCCATTAGCCTTTCTTTCCACGTTGGGCCGTTCAACCACAAAACCAACAATGTATCAATTGAGCCCTTGGACTTGATCTTGAGTTTGATCTGAATGCAACATGTTAAGAAAGTTTGTGTTTCTTAGTTAATGACAAACCAAGTTTATGGGGATGAATGTTGGGATTAAACTTGGTTTGATAGTTAGTTATGTTAATTATGTTTGTTAATGATATACCTTGTGTATTAAGTCTGTAAACTGTTTTAGTAACAGTTAGTAAACTGACTAGAGAGGTAGTTATAGGCAATTGCACATTGATATGTATATATAAAGAAGGGGGATGAAGTTGTAATTGTGACAACATGATATCGTCCCAAGTTGTAATCTGCAATGAAGGTATTGTTCCAGAGACGGAGGCAAAGGTAACGTCTCTTGGGTAAACATACATAAAGAGAATTTGTGTGTTTTTGGAATGTAAAACGGAGCACACACGTATAAATGTAATTTATGTGTGTTGAAAGTGCAATTTCTTTGTTCTGTGTTTAAATATTATGTGTTGATCAGATCTCTGGGTTTGAGATTTTTAACATTTGTTGCATACTAGGAGTTGGACAACAAACATAGGCCAAGTTAGTGGAATTATAATCATGATTGGGATTATGAAAAGTGGGTTGAACTATGGTTTGCTAGAATTTGAGCACAAAACAGGTAAAAATCAGATGCTGATCTTCAGGCAAATAACAGTAGCAGCTGAATTTTGTTTATTTCGTAAGGAAATGGTCTTCAGTATGCACTTTCGTCGGATTTCCAATGGTTGGTATGCTGAACATTGCTCTAATATCTCTTATCCGATATATGCTAGCTCCATATTCCACATAATTATTCTTGAAATTATGGTTTGGGTACGACTTCTGGAAAAGATGATGGTAGAAAAGTTCAAGAATATGCTGAAATTGATCATTTACAAAGGTTCAATGGGCTGCATGAAGTCTTTCTACTAGTTTGGACAAAATTAAAATTCCAGGTTATGGGTCCTGGAATTTTAAGGTAAAGACTGACATTCTTGTACATGAACGACTTTTAGAAAAAAAAGAGCAACTGGTCAATTTCCATAGAACCTACTGGTCCCAACGAGCAAAGATTAAACACATTAAACATACAGATTCAAATACGACCTACTTCCATCCATGTGCAACCGGTAGAAGAAACCATAAACGAATTAAATCGATTAAATCGACAAATGGTATGATCATTGTGGGGGATGATAATGTGAGACGAGAAATACGACATGACTTTAGACGCCGTTTTTAGAAACAATCTATAAATTATGAGTAGTTAGAGCACTATTTAGAACTAATCACAGAAGAGATAACAACTGAAGATAATGCCATACTCATCCACAATGTATCAAACTTAGAAATTAAGAATGCAGTCTTTAGCTTAGGAAAAAATAAATCAGCAGGACCGGACGGTATGATCGCTGGTTTTTATCAAAAATATTGGTCAATAGTTGGACCTTCGATTATCAAAGCTATTAAAGGTTTTTTCGACTCTGGATATATAATAAAGGAAATTAATCACATGTTTATTTCGCTTCTCCTGAAATGTGAAAACACCGAAAGAGGTAAACAATTACAAACCTATTAGTCTATGTTCAACAGTTTACAAGATTATAGCTAAGAGATTAGCTGAAAGATTAAAAAAGATGTTGCCGAAAATGAGTCATCCGTTACAGGGAGCTTTTCTAGAAAATCGGGCAATTCAGGACAATGTGCTAATTGCTCACGAGATTTTCCATCCTTTCCGAGAAATATGTGGCAAAACGGGATGGGCGGCTATAAAATTAGATATGGAGAAGGCTTATGATAGAGTCGATTGGGAATTTCTACAAAAATGTTTGCACAAATTTGGATTCCATTCAAAATTTGTCACATGGATAATGTAGTGTGTATAAATAATAAGTTTTTCTGTGTTAGTAAATAACGAACCAACAGATATCTTCTATCCGGAAAGAGGATTAAGACAAGGAGATCCATTTTCTCCCTTAATATTTATTATTGGCACTGAAATTCTATCAAGACGGATACAAACAGAATGTACTGCACGACAAAGAACTGTAGGATTTCTGTTGGTCAGGGATGGTACGAGAATACCATTTCTGTGTTTCATAGATGACATTATTATTTTTTATCCCACCACACTAATTGCTTTTAGAAAAATTAAAGGTATTATCAATGAATATTGTGACGTATCGGGAGAAGAAGTAAACTTTAATAAATCGACTTTCCAAACTACGAAAGGTGTTTCAACAACCATGAAACGAAGCCTACATGACAATATAGAAATACCTCTTACGATGTCATTGGAAAAATACCTCGGGTGTCCGATCATAAATAGTAGAGTGACTATATGTACTTTTGAACTAGTTATTCGTTCCACTTAGAACAAAAGTTGTCCAGTTGGAAGGCCAATTCGTTATCTCAAGTAGGAAGAGCAACGCTCATTAAATCGGTTCTGGCCACCAAACCATATTATGTAATGCAAAATTTTATGCTTCCGGATGAGTCGTTACATAAATTAGATTCAATAAGTAGGAACTTTTTTTGGAATAAGCAACATAAGCACACTCCTATTATTGGGTGGGATAGAATTTGTAGATAAAAGAAAAAGGAGGATTAGGACTCAAAAAAGCAAAACAGATGAATAGAGCATTGTAGATGCGGTTACTTTGGAAAATTCTTGCAAAACCTAATAACATATGGGTTAAGATCATATCTGAAAATTATTTCAAAACATAAACTTTTTTTACGTACTCAGGCAGCAGGAACATGTCGTGGCAGTGGTCTAAATTAATGCGCTTAAAGAGCAAGTTTCTTTAAGGTCAGTATTCGATTCTGGAAGGATCAATGAGTTTCCCTTTATTAAATATAAGCTCCAATATGCAGGGCATAGATTCAAATGCAATTGTCTCTCAATTTATAGATGATATAGGCAATGGAAGATTAATGAGCTTTCCACGTGGTTACTTGACGAATGGGTTAAAAAGATCACATCAAAACTAATTCCGAAAAATGAAATTAGAGATCGTCTATATTGGCACCCGAGCAAAAATGGTTGGTTTTCCACTCATTCTGCATCCTCATTCATATCCCATGAATATAATATGAGAGATTGTGAATTCAATTGGATTTGGCGATTAGATGTTACTCCAAAAGTAAAAATTTTCTTGTGGCAAGTGTGTACTAAAGGTCTTCCAACTAAAGATCATTTGTTAGAAAGACATGTGACTGTAACTGCAGAATGTCCATTATGCCAGAATCGACGAGAAACTATTAAGCATTTGTTATTTCAGTATCTTGTGACATTAACGACAATAGCTAAAGTAAATCCTAACATTGTAAACAACATACTTCAAATTGGACCAAATAGTGAATTTGTATTGATAATTATTCAACGAATGAAAGAACAGTTAAAAGAACCACTGCCTATCAGCCTTTGTACAACTTCAGTGAGGGTGCACTCCAGAATTTCAGTTTCCTTAGCACGGAATGCGGGAATGTTGCCTTTGCATGAGGCAAGAAATGGTTTGTGTGTTGTTGACCTGGGAAATCAAAATGCATAGTGAATGTGTGAGTATGGTACATATAGTAACCGAAATATAACTCGGGGATAAAACACTACACCACATCTGTAACGCCAATGGTCTATCTGCAGATGCATTCAACTCAATTTGGCTTCCATAAGTAGTTGATATGTTGAATTTCCCTGCAAGCAAGAGCACGGAGATTAGTAAATGCTGCCTCCGAAGCAAAATTTTGGTGGTCAATATGATATATGTAATGGTGATGCCGGACGGCCGAATACCCTTGTATTTGACAGTGCATACGTCGTTGAAGCTCAAAACAGTGTAGGTGTCTGCGCAGTTTGCTGCACTGTGACAGAAATGAGCGTGCTCTTTCTAGGCAGAAAACTTAATCACACCATCAATACTGAAAGTATATAGGTAGAGGAGAAAAGGAAGTGTGTGAACCAGTGGATGCGACATGAACATTGGAGTACCTAGTTGTAAAATACCTGTCGTCCGTGAGATACAGGGTCGCGATATCGATTGGGCGAAAAGTAGCTGCAGATTTTTCCTGATGAATTGGATCAACTCTGATGACTACAACTATGATATTTGCACATTATAAGGAACAAATGCAACATCCTGTAAGCATATGAAAAGATGGAGAATAGGATGGATTTGAGGTGCTAAGAACAGTATACCATATGTTTGTTTGAAGAGCATTTTCTCTATTTCAGACAACGGGAGATAACAAGCTGCGAATTTCATAGTGCGGGCAGGTGGAGGCAGAATGGAAATTATGGTTTTTCTACATAAAGTGAGTTGTTGTTCTCCTGGATACATTGCATCTTGGATATCGGCACGATCAACAACATGAAGGGTAATTTCATATATCTCTCCTTCAACCAGCACCCTGTCAAAGAGATCGACTTGCTGGCCGAATACGTTTGCACGTCACCTTGTGCCCTGTATTCAAGAGTTCTAAATCAGTAATCCTTAAGGTATTGCACATATTATAGTATAGTTGGTAACAATTCTTACCTGTTCATCTATAAAAGTGTATCCTTGATAGGTGGCACGACCATCTATTTGATCGACAACCTTCTTCATATTGACTTTAAGGATTAGTTTCTTGTGCAACGGTAATATACTACTCGGTAGACCACGAAGGTATGTTTTAGAAATGTCCATAGCCGTTAACTGAAAGGAATGCAAAATTAGATAAGCAAGGTAACAAGACTCAGTATATGTAGAATACTTAGTACACTCTTTAAGAAGTTATAAAAAACGCAAGCAATGCTTGTGTTTGCTATAGTATACATCCAGCATAACACATTTATAGGAGCTCTTCTTCAACATACGCTGAGAAAGCATAACGATAAAGTAATCCATTTAAACATTTTTTATATTGTAGTGGAATATTAAACACTGAGACTTCGTAGCTCACTCGTACTTGTAAAAAAAAGCCGAAGGTTTGAATTCCCAAGGTTTGAAGAATCATAAAGCATAGGCTCGGTTAACTTGTAATTTTAATTGTAGGTTTGTGATCAGCCTGTCAAGGCTCCTAACTCAGCACGTAGGTTCTTAAATACAGGTCTATCTACATCTCAAATCAAGTTTGATAAAACCCCAAAGCACAGGGCAGCCATGAATTATCTGAATTCCCGAAACTATAATAAGCGAGAATAATTTTGGACAATCAGAAATACATAGGAGGAAGAAGAATAACAAAAATGAATAATCGTGACATGGAGTATAAAGACAAAAGCGAATCACAGGCAAAGCAGCATACTAGCCGATAAAGACAGGGAAATTTTAGAAACCCTAGAAATTGATAGAAAGACAGGTAAAGCTATAAAACCCTAGAAATAGATGTATTACATTAATACCTCGTCAGATCAACGCGCTTGAAGGACACCTAAAAGCAATCCTTATGGTGTTGGAAACTCGGCGGCAGCAGTGAAGGTTCTGGTGTTGGAAACTCGACGGCGACAGTGAAGAGAATGAGTGATGGGTTAATGTTGGTAAATGCAAAACAAGAGAGAGGAACGAGAGAGAGAGAGAGAGAGAGAGAGAGAGAGAGAGAGAGAGAGAGAAATGAGACAGAATGAATGTATATATTGGGTCCAGGATTAGATAAAGGGACTTTTTTCTATTGTACAGAAATTTTATACGTGAGTTTTGGTAATAAATTGATAGTTAAATCATCCGGCAAGTAGAGATGGCAATTTGGTACATCGGTCGGATTTCAGTTGGATTATTCGGATTTCAAATCATTCGGGTTTTAATCAGTAACAAGTATGATCGGTAAGCGGGTATTTCGGGTCGGATCGAATGTGTAAATTTTGCAGTTACATCGTAGTTATTAGGTCAAAATCGGTCAAGAAAATCCAGTATTCGGTTTAGTCGAATTTGTTTAAGTCGGTTTTGGGTTGAGTCATTTTTTTTGCAATTTTCAATTGAATCGGATTTTAGTTGAATCAGTTCGGTTAAATTGGTGTTTGGTTAAATTAAATTTGGGTTGAATTAGGTCTTGACTGAATGTCGGTTGCAATTGATATTAAGAGTTTAAATAACTTTATTAAAGTTATAAAAGTTATATGAATTAAATGAATGAGCCATGATAATATACAAAATCGGTTCATTCATAATATACTATTTGAATTTGATATTTTGTTTTAAAAATTAAAATTGGCATTTACCATTTGTTTAATAAATCAATGAATATTTGACCGATAAAAAGTCAATCAAATGAATAGATGATAACAGTTTATAAATTCATAAGATAGAATATTCAAAAATCATAGGTAAAGATTATACGATAATAAACATATTTCATCAATCATGAAAGAAAATAGCAAGAATATGTTTTACAAAACACCTTATCAAATACAAAAAAAAAGCAGCAAAACACTAATATATTTGGGGCCCGAAAGTATAGAGCACAAATACACAACGTAATTAACAACAAAAGCATAATGAGCCACAGACACGTAAGAATGAAATGTGGCCCAAAATTACAAACTTAATATTATGAACTAAAAAGAAAATTTAGTTGGTACCTGCAAGCATTGAACAAAAGACAACAAAAAAAAACAGCAATAAAGAAGCAATCTCCTAATAATATCACAATTTGTAAACCGTATAGAACGAAGGCAATATGGCATTACCTTAAATAACCGGTGTGGGCAGCACATTTACAAGAGCTAATCTCTCAACATATGGCCATATATTGTGAAAATAGTCATACCTTTGAGACAGTACATGCACCTTTGAAGTTTCCTTCATGCGAAGTTTATGGCATACAACAATTTCTTTATGCATAAACATTTTTCCATGTCTAAGCAGGTGTATCAGACGCGGTCTGTCGACACGTTGAATGATCATGCGGTCGTGTATCAGCACATTGTTATAGTATGTGAGAGGCAGACAGAAAGTGTAGGCTTTGTGCCAGACGGAATCTTCTAATAAGAGACTATTGATTTCTAAAGTCCAGACACATGTTGTGAAATCAGTTATTCCAAGGGTTAGCCTATTGTCAAGTACTGTAGGTACGAAGCTACGAATAGGTGTATGGATTGCATTAATTTCTGAAGGACACGGGAATTTACTAAGCATGCCTGTTTCCAGGTGGATGGAGATTAGGTATGCAGTCAGTTGTTCCTCATTGTAGTCGACAAAGTATAGGCTACCTTTGTATTCTCTTCCAGCCGTTTTCATGAGCTCATCTGTCCATAAGAAATCTGACCCAATATACAACACTTTGGTGCACTGGAATGTGCTAAGAGTGAAGAGCGCTATTTCATATAAGAGACGACCGTGAAAGATTAAGACAACAACTCTATAAGTCTGTAAGGCTTCTACATAACCAACACCTAGATTCAATATTGAAATAACTGGAAGAAAATGTTGTTCGACTCATAAGTTTGGAAGCACTATTGTTTCCTTATAGACGGGTTCTACAACATTCGGCTCCTATGATTTCTGATGCAATGGATGCGGGCACACTTGATGTAGCGAGTAAATAAAACGAGCCCATTAGCAGATTGGTGATAGCTCCAGTGGGCGAGCCCGCACGGCTATAGGAAGTGTCTTTTGTCGTAATGTGATTGCAGATCACACAACACATTCCTTTTGAGGTACTTGTATGACCACAAGGTTTCTGCAATTACTCTAGTCCGTAGATGTTATCTTATGGAGATGTTGAAAATTATTACTTAGAATAATGTGTTGCTAGTTGTGAGCAACCAACTGATATCTGATGAGATCTGTGGTACTAACATAACTAAGGATGCGAGCTATAACGTGTTCTGGTAGATATGTCATGGTGTAGATTGCTAGCCAGGTATAGGGCAATAATCAAGGACATATAAAATTTTAAGAAAAAAAAGACGACAGATTTCCTACAGGTATAAAAATATACATCTCGTTAGTAGCTTATAATATACATGTAAATATATTCAAATAATATAAAAGGAAAAATATATAACAATTGATCTATAAAAGGCAAATTTATATGATATTACTATCTTACAAGGAGGTACTAAACAAAAATTTTATTTTGTCTGAAGCTAGGCATTAAATTGTACAGTAAATCACAACTACATAACAGTTTATACAGAAGTAGAATCACTACCTACAAAAAAAGATTGACCATCGAAAAAGCATTAAAAGGTACAGAAAATCTCAATGCAGCAGCAACACATTATTCATTTTACGGAAAATAACCAATACATTATTGTATAAATAAAAAACAAGTATGTAACTTCAACATTATCATTAGCATGAAAGCATAAATTCAGTTGATTATTGGAGAGACAATGCTACCCTGAAAGAGCTGAACTTTGAACACAATTAAAAATAGGAAAAATAATTCAAGCTATAGAATGAAACTCACGATACTTAGAATACTGAGTACACCTAATCAAACGGTAATATATACCACATCAGGAGGATTAGCTGGGCCTGAGCTAGCGAGAGTAGTAAAGTGTCTTCACAAGTAGAAAGTACATGTAATCTAAATTTACGAGGCATGACAAGTTTAAAACACAAGTAGAAGGAAAACAATGAAAGGGCGTTCCGAGAGAACTGTATGAGAAACCTACGCTTATAAATCTGCAGCTAAATACGCCAGTTCAATATCTATTTTAGTTTAATTAAGCAACTAACCAAAAGAAACACATGAAACAAGTGAAAGCCACATACAAATCAAGAAAAGGGTAATCAATGATTGAACAAAGGCGGTAACGAAACTAAACTAAAGTAAGAACAAAACAGTATGTCAAAAAAGAAGAAGGCAACCGAGAATGCAATCAAGATAGAAAATGTCACCAATCGAGTTACGGTGTGCGTTGATAGAGTATTATCGTAATGAATTAACGAATTGAAATGAAGCCCTAGAAAATTTCTACAAGATAAGAGGCTCAAAGCAATCACCTGAATTGCTGGAAACCAACAACACCAACAGAAAAACAAACAACGAGAGCAGAGAAAGAAAAAAAATGACTACAAAACCATCTAAACCTAACTCTCTTATTGGACAAGGCCGTTTATAAATATTGGGCTTGACTAATAGAAAAGGTTAAGTAAAGTATGGGCCTTCATATTAATAACCGAAAAGTACCCGTAAAGTTAAGCATGAAATAAGGAGTTTATAAGTCATGTCTTACAACAAAACATAATTAACGTGATTACAAAAAGAAATATAGATAATCAAAGATATAACTTTGTATTTTTTGAAATTACGCAAACCAAACGGAGCATTCTATGAAATTTGTTATATTTATTGTCCATTCCTATTCTGATCATCGTTCGGCTACGGTCTGCGTATGATTTGTTTTGTTTGATGCACTTGTGCTTTCCTTTGATTTACACCTCTCTATATATGCATCTTTGATTGCATACTAAACAATTTCGGGTTGTTTAGATTGGACGAAAGTCTAGTAACTGGATTAGGGAAAGATGTACTACTCTAATATAAAACGAGGCCAAAGTATAATAAACACAATAGTTAGCAATGGTTGTGTTTGGATATTTCAACATAGAAGCCGACAAAATTAAGGTAAGGAAGAAGGCAATTGTTATAAGCATGGTCAACATATTATGAAGGAGGAATGTAATTTGTTATGTAAATTGAACAACCCTGCATAACAATCAGTCGATCACCAGCTAAAATTGACAAAAGCAATAATTCCAATACCAACAAATAGAGAATACATATATGCAATATTCTCTAATCAAATACACATACATTAAAGTAGGCGTAGTTCTTGAAACAAAATCTTTTGCCTTGTAGAGTCAGATTTGGGATGAATGGACAGACGACATCAAAGCAGACGTACTATTCAGTAGGCATGTAGATGTTGTAGCGAGTGCTTGAGGGTAGCCGGACCCATATTGCAACTTCTTTATGTTCAATGAGGAAGTCATTATGCGGAACAACGTAAATCTTTGGGCAATGCCATCTCTGAATGACTATTTAATTTGATAGTTTCATGTGATGCATGAATAAGATAGTCTACAAGCTTACACATTGTCCGAGGGAATAGAAATATAGGATGTAATAGGTACTATAAGCACTACTTAACACACACAAGGTATTGACAAGCATGGATATATATAATATACAATGGGATCTGTTCACCTTAAGAAAGAATTACATGAAAATAAGAAAACATAGTGGCAAAACAGAGGGGGCATAGTGGTCACCTCAAATAACAGAGGGCTGCGTAGCCAATATTGTCAAAAAAATGCAGTTCATGGATAGCCAATCCAACTAAGCAAAAAGCGGCAACAAGTGAGCCGGCGATGGCAGGATAAGCCTTGCACAAAAACTAAAGTGACCCCTCACATACTACCCCATAGGCATCGAGGAATTAGTTCCCTTCCATGTACTTCAAGTCCCATTCCACTTCTTTATGATCAAGATTACTCTGAATGGGTGCAATAACATGGCATATCTTCCTTGTCGATAGGAGGAGCAAGGCATTAGTTCTGAAGGTGGCATGCTCCTATCATTCTGCAAGGGAAACAAGGCACACATTAGGTAAGAATGTCACAAAATATGGAACAAATCGACAGCTGATGCTGAGGAAAAGATATAATATGCTACCTGAGGAGGCATTTTGTGGTACTCCATTGCTGTGATGCGCAAGATTTTTTTCAGATGTCTTTGTCATGGAAGAAAGCTCATAACTGTCCTAAATGTCCGAAGATGTGAAGTCGATAACGAGTTTGCAAGATTTAACGAAGACAGGATAACGATCATTTGAATTTAACATTACAAAAGACACAAGCTGCAAAGCAAAATGAAGACTCACTTTGCAATTAAAGGGACGGGGTCAGCACAAGACGAACAGATATAGACTTCCTCTTCCTTTGCAAAAAAGGCATAGAAAAATTGGCGCAGGCGAGTCTAACACGAGGGCTGGTTGTCCCAAACGCATTGATATAGATAGACACCTTCATAAGGCTCTTTGGTTTGATTTCAGTGTACTGGAGTGCAACAAATTTAGGGAGAGAAAATGAATGTCCATGTTGTGGTGTTAGGAAGGAACTGGTAATGTAGTAAGAACAATGAATATGGAAAATGTACCAGCATGTTCTTTGCGGTGCGCAGAGTTATAGTTTCAATCTCTCTTAGAACACCACTTCCGGAAGGGAAGCCATGGCTTTTGGAGACAAGTGTCTCTTTATAGGCTTCACACCTGAGCAATAAAAGGAAAACAAAACATGAATGAGGATCAGACAGATGTTCCACCAAGGATGCGAAGAATGTACAGATGCGTACCAATCGTGCAGTGTCTCTGCCTTCATTCCCGATGTGATAAATTCAAACTGGCTTCCAAATGTGGTTGAAAGTATAAAATTACCTAGTGGGTAGCAGTGTTATCCAGAAGAGATTAGCATGCATACCAATGGATATGTAAGCATAGCGAAAGCAAGTGTTTGAAGAGAACAAAGACTACCATTATAAGATACAGTCCGGACGTCGTTGATAATGATTATGCTTGGCCTAGAGTTGCAATCTGTTATGCTTTGGTAGGTCTGAGCGTGAACTTTAAAAGCTACCAGCTGAAGTACTCCTTCAATGCTGACGATTTAATCATAATTGTTGTCAAAAAGAAGCATATATATGTGTGCGTGTCAAACAAGAAAGATATTGTATACCTCTGGCAGCATTACCTGTCATCTATGATGTAGAGGTATGCAATGTCGAGAGGCATGCCAGTTTTATGAGATTTAACTTCATGTGGCGGTTCAACCCGAACAACTACAACCATTATATTTGTGAAATGAAAAAACAAGGCAAAATTTGTGCTTACAATAGGTGTTGCAATGAACAGAAATTTATGTACAGTTGTATAGAAATAAACCATAGGTTGCTTCCAACAACATCTTCTTCATCTCACACAGTGGAAGATACTGTGGGGTGAACTCGACAGGTTCAACATCTAGAGATACAGCACGATCCACGTACTTCCACATAGAGTAAGCTGTTTTTCACCAGGAAACATAGCATATTGCGCGTAGGGGTGGCAAATTCTGATCCGATCCGAAATAACCGACCGAACAACCCGATTCGAGAACCGACCGCTATCCGAAAAAAATTACAAAATGAAATCTGACATCGACCCGATCTAACCGATTCTAACCCGAACCCGAAGGCAACCCGTTTAAAAAGCAACCCGAAATCGATTATATCCAAAAAGACCAACCCGATACATACCCGAATCCGAGCAACCCGAATCCAATTGTACCCGAACCGGTTGTACCCGAAAACTGAAACAATCTAAATCCCATTACACCCGAAACGACCCGAACACGATTAAACCCGAGAACTAGAATAATATCTTATTTATAATTAATGTATAAGATCATGTAAATACAAGAGATCAGATAATTGTTTGGATATTGGATTGAAATCATTTTAATATCTTAATATATAAGATCATATGAATATAAGATATTGTATAATCATTTAGTTATGAAATAGTTTTAGACGTTTAGTTCTCGCACCTTGAACATAATTTTATAAATTTATTGTATTATGTATTTGTACTTCTTAAATTTTGATCAAATTGATGATATAAGCAACAATATTTTAGAAAAACTATACATATCTTATCTAAAAAAACTATCAATTCTAAAAATAATCATTAAAAATTGATATAGGAAAGAATATTTTAAGAATTATATATATCTTATCTATAAAATAATCCTATCCAAAAATAAAGCTAAAATATTAATTTTTTAATATATATAAATATAAATAATTTAAAATAATTCGATTAAATTTCAACTAATCAGATTGAATTAAAAAAGATGAATGATATATTTTAATATGGAATCATTTTATATATTATTTTAACCTCCGCTATAGTATATGATAATGATTTAAATCATTTTATGACATTATATAATCATAGTCTCATATAGTCATAGATTCCAATATTATTATTCATCATAAAAGATATATTTCTTCAATAAAATGTAAAGATTTTATTTATTTATGTATATGATCTTGAAAATGTACCTGACTATAAAATTATTATTTATGAACTGAGATCATTTTAAATTATTGAATTATAACATCATATAATCATTAGTTGTAACATGTGATTAGTTGATTGCAATATCATAAGAATTTTTTATGAATATAAAATCTTACATATGTTTAATGTCATATAATCTTTACTTGTGATTTGTGAATATTCTATCTTATGAATTTATAAATTATGATCATTTACATTTGATTGACTTTTCATTGGTCAAATATTAGTTGATTTATTCTACAAATGGTAAATCCTATTTCATTGTTAAAAACTCAATATCAATATCAAATTCAGATAGTATATTATAAATACAACGATTCATAAATATTATCATGACCCATTAATTAAATTCATATAACTTTTATCACTTAAATAAAGTTATTTTAAACTCTTAATATCGATTTCAACCGAAATTCAGTCAAGACCTAATTCAACCAAAATTTGATTTAATCTAACACCAATTTAACCGAACTGATTCAACCGAAATCCGATTCAATTGAAATCCAATTCAATCAAAAATTGCAAAAACTAACAATTTACACAATAACCCCGATGTAACCGACAATTTACACATCCGACCCAATCCGATCCAACCCGAAATACCCGATTACCGATCATATCCGTTACTGATCGAAACCCGAATGATATGAAATCCGAATAACCCAACCAAAATCCGACCGATTTACCGAATTTCCACCCCTATTTGCGCGTTAGCATTCTTGACAATAGGTAACGATACCTCGTACACGGCTCCCTCCGTCAATATCCTGTTGAACAGAGCAATTTGTTTCCCAAAAACACTTGCGCGTATCCTTGCACCCTGTTATTTACAACAAGCTCATAAATTTGTAATGATGATGAAGGCAACTATCATAGTGGAAAAAGGAGTACAACTAACGTGCTGATCCATAAAGGTGTAGCCTTGGTAGGTTGCTTGATCGTTAATCTAGTTGGCATGCTTTTTCATTGTCACTTTAAGCACCAGTGTTTTATCCAAAAGTGTATTTCCACTTATAAGATCCTTCACATATGTCTTCACAAGATTCATAGTTGCAGTCTAACTACACAATACAAAATTCGAAACAAGAAGCCATAATCAGCACTAAATACAGCAAGCATCAATGCAAAGAACCACTAACACAAAAAGTCTAACATACTAAAGATGAATATTAGCAGATGCATAAATATGAACTCATAAAATAGGACGTCAGATGGATGATTGGGCAAATATTAACAGTACAAAATGTGTATCGCATGGAGGCAAAAGGATATGTTACGATATTCATGTACTAAATCAAATTTTGCCCTGTCGTTTCTTTGGTTTAATGTTTTGCCAGTAGAAAAGAAATTTTCTTTGGTGATCCAAGACAAGAAAAACTTGTGGATTGTTCTCAACTTACCGATCTTTGTTGTGAAGAGAAATTAGGTTATCCAAGCACGAGAATAAAAGTATGGGGTGGAGGTAAGTATTTATGTACTGAGTTGTGATAGATGGAGGATGGGTCGCCTTCTCATTTTTTTCGGTCAACACTATGAGGTGTCTATAGTGAGTCATATTGCATGTCAGGCTGAAGGTGTACTATAGTGACACGCATTTTTCCTCTACCAGTAAAGTAGAAATTCAGGAAGCCGCAAAAAGAAGCACAAAGGGAAAAACAGTGATGATGAATATTAAAGGCACATGGAGATGTAAGAATGATAACATGAGCTGATCATGTGATTGGGCCAAATGCATGCATATTTGCAGCTTTATTTGCTGATGATATTTGACCCCTATAAGAGCCGTTGATTTTAGTTGTCCTTGTTTCAGGAGATGAAATGGAAAGTGATAATATAACCTAGAGGCGGGCAGAAATCTATAGGACAGATGAATAAATAACATGAAATATAAAAAAAACACATATAAGCCTTAGAAAAATCAGACGCCACAAACATATAATCGCAAGACAACGATCATGTACATTCAAGTTGTCATCTGAGGATATATACTGCTGTAGCGACAAGTAAAACTATCAATTGTGTTGGAATAAGAAGTAAGGTAATGTATTAATGTGGCTATAAAGAGGGCATTCTACATCCAAACACAGCCCGCTGTAGAAAGAAGGCTTTAGGTTAGATAAATATTTATATAGTAGCTATACTGAGTTTCCAGGACGAACCTTCAGCACATATGCGTATCACTATGCACAGGCTTCCATTTTGAATTTAGGTTGCTACCCTTATTAAGCATACAAGTATAACATTGATGTGTCAAATACTCTAGAAGAAAGAACAAGAAATATAAATTTGCCTCCACAAATGCCAACCATTAGGTAAATCAGTGCAGTATGAGACGCAACACAAAACAAAAAACTGACCCTCCTTCACAAGTACCTATGTATTTTTAAACATTACAATCCAAAAAAGTGGATACTAAGCCCTATAAAAGGCATAGAGCTTGAAGTCGGCGTGGCGAATCTCAACTCAAGCTTGCAGCCTAGGAACAGATGGAATAGCAAATGAGTTGTGCAGCATGATCGTAAGGTGTACCATGGAGAGCCTGAAAAACATGCACCAGACCAAGACAGCCGACAAAAAACACACATACATAAATAGAGAGAAGGCAACAAAAACAACTGACAATGAAATAGATGCCTGACTCCCCACCAGGAAAGGTAGGCTAACCTCTTGTAATAGTACAGTTATGTACCCGTCTAAGAAGCTCTCTTCAACATGGCAAATGAAGATGGTCCCCAATCCACCACGACGACAGCCTTATGCAGGGATGAATCAAAGTAGAACTGTACGAGGCACAAAGGCGATGAGGAGAAAGAAACGTCGCTATAGATAAGGAGTTGCTCAGTTTATGCCCTCCAAAAACAACGACATCCATAGAACACAGCTACAACAAAGGCACAAACGAAATAAGTAATAATGTGTAATATAGTGCATTGCAATGAATGACGGGCAGAATGAAGTTATCATGTAGACCTAGCAAGAGACAGTGAAAATGGAAATGAAAAATAGCCATAGTTTCAACATCACCACAAGCAACCCAAAGGATATAATGGATGATTTAATTCATATAATGATGAAAATATACATATAGGAAAAAAAGGACATCTAACAGACTGCAAAAGCCATCAAGTAATACGCATCTTGATAATCATGAATACATGACAATCCGTACTACTAATCAAAAGAAGAGTGTACTTTTTGTACCAGCATTATCTCTAAAGCAAATATGAAGGAGTATCCGGCTCCAATCAAGCATCTGAAAATGCCCCTATAAAGCAGTAGGACAACGCCATATGTGTATCACTATGCGCAAGCTGCCAGTTTGAATTTAGGTTGCTATTCTCACTAAGTATACAGATGTAACACCGACGTGCTTAATACTCTAGAAGAAAGAACAATAAATATAATTTAGCCTCAACAAATGCCAACTAGTAGGTAGATCAATGCAATATGAGACGTAACATGGAACAAAACACTGACTCTCCTTCACAAGTACCTATGGCCTTTTAAACACTACAATCCAAAAAAGTTGATGCTAAGCCCTATAAGAGGCAGAAAGCCTGAAGTCAGCGTAGCAAATCTTAACTCAAACTTCCAGCCCAAGAACAGATACAATAGTGAATGAGTTGTGCAACACGATTGTAGGTGTGCCATGGAGAGCCTGAAAAAACTACACCAGAGCAAGACAGCCGTCAGGGAAAAAACCTACATAAATAGAGACAAGGGAAAAAGAAAAGATCACAATGAAATAGATGGCTCATTCCCCACAAGGGAAGCCAAGCTAGCCTCTTTTAATAGTACAGTTATGCACCCGTCTAATAATCTATCTCGAACATGGTAAACGCAGATGGTCCTCAATCCACCGCGACAGCAGCCTTGTGCCGGCATGAATTACAATAGAATTGTACGAGGCACAAAGGTGAGGGGAAAACAAACAAAATGTCGTTGTTGATAAATGAGTGCTCAGTTCATGACCTCCAAAAACAACAACCTCCATAAAACACAGCTACAAGAAAGGTACAAACGAAGTAAGTACAAATGTCTAGTATAGGGCTATCCGTATGCAACCTGATATACATAAGGAAATGAGCTTACATATCATCTCTATGTAAGGTCTGTCCAGCAAAAGATGAGGTATAGAATAATAGAAGAATGTGCACAGAGCTCCTGAGGCAGAACATACGAAAAAGGAAAACATTACAAAACACTCATAAGAAGAAAAAGCTGATATGTAGAATGCAGTGCAAACAGAGGACCAACTAAACGAGATACAAAACTACGTACTAACAATTTCATAGAATGAGCACTCCAATATAGAAGGTCATAAGCAAGTAAGAAGGTGCACATCAGTGCAGAGTAACGAGCGAAGATCCCACACAATAATGCAGAAGAAAGAAGGAGGACATAAGGTGAAACCTGTTCAATTAGGGCAGATAAACATGTTGCATGGTAAGAAGTCAAGAAATAAGGTGCACATATTGTATGGCTGGAACAATTTCAGAAATGGGAAGAGAAAGAAAGCAACCTATTCGATGTAAGGCGCATGAGTCACTCCGGACCGTTCCAAAACGAGAAAAGATACAACATTGAATACAACACGTTCAGAGCAGTCAGCTGTAGGTAAAAACACCTTCAGGTCAGCATGACTTCGCACCCGTGAGAACGCAACATACAGCCGTCCATGGGAAAAGCAGGGCTGGCACAAGTATACAGACACCTTCTCTAGTGTTTGGCCCTGGGACTTATTAATAGTCATAGCAAAACAGAGTTTAATTGGGAACTGTCGACGCTGAAACTGGAAAGGATAAGTACCCTCAGTAGGCCGAAGATCAATTCTCGGAAGCAACACCTGCACTCCTTTGTAGTACCCAGCGGAGATCTCACATAGTATGACATCTCTACGGAACTCCCTACAAATCATTCTTGTGCAACTGCATAATCCATTAGTCGGGTCCAGATTACGAAGCAAAATGACTGGGCAATTCACCTTCAGCTGCAGCTCATGAGAACTCATGCCTGAAGGACACAAAGTATTCAAGAATTCTGTTGGGTAGAGGTTGAAATTGTCATCGATTACAGATTCAAAGCTGGTGTATGACGTGATGGGACCTAGGAATGTAGAAAGTACAAAGCTATTGATGTCATCAACTCCCTCATTAGTAGGAGTCAGCACAACCCGACAACTAAATATAAGTGCGTCAAAACAAGGAGAAAGCATCTCAGGAAACATGACTTGTACCAAGTTATCAACGTCGTTACTTTGCAACAGAATGCATTCAATAAAAGCAAGCAGTACAATCGAAGCACTGCTGCTCCATTGTAGGTCACCATTACCAAGCTGTAACAAGAACTTTGCAAATTCCAGGTCATCTTGAGCTCTCACGTTTGTATTCAACTTAAACTTTGGCTACTATGGCCACAAGTAAGAACTTACCAAACTTGCATTAACAATCTCCAATTCAGATTTATGTGGGAGCACAGGAAGCACCTGCCTTAAATCACCACCAAATATGACCACTTCATCAACGAAAGTTTGCTTACAGTCACATATGTTTTGCAGTAGGCAATCTAAGGCTTCAATATCAGCGTTCTTAGCCATAGAAGCTTCATCCCAGATAATTAGTGCAGCTGCACGTATTAAATCAGCCAAACTACTCTGTTTAGAGACGCTGCAACTGACTCTTACAGGCTGCCCTACAGAGATCTTGAATCTTGAGTGCTCAGTGCGGCAGGTGGGTATGTTTGATGCTGCAATACCCGATGACGCAGTCGGGAGCACAATAAAGCACAATACACAAAAGTCTTGCCAGTACCTCCATGACCATCGATAAAAAAATTGCACCAGGAATGCCACGCACAACGCGATCTACTATTGCATCATACGCAACTCGTTGTTCAACATTCAGAAGCATATGTGCATGAATGAATGCTTCTGGGACAGCCACCCCAAGAGCATCACTAATATCCCTAGTCATTCGAATGGCGCCCATGTCAGAATGGATGGGAATATCAAAGTTATACGACGACATACTCTTGTCGATTCCCTCTAAGAATGTATATACTTCAACATATGTAAGTTGTAGAACTTTCTGTGGCTGGTCCTTGTAAGAGTAAGAGAAATCTTCACACAAAGAAGGATAAAACTCATCCTATAGCAGCTCGGGCTTAGCTGAAACACAAAATAAAAGCAGCGTTGCACAAAGTCTACGTAATGCACATGGCATCTGCACCTCAACAACCTCTCGTATACATGCACCAGCGTAATCGTCTTTCTCTAACAGAGAGCAACTCTCTACAACCTCCTTGAAGCTCGGCCACACAACTCCCCCGAAAGTCAATAGATCATCAAATGATTTCGGCCCTTTAACATTAACAAGTAATAACCACAGGAAAATCTCTCGCCTTCACAAGGGCTCACATATGTTAATATGCCTATGGCCTTCGGACCCTTGCACAGTCTCCATTCTTGTGTTTTCTTGTGCCACGTAAAATGTTGTGGGAAATCAGAATATAAGTAATCCTTTGCTTTCGCAAGTACTCTATTTGCCGTAAAGAATTCAGTCAACACTGTACGCTGTCGTCGATCACTCTATATTACATTTTCCAGGCTCTCATGCTCACCGAAGCTTACAATCTGTATATTGGGCAGGTGAACCTGTAGCGAAAATACTGAAGGCTGCATAGAATACAGAGGAAAGCTAAACAAATGACACGCTACCTCAGGCAGGCTTACCCATCTACCAGATTGAAATGAGGTGACCTCATCAACAAAAGGAACATGTTTCTTGTTAATGTGAAAGCGAACCTTGTCATGGCCTTTGTATATGTATTTATACATATATTTGACAGCTTGTATAGTTGAGCATATTTCAACATTGAGGTGATAGTCAAACGCCGCTAAGAGATATGGGTTGTAGGGAACAATCGACCGGTTATCAAGCTTTGCACGCCTAATAGTAACAAAATCTTTATTATCACGACGTCTATAAATAGGGTATGCATCTCTAGTCCGTGACGTGAACTCAACAAATGGGCGAGGATAGTCAACCTTGCACTTCAAAACAGAGCCACTTTTTTACTGCAAGCACAGGTTGGGAAGTCAACACCACAAGGGCCATGTAACATATGCTGAATGACCAGCTTGTGCAGGTAAGGGAAGGCCTCAGATGGCAGCTCCGTAGACACGTACTGGTCAAAATTTTCCAGGCTTGAAATTTTAGAGCCCTTTGCAAGAATGATAAGCATGTGGAGATATGGGAGGCCACGCTTTTGGAACTCAATGACATCAACACAAGCGCAACAACCGGCCCAAAAATCTTTGATTTCAGTATCAGCTTCTTCATGACCCGCACCTTGGCGCGAAAAACCCGAGCAATTAAATCAGGTATGTGCTCAGCACTCTCTCCCGGACGCAAGTGTCTTGTAATTTCTGGCCACTTTGGATTGCACGTCATAGTCAAGAACAAATCCGGCTTGCCAAAATACTGAACAAGGGTCATTGCATTTAATTAGCGACATTTGACATCTTGAGGCCCCCAATAAATGACGCTGGTAAAATCACGCGACGACCCATGTCTGCAGCATTAGATGTTCCACCACTTAATCCATCCACTATGCCCTGGTATAGCTCACTTCTAATTAAAACCTGGTTGCGCTTAATGAAATCTAGCCTTGTGTTTTCAACCTTAACATACATATCAAGAATGTACTGTAGAAATATACGACCCGTGTTGACGGTGTATTCCCTAGGGCGAATCTGTAAACAATATGAAATCTAGCCTTGTGTTTTCAACCTTAACATACAACAAGAAGAGGGACATACACCATACCTGCGCCGAAGTGCGGCGTTTACGCCGTGCGGCCCGCGGAGGAATCGAATGCTTCACACATCTAGACAGAGACGCAGGGCCAAGATAGGAAGCAGTAACTGCGATGGTCAAACCCTGGAGAAAATACCCCAAATAGGAAGAGGTTCAGTAAAAAAGAGTAATAAGCAGGAAACAAGAAATGCTTCCAAGAGAACATGAATCAATACACAAAAAAGGCATCTACATGCAACAAAGAGACACCAGATCAGACACATCGCATCAACCCTAAATTTAAAGGACCTATAGGAGCGTATAAATACAAGCCCACCAAAAACCAGGAGCAAAAAACAACAAAACAAAGGCACCACAAATACAACAAACCCGTTCCAACGACGTTGTATTCCGAGTCACTGCTGCAGCAACACGGGTTGCATAGGCAGCAGTAGTCTGACACACAAGTAAGTTAACCTCAGGAAAAAAAACCAGTGAAAAACAACAAAGCATATACAAGGGATACAAAGAACAACACAAAAGAACAAAGCACACAACACAAATAAAAAAACCACGCAACCAAATGCAAACAACCTCTTTTGTGGACAAGAAACCCCGCGTCGATCCAGCAGCAGCCGACTCTGGGACAAGGAAACACCGGCGACAAACAAGAAATGCAGTTGCACAGGGAAAAGTGTACAGTCCACAAACAACCACTTCTGACCTCCACAGGGCAAAGAGACACATCAGCCGACCTAGACGAGTAACCAACGAGAGAGCTACAATAAGACAGAGCAATAAATCAGGGAACAAATCACCAGAGCACTGATGGCAACCAACACAAATAACATACCTAGAACTGCTAATACCCAACCCAGCAGCCCGCGCATCTCCCATCAAAGGAGAAGGAGACGAGGCCCTACCACAGCCCGCATAGAAGCGCTCCAACGCATCCTCAAGCCTCCAACCTGAAACCTGAACAAGAAAGGGAAACATATATAATAGGAAAAAAAGAAAAACAGGCACGCACAATGCGTGTATATGAAAAAAACACAAGACGCACAAGCACCTCAAGAAAGCAACGGGCAGTAGCAAGAGTCGCACCAATTGCAACACCAAGGAACTCAGCAACTAAGGCATGCTGCAGACTCAGAGACACACCACCCGCGATTGATAATGGACCTAGAACAACAGCACGTGCCCAAAAGAGAAACATAAACACAGAGGCACAGTTGAGGAGGCACAAGGAAAAACCATCTACTTTAAAATGTAAAAGGCCCCAAGGGTTTTACCTCAATCACTTCGAAGGATCCCGAAAACTGCAATACATTGTATGAACCCCCAAGAGTCGCACCTCAAGCTTTGGCAAACGAAAACAACGGCTCACACTGCCAAACACAACAGCTGACACCGACAACAACCTATTGCAAAACACCAGATAAAACAGAAAAAAAGATGTAAGAGGCTCTGAGGGTTCTGCCGCAAGAACTAACCTAAAACTCCAATAAATTGCAAGAGGGTCCAAAGGTTACACCTCAAGCACTGGGCAACGAAAACACCGTCTCACTCACATTGACAACACCGATAACCAATCAATCAAACAAGAAGGCACGACAATGGCCTTATCAGTCCAACGGAGCCCTAAAAACCAGAACGACGGCAAAAGCCACCGAGCTACTAATCCCACTTCTATAAATCCCAACCGTGGAATCAATAATGAAGCAAGCCAAACAACAGAGAAAGAAACAAAGAATCAGCAGCGAATGCGCCGAGAATGCGAGCACAGAGAGTAACAAAGAAAGGAGACGGAGAACGAAGAACGCGCAGAGACGAGGCATAAACCAATATCGAATGAAGTGGGGGACCACCACAGTCGCGATCTACGCACACACTATCTACGGCTTAGAATGAAAGAGCACCACAGTCGCTGATAACTATAAATCTAAAACGCAAACACTATCAACGACTTACAAGTAAATGAGCCGCTACCCATTTATAGTAGTATAGATATAGATATAGATTTAACCATAGATTATTAATATTATTAATAAGTCAAAAAGGAGTTTGTCTTGACTTTCAAAAGTATATACAACTTTATATAAATATAATTATTTTTGTAAAGTGCCCTTGGGATATTACAATTAAAGAAATAATAATCAAGAATATTATTATTTAACACCTCCACCTTAATTATTATTTTAATAATTTAGTTTTCATAAATTCTCTTATAAAAAGGAAAATAAGAGAAAATAAAATCTTAGAAGAGATAAGGAATTTTAATAAAAATTCGCACGTTAGCTCTCGTGTCGTTAGGTTGAAGTCTCGATCTCGTCTAAGCCATCGAATATTAATGTTCAATAGGATTATTAATGTAAGTGGATTTTCTCCTCGTATCGAAAGTACACGCTCGCAAATTAAGGTAAGTGGATTTTCTCCTTGAAGCCTCGATAATTCGTTTCATGAAATTTTACGATGTTGGGAACAACTTGTTTGATAATAATAAATGAATCTAGGAATATCGATTGTTAGAATTAACAACCCGCTTATTATCGTTATTACGATTATTAATGTTCAATAGGACTATTATGCTAGTCTTGTTTGTGTGACTTTGCTTGTTTAATATCTCTTTTCGAGATCGGTATGGATTGAATAGTAAGGGGTGCGGGATTAACCCAACACCTCTATATAACCTACTAAGTCGTATGGCACCATGCCTAAATTCCGCGACTTTAAGGATCATGATCTAATGTCTGCTCCTGCTCGGAGGAGGGACGAGTGCACCCTAGCTAAGTGTCAGAACTTCGTTCCATTAAGTGGACCCGGGCCCTTTCATGGCCCCCCACACTCTTAAAAATCATTAACGTAAGTGAAAGTTTTATCACGACATAAGATAAGTGCCAAAGCACATTTAAAAGAAACTAAAACCGGGTCGGAATAGTACAACTTGGAAGACCACCCGACTCTCGGTTCTTGAAACAATCGTCTTTCCAATCTGAATGCTTATTCGGGCTTGTCAAGGTGGGTTTGGTACTTAAGCGCCTTCGGGCCACCTCCCCGATCTGGAGCACCGAATAAGATGACGTTGGTTGAGGTCCAACAAGGGCGCGAGAGGTTTTCAAAACTTGTATGAATTAATAACGTTCCCAACATACTTCCTACTCTATGAAGTTCTACAATCTTGTAGTTCTTCCTTTCGGTTTAAGAGTTATCTCATCTCGAGATTTACTCATTTCCGTCCTTAAAGATCCAGATAAAGTTTCTACATCTCAAACACATCCCGATAATCTCTCTGGAATAGCGTAAATTACCATACTACCCTTGAGAATTTCCATTCTCAGTTGCTTAGTCTCCTTAGACTAATTCCACTATTTCCGCATGTTTGTCTGGTATTTCTCGCCCTTTGCGACAAATGCCAGACTCTAGGAAATTCACATCGAAGTTTTCAAGACAAAGTCTAGAAGGCTCGAGAAGAGTTATATAAGGATAGAAGGTCAAGGCAAGACAACGTTGGAGGAAGGAAGGAATTTTCAAAGAGCAAAGCATTTAGAAGATAGTGCACCAGCTCTTCCATTTTAAACCAAGCAAATCATCATCATATGATTTGTCTTGGAGAAACATACTTGTATTTTTAAATACGTCTTTTCAACCCTTTTTAATATGGGCTTCAGTATCCGCTGCTACATCATTTGTAAAACGACTCTCAATGTAATGAACGAATATTCTTATCAAATATAGAATTACGGATATTCTATAATTAATGTCGATCGTTAGCCATTTACAGAAAATGATTGTAATGAAAACTAAGTTCATGCTCATTGGGAATTAGAAGAAGTCATGCCAGCTAAAGGTAATACTTATGTTTCCATAGAGCCAAACTTACTGAGCCAGTGACTCACGGGAAGATAGAAATATCCAAAGAGGACACCAAGGAAGGCTTAGTCAATCAAGGATCTAGCTTGTCTCCGCCTAATCCGATCTCGAAACAGATTATCAAGAGGTAGATAAGGGGAGCAATAATGGTCTAGCAATAAAGGAGTGGTCCAGAATGATGACCAGTGACGATTATATTCATTTGCAAATACCTACAAGTAGAAGTGACTTGCTCAGTCAACATATGGAATCTTGGCATGATATTTTATGTTTGTCAACCGAATAAACCAACCATAATAAAGCTTCCGTGAATGTGAAAGTCGCATCATGAAGTTTCTTCTCTACCATTTTGATAAGTTGACGCAATGAAAGATGTAGAGGTGAAGTTAGAAAGGAAGTTGTTAGGACCAAGATTGTTGGACATGGATTACAAGTTCTCTAAGTTGCCTCAGTAGGCCTAATAGGCCATAAGGTTGCTTCATTATTAAGACAGTTTGTGGACACGTGTCCCGATTCGTCGCACTTGAAGTGGTTACCTAGGCCATCTTCGATGTTATTATTTCCAATCGTTGATTACGTTATTAGGTTGCCTAGTTCGTTACACTTTGCTATAACCGTCTTTCCTGCCTTAAATGAGCTTATGCATGGAACCAACCTTTTGATGGTATTTCAATAAAGCATTAACTTTTGCTTCCATAATCCAAGTGCCTACTCTATCCTTGAATGAATGACAAGTGTTTGGGAACAATTTGCCAATTCTTATTTCAAATGGTCAAACTGTAAGGAACCAACAATAGAATTCCCCTGAATAAGTATTGAAGTTCGGGCACGAATGATGGTTTAAAAAGTTTCCAAAGAAAAAGCAAGGAAATCGTCGTGTGAAGGACAGTAGTACGCCGATACTATTTGATGATGTGACAAAAGAAGCATTAAGAAGGTTGACTATAGAGATGATGTATGAAGCAATCCCTTTTGTTCCACCGAAAGAAGCCATCACATTTGGAACTAACCTAGCAGCAAATAGAATTGCAAATGACGCCATATTTCACCTCAAGTAAAGTGTCTAGCTTTACAAGGACACTAAAGACATTAATGTCTATGGAGGAACTGGAATGTCAACCACAACCACTAATAGTTCTCCTACGTGGAAATACGTGAGAAGTATTAATTGCGCTGAAGCAAAAAGGGTCCATATTGCCTCTTTATAGCTCGGAGAGGAGTTAGAGAATGGCAAGAGAATTACAATCAAGTAAAACATGTCATGCTGAGTTGGTAAAGAGTTTAAGACTAAATGATAAATTGTTCCTCTCTTATGCTATGAGAAATGAGGGACTTAATGATCTCTTAGACCCTAAATGTTAAGGGACTAAGTATGCTGAGAAGAAGGCCGCAGAATTTAACCAATTATTGCAATACGCACGATATGAAGTTTCCCCTTAAGCCCAAAAGTTTCCTCCGTCATAAGTGGATAAGTCCAACCACCAAGCCATGGATAAGTTCAACTATAGACGCAATGAGCGAATAGAATATCTTATCCTTCCTCGTGTAATCTAAATATGTCCAAACAAGGGTGCTTGTGACATATGTTGTAGGGTTGTCATTAGAATCTCAACCTCGGTTATAATCGAAGCGTAGTTGAATAATTCCAATATTATTATCAACTATCTTCTTTCCCAAAGTGTTATACCTTGAATTTTGCTATGCTATCATAGCCGCCTTGAAGATTTTCGTTGGTGCTTTCTTTACAGAAGCATTTTCCAACCGCTAAGTTTCGATTAATAGTTTAGGGAAGTCATTCCATCTTTTCATATGAAAATTTCTCCTACCTCAACAAGTTTAAATAACTAAACATTTTAAATATATGGTTCACAGTGGCAAATAAGGATGAATTTCTTTCTCCCATCTTGATCACATGGTTGAGGTAGAATTTCAGGTCTTGTTCCTGTGAGGGCATATATTAAAGGATTATGTTGGTGGTAGTTTCCCAGATACTGATCACATTGGTGAAATGAAACCACTTAGTTCTTCGGATTTAACCTTGTTTACGAAAACCTACATTCTTATAAGTACTGCAATATATATAATATAAAGGGACGCTTGAACCACTTCTCGATAGTAAAATATATTTAGACATGACATCGTAAAGATAGTTACTTCCTCTTGTGATCGATATAACCATCGCCTGTCCCAATAGTCACTTCTTTAGAAGCTGAAATTCAAGATTCTTCTTCCAAGGCATGGTTTTCACAAATTCAAACTTCGATTCCATCTCGACAGTTATCGAATATCCATCTTAAAAGAATTCTTCCGCAATGACTCAATTCTAGAAGTATAGAATGGATTAGTCATTTTCTTACTCGCTTCCTAGAAGCACTTAAGTGCTCGTTTCAATAAGGATGCTTATTCTATAAGCAATCTAACTTTTATGTTTGGGAAGGTCAACCCAGAACTTTTGTAGGTATGACCCAAGCTAATGGATAAGACCGCTTGACCAACTGCCTACCTTGCTAGCAAGACCAATTGGATTTCCATTCCTTTCCCTTGAGTTCATTAAACCGCATAAGTTCAAATGTGGGAGTCTTTCCAAGGAATACTGATGTAACAATTCCTTAAGAAAAAGGTACAATAGTAATTCTTCTACTTGTACAACCATCTTAACTAAAGAACGAAATGTTCTTTAAGGGGGTACTAGACCCTTCGTTGTTTCCTCACAGTTGCGAGTATTAGTAGCTACTTTTCCGTGTTAACCTTGTGCCGTCCTAAGTCTTTTCTAGTTTTGGGGACGAAACTATTTTTAAGGGGGTACTATTGTAATATCAGCTAAACTCTAAATATAATAAAAACAAGTATTTATTCCAATAATTGTTTTTCTCTAAAATAGAGAAATTAATAATCTTTATAATTTCATATTATATTATAAAAGGTTATAAAAATTTACTAGAATGGCAATTAAGAATTTAATTAAATATATTAAGCAACTTGGGTATGCATTTAAATATTTTTCTCTTAAATACAGAGTTTAAAATATTTTTATAATTTACGTAATGAATTACAAAAATGTTATACAGGATTATCAAAGTGACAAATAAAATTTCAAACAAATATAAATCATAATATTTTCGGATTTTATTAAATGTCATAATTACAAGTAAGCAAAAATAAGAAACAAGGCAAAATAAAAAGGTGACAAGAGGGGGACTCAGACCCGAGACCTCTTGCACCCTTCCCATAATCACACGCACTGATATCTGCTAGGCTATTGTAACTTGACTACCTATTAGAGAACTTTTATTAATTTAAACCTTATTTCTTTCTTCTTCCCATATGGAACATCAAACTTGACAGTCTGATTGACGTTCAACAAATCCATGACTTCCTTTTACATCAATGGCTTTGGGGTTGCTTGTTCTCCTCTCCAAACCACATCATCCTTTGTCATCCTCCAAGAAGCACAAAGTGGGCCAATCCCCATGGATCTCCTCCTCCATGAGAGGTCCATCCATGGAGGGTTCAATTTCCACTATAAATAGGGCCGAAAATTCCATAGAAAACTCGCACAATTCTCTTCTTCCTATTCCCTTGCTTAATTCATCACTTTCAAACCAAAAATTCAGCCATGTTTGTCCAATTTAATTGTTGTTTTTTGTTTTCCAAAAACCCCACAAAAAAAACCCTAGTCTTCACCCCGGGTCATCGGACCACCTTGGCCGCCACCCTCCCTAGCTGCGCGCCACCACCAGGCCGACGCCGGACCACCGCCACCCTTGGTGCGCCGCCCTAGCCGCTGGTGCCGCCCCCTGCCTCTCTTCCTCTATTGCATCGTTCAACTGAAGCGTAAAACATGTACAAGAAAGGTTTATTTCTGATTTTTTATTCTTTTTAACCCCTTTTATTTTAATAAGTGGATAATTATAAATTTTAGCATCTTTTAAGATCAATACAAGATTTTGGTAGTTAGGAAAATCAGATTTTTATTTTATTATTTTCCTTATGCTTAAAAGGGAATAAAAACTAACATGCATTCTGGAATATCTAAATAGAAATATTTTTAGTAAGTATTAAATAAATTCCAATACATTGTAAGAATCATAAAAATAACTTTTTAACATAAAATTAATATTAAAAAAAAAAATATTAGCTTGGACATATTTTTCTTCTATTATAAAAGAAATAGTCTAAAATAAGGGAGATTTATTAAAACAAGACTTTAGTAAAGAGAAAAATAGTCTTGTATGTCTTTTAATCCTATTATATGCTTTGGAATCATAATAGTAAGATATTTTGAATAAATTATTTTAATAAGAACAAGTATGGAATTAAATAAATTAAATAAATTAAACAAATAATTTGCATGTGTTTTTATATACAGAAATACATTATGATAGACATCGGAAATTTGTTAAATAAAATCATGGGATGAAATTATGAGATTTATATACTTGAAAAGTATAATATAAATAATATGTTGACATTACTTGGAGTTTATTATATAAATAAAAAGATCTAGAACAAGTTGTTGGAAAAATATTATCTTAAGACTAGTTATATTAAAAAGGGTTTGCATGTCCTTTAAAGAGCATAATATAAACTTAATGTTTGCTCCTGCTCGGAGGAGGGACGAGTGCACCCTAGCTAAGTGCCGGAACTTTGTTCTATTAAGTGGACCCGGGCTCTTTCATGGCCCCACACTCTTAAAAATCATTAACGTAAGTGAAAGTTTTATCACGACATAAGATAAGTGCCAAAGAACATTTAAAAGAAACTAAAACCAGGTCGGAATAGTACAACTTGGAAGACCACCCGGCTCTCGGTTCTTGAAACGATCGTCTTTCCAATCTGAATGCTTATTCGGGCTTGTCAAGGTGGGTTGGTGCTTAAGCGCATTCGGGCCACCTCCCCGATCTGGAGCACCGAATAAGATGAGGTTGGTTGAGGTCCGACAAGGGCGCGAGAGGCTTTCAAAACTTGTATGAATTAATAACGTTCCCAACATACTTCCTACTCTATGAAGTTCTACAATCTCGTAGTTCTTCCTTTCGGTTTAAGAGTTATCTCATCTTGAGATTTACTCATTTCCGTCCTTAAAGCTCCACTTAAAGTTTCTACTTCTCAAACACATCCCGATAATCTCTCTCGAATAGCATTAATTACTATACTACCCTTGAGAATTTCCATTCTCACTTGTTTAGTCTCCTTAGACTAATTCCACTATTTCCGCATTTTTGTCTGGTATTTCACGCCCTTTGCGACAAATGCCAAAATTTAGGAAATTCACATCGATGTTTTGAAGACAAAGGCTAGAAGGCTAGAGAAGAGTTATGCAAGGATAGAAGGTCAAGGCAAGACGACGTTGGAGGAAGGAAGAAATTTTCAAAGAGCAAAGCATTTAGAAGATAGTGCACCAGCTCTTCCATTTTAAACCAAGCAAATCATCATCATATGATTTGTCTTGGAGAAACATACTTGTATTTTTAAATACGTCTTTTCAACCCTTTTTAATATGGGCTTCGGTTTCCACTGCTACATCATTTGTAAAACGACTCTCAATGTAATGAACGAATGTTCTTATCAATGAATAAAATTCCAGTTTTAGTCATTTCTTCTTTACTTTTTGTCTCTAAAATCCGAGGTCAATGGCGGTAATACCCATCGTTGCAAAATAGGGGTGTTACACTTCCATTAGTTAGTAACGCAAAACTAATGTACCTTATCTTGTTGCATGTGGGAGGAAAAAAAAGAAAAGAAAAAGTTGTCAATCTGAGCCTTAGAGGTTGAGTAGGCACAGAAGAGTTGTATATTTATCCTTTCTCGTGTATATTCTTAGGTCAATAAATACTGTTTTATTTGAACGTTTTCCCAAATGTGATGATTTACTGGATTGGGATCATATTTAACAAACAACAATAGTAACCACTTAGGATTATTGTTCTTGGTCAATAAAAACAAATAAAAAGTCATTAAGATATATGCATACTCATATATTGTTTGTGACTTTGGAGGGCAAGGTGATATGTCATTATCACGTCTCACTATAATCATGTTATTATATACCAAACCGTCATTAATGCCAAAGTTGCTGAACCTGTTTCTTGGCGACCAAGGCATTGAGTGGATGGGTCAACCAAATCAAACAAAAATATCGTAATGATTTGAACCAGATCATTGAGTGGAAGGGTCAACCAGATCAAACAAAAATTTCAATAACAAATAAGTATATATACAATCTAATGATTTAAACCACAAAGGTTATCTTTTCTTTACACATAGATATATAAAAAACATCGTAAGATAACTCTAATTGTACCATTTTTTAAAGTCATTTTTTACGTGATTCTTTCAAATAGATGATTCGGATGGATGGTAAAAAAATTTGAAAATCTATAAGAAATAATTTAAAAAACGATTGAACACAAGTATTAAAGTTTTACGTACATTTAGTGGTATCTTCTATAAGCTAGCTAGGGTTGTCCTCAAGTGATTCTAGTAATCCACCATATATACACTGAATTATTTTATTCTTCCTAACGGCTCGATCGGTTGATAACTGTAATTGATATAAGCAGGTTTACATGGGAAGGAGGAACCCCAATCATTTAGGGATGACAACTTTACCAGTTATAAATAATTTAACCAAGCTTCCATTAGTTAATAACGCATAACTAAAGTACCTTATCTGATTGCATGTGGGAGAAAAAAATAAAAGAAAAAGTAGTCAATCTGAGCCTCTGAGGTTGAACTGACACGGAAGAGTTGTACATTTCTCCTTTCTCACGTATATTCTTAGGTCAATAACTTCTGTTTTATTTGAACGTTTACCCAAATGAGAGGATTTATTGGATTAGGATCATATTTAACAAACAACAGTAGTAACTACTTAGAATTATTGTTCTTGGTCAATAAAAACAAAAAAAAGTCATTAAGATTTATGCGTACTCATATATTGTTTCAGACTTTGGAGAGCAAGGTGATATGTCCTTATCACTTGTCACTATTGTAACACCTCGTCTTTACAACAAGGCATTACTCGGTAGTAGACCACACATGGGTCCACATGAGCTAACTTGACAACGATTTCACTCGGATCTTACAACTCGGGCACGACGAGAAAACACAAAGAAAACATCCAACCTATATTTATAAAATCAATGTATGGAAAACATACATGAATTCGCCAATCGACATAAACTACACCACCACTTGTGTGCACTTTATTGACATCATAATATCCTTTTTTTAACAAAATCAACTATTATTCAAAATAAGTAATCAATATTTCACCCAACTGAACCTAATCCTACTGACATAGCCTTCAACGACTCGTACCATCATTTTGTCGAGCTTCCATCATGGGTCTCTTGTTCTTACCTAAAACTAAAAAAAACAAGTCCCGAAGGGTTAGCTAGCAATTCTAACATGCACCAAATGGTAAACACAATATGCAACAACAAAATCAGTTTATTAAATTACATAATAGGAATAGTAATATAATAGTTCACATAAAGTATATTCACAACAGCAGACAAATGCACAACAATACTTGTAATCATAAGACACACATAATAATATTTATAGCCATACAATGCATACTAACAATAGTACATCATTTCACTTTAGTATCACCTCAATCACTTTTCGTCTCAATAATAGTTCAATCATAACTCATTAATTCTTATCCGTTGACTTCATTTATCTAAAAAGCATGGCGGCCTCTAGCCTTACACAGTGTAGTGGACGGCGGCCTTCACTGTTTTTCCGAACCACTCACACTCTCATCATTCATTTTCTTACCCCCGGTCAAGCCTCCACTGGAGCACTCGCCATAACATTTTATTATTATTTTGAAGGAGCCGTCCTTGACATACAACTAATTCAAAGATGTCTCCGCCTTTCGGACTATCCTTGATCATAGCCGTATCGGTTAGGTGTCAATGCTTAGAAATCCAAATAAAACACAGAATAGTATTCATTTATTATATTTCTCAAAATAACGGATTATTTTGAAATAGACATATAGTAATATACAGGGATGAATCCCAAAATAAAATTGTACACATCATATCTACCCATCCAACAATATCAAAATTGATAACTAAGTATGTCTAGGCGACTTACCTCGAAGACGATTTCCCAAAGCCAAGAAACACTAACTAACACGCAACGTGGAACCCTATCCCAGACAAATAGCATGTCTCTCCCACTTGTCTCTGGTCACAACCTAATACCCACGCTCCTATATACATATATATAACCCAATGAATAGAAATATCATTTTAACTCTTACAAACTATAATCCTAAAAACAACGAAAAGTCAGCAGCAGGTCTTATAACTTCTCTTGTATAAATCCAAATCCTTTAAAACATGACAAGAATATACTATATTAATAAAAGAACATTTTTCTAGTTCAGAACTTTATACAAAACTTGATCAAGGATATCCAATAATCATTACAAAACAAAACCCTAAAAATACTCTGAAATCTTTTAGCGAATATAAATCCAATATCAAAAATAACCTCAGAGAACTATAAATTGACTGATTTCTTAATCAAAATCATCTGTGAATACAGGTTTGGAAAAAAATCAATGAAATCCAAGTAAACCATTTACTAATTAAAACTTACCAAACTACGCTTGTACTTCGAGATTTAAACCCGATAGAAGAATCTTGTGCCAAAACCGATTCAAACTAACGAGATTTCCTTTTCTTATTCTTTCCTCTCTTCTTTTCTATCCTTTTATTGTTCTTTGTTCTCTCGTAATTTTGTTCTTGATGATACTTAATGAAGAAGAGAAACAACTCACACATTATATATAACAACGAGAAAGTCCGCATTGTTTTTAAAAAAATTCCGTTTTCAACCCTCAAATCTTTTTTACTACAAATTTTACCCTAAAATAATTATTAATTAATTTTTAGTTAAAAACTTTTTAAAATATAATTAAATAAAAATAAAAATAAAAATATTAAATATTAATATTTAGCCGATATTACTTACAAACAAATTAATTCCAACACAAACATCAAGGAGCATAAAAATAGGATAAAAATATCAAAATATTCCCGAATATTACATTCTACCCTACCTAAAGAAAGTTTCGTCCCAAAACTTCCAGAGATATATGAAAAACAAACTTATACTACTACTTAAAATCTTTCACATGAGCCAAACAACACGCAGATCATACCCCTTAATACACCATAAGCAGCAACCAACTAAGTTAAACATCATGTAATTCATACTACCACTACACTACAAACAACTATCAAATAATCCGAGCATACAAATTCAAGTCAAGCAAAGCACACAATTAGTTACCGTCCACAAGGCTCTCACACACTTCTAACTTTTTACTATTTAAGGTCTTAACTAAACTCAGATACATCTCTGGATGACTTTATCTTATTCTCATCTCAGTTTCCCAAGTAGCCTTCTCAACTCCTCGTTGAGATCACTGAATCAATACCAATGATATTTCCTTACTCCGCAACTTTCTTCAAGAAGATATACTCCAATTCTCATTTGACTTAGCTATCTAGGAATCACCTGCACTACATGACTTATGAAGGACTTGTCTCAACTAATCGGTACATTTCACATTGAACCATATAACTCATGTTAACATGCTAACTTCTCCTTACATCCAGGATAATATCCCTAACTCCCCTTGGATCAATTATTCCTCATCATCATCCTTGTCTAGCTAATTGACTCTTAAAGTCATTTATCGTTTGATCCTTATGTCCCGATTAGTTTTACTACTAGTTCAGATCTCCTTCTACAAGGTATATGCTATGAATATCCCTTTCACAATCAATAAACTTGCAAATTTCCAATAGCCCTACTAACCTAGCCATAAACCATTGTGATCGACTAAAATTGGATCCATTTCCTAACTTTTCCCTTTCTCATTTTGACTTGATATTCTCCTTATCCTAAACCATTTGGGGGTAAGTTCCCAACTCGGTGCTCCATTGTCGTGACTGTAACCTACTTGTATCTTCCTTTGGATCCACTTGGTCTTGTTGTTCCTGGGGGTATCTTCAACTCCACTCAAGTTTTCCTTATCCTCAATCATGGTATAGCAACCCCTACTCTCTCATGAACCTTATGTGAAGCTTTGGGTCTCACATAGCTCTAACCAAAGTGTCCTTCAATTGCTTCTATCCAAGGTTGGTGGCAATTCTAGCTTGTAGGTCACCTCACCTACCGTGTTGAGAACTTCAAATGACCCGATATATCGAGGACTCAACTTCCTTTACACCCCAAACCTTTTAACTTCACAAGTAGGCAACCCCTTTTACTACACATGTACTCCTACCTCACATTTTAATGGCCGTCTCCTCTTATTTCCATAAGATTGTTAAGAATTCTACGAAATATCATGCACTCTCAAGTCTTAACCACTTTCTCTACCAAATCTAATGGGTCATCCCAATACAATGACATTCTACACTTGTGGCCATACAAAACGTCATACGGTGCTATCTGTTTCAAGGATTACCAACAATTATGGTAAGCAGATTCTACCAACTTCTAAGTAATCAGACCAAGCACATCACCAATCCAACACACAAGATCTTAATCCTTTATAATCTAAATCTCCTTATAGTCTAATAATCTGTCTACGGATGACCTTAAATGCAAACCTATTTCCATTGCCTCGTGCCTATGCTACCAACATTCATTTTAGGTACCTCAAACGACCTTATAATCTGATTCAGAAAAATTTCCACTATCTTATATACTGCAAAATCCCTTTGACTGGCAAGAAACAAACAATCCTGGTCCATCTATCCAGAACAATCCAAACAACGCTTTAAACTTCTTTAGCCCAATGACAAAAATTCATGAGGACATTCCCCCTTTTCATTCTGGAATGGAAATTGATTGCAACTCTCTACTTGGTCTTTGGGCTTGACCTTCACCTACTAACAACATAACAATTGGTCACGAATCTAATACATTCCGGTTTCATGTCGTTCCACCAATAATGCAGTATCAAATCCATGTAAATTATACTTGCTCTAGGTTTGATTGAGGATAGTGTGACATGTTCTTTCTGCAAAATCTTGTGTCTTAATTCCCCTCTCAAGGCACCCAAATTTGACCATTAAATCTCAAAGTACCATCAACTCATTCTGAAAAATTAGATATATCTCCACGACTCAACCTTTGTCTAAAATCATGCATATTAGGCATATCTCCTAATTCTGCCCTATTTTCTCTGGTAAGGTTGATTGACACTTCCACAAAACTCAGTCTACTTTAATATCATTGAATCTGCACCTTAATCACATACCTAATTAGTTCTTTCCCATAACTTTGATTGTACAATCACATAAACTAGAATACATTCTTGAAATGTCTTCCTTCTATGAGCATAAATGATTACATTCTCTTTTCTAGGATGATAAAGGATCTCTAAATTTTAATCCTCTACAACTCAAGCCATCTTTGCAGTCTCATACCCAGTTCCTACTGCATAAAAAATATACTTATAATTTCTATAATCCATCATCGCCTTGCATGTATTTCCTTACTAACAACGACACCAATCCTCTAAGCATGCACCACTACTACTTATTCTAGATCATGCCTTAATCAATTCAACTTATTCGGTTTCAATTGTCTAGAAGTATATTCAATAACTTTATCCCTCTGCATTAGCACACAATCGAGGTCTTCCCTTAAGACATCACTATAACTTATAAATTCTTTATTTCCCTTTTTTTCGAACATAACTTAATCATCGAGGGGTCCACTTTAACTCTCTTTGTAGACATGACATGTCCTAATAAAGTAACTTCTGACTACCAAAAATCCTAATTAGATAACTTTTCATACAATCATTGTTGTCTCAATACTCCTTATACTAGTCTGAGATCCTCCACATGTTCCTTTTTCTTCTGAGAGTAAATCAGAACGTCATCAATAAAACCACCATTAATCTAACCAAGTGGTCAATGAACACCCAGTTCATCACTCCATAAACACTGTAAGGACATTAGTTAATCCAAACGGCACCACTACACATTTATAATGCTCATATCTTGCTCAAAAGACATCTTATGAATGTCTTTTCTTCAACTAGTGATAACTTGATCTCAAATCCACTTCTAAAAACACCATGCACTTGTTCTAACAAGTCGTCATTATAAAACAATGAGTTCTTATTCATAATAATCACTTAGTTCAAATCTTAGTAATTAGTAAACAATCATAGGAAAATATCCTTCCTCGTGACTATATGGTTTAGAACATTCTATATTGGTCTCCTCTCCAATTCGAATTCACTACTATAATCTACCTCACTCTAAGGTGGTATTTCTGAAAGCTAACCCCGGAATAACATTCACAACTTAAGAAATCAGGTATGATCTAGATGTGTAGTCTTTCCTTGTCCTCTTGAAGAACAGATCACCAATACCCCATATATCCATCACTGCACAACTTGGTAGTTTTTTCCACACTCATTACTAACCTAACTCCTTTGACTCTACTTCTTTGACATACATTCAACTACCCTCGATCTTGGTTGCCTCTACAATTCCCCAGACTAACGCAAATGCTCTCCAACAGCATTCTAATTAGGCACAAATCTTGTGCTCCTCAAATTCAGAAGAAATCCCACACCAGATGGCTCGAATAACAACAACAATATCTAGTGGTACTTCAGACTATAGCGCAACTACTGGTCCATAAACTCTTCCTCCAATAAAAGCATCTTTATCCTAGAGTTTTCTATCTTCCACTCCTCATATTAGCACACATAATGTCATTCCTTTATTTATATAAAGTTGTCCCAACTTGTTAGTTAACCACTTTGACAAAGATGTTTCCAATGCTAGTTAATGTCATATACCATACTGAGTCCTTCCTCTTCTACCTTTCCTTAAACGACTTTGCAGCATATGACATCAAAGTTTACACTCACATTATCTCAATCATGTTTTCCATGTATGAAATCACTGCATAGCTCAGCCATATCAAGTCGTTGACCTAATCTTATCTCACAATCTTCCTATAATCAATTCCAAAGAAGTTTAACTACTTCTCTTTCTATTCTCCACTCTGCATCCTTAGTTCATTTCCTAAAACAATGCTCAAATTTTCTCAAGTCGAACATCATTCATCTTCAATCCTCATTATTAACTCAAATATGACCACCATTAGTCTGGAATCTTAAGTGCTTAAGCAGAATTCACTCAAGAATTACCTTACCCCTCCTGTTTTAACCACTTCTTTTACCCTTTTACACTGGGTTCATTCACTTGATCACCTATTAGACCAATACCAAATATTCATGAGAAAACATACTACCAACATATTACTCCTCTAGAAAAGAACATTCAGTGGTTCTCCAACAACATGAGTCCCTCTTTTAACCTCAATTTGACCCCTACCATGGTCTTGACCATGATTCCTCTTTTATCATCTTTATCTGCTTCAACTCTAGTCTGTGGAGCTACCCCCAAACGGAACTCTTACAATTAGAATCTACTTTTATCTAATGTTAGAAACTTAACTTACTATTTTACATGATATCCTCGGACGATGGCGACAAAGTCATGGCGTGTCATTTACCCACATAGATGCAACATGACTGCCCATTAGAAAAAATTAATATTATTGGCTAGTTTTTATTTTAAGTTGGACCTCGAGTACACTTGTGGGTTAGTTCCATGTCCTTGTTGTCAACCTGGGCTCTGATACCAATTTGCAACACCATGTCTTTGCACCAGGGCATTACTCGGTAGTAGACCACACATGGGTCCACATAAGCTAACCTGACAACGAGTTCACTTGGATCTTACAACTCGGGCATGACGAGAAAATACAAAGAAAACATCCAACCTATATTTATAAAACCAATGTATGGAAAACATGCCTAAATTCCCCAATCGACATAAACTGCACCACCACTTGTGTGCACTTTATTGACATCATAATATCCTTTCCTTAACAAAATCAAACATTATGCAAAATAAGTAATCAATATTTCACCCAAATGAACCCAATCCTACTAACATGGCCTTCAACGACTCGTACCATCATTTTGTCGAAGTTCCGTCATGGGTCTCTTGTCCTTACTTGAAACTAAAAAAACCAAGTCACCGAAGGGTTAGCTAGCAATTCTAACATGCACCAAATGGTAAACACAATATGCAACAACAAAATCAATTTATTAAATTACATAATGGAAATAGTAATAGAATAGTTCAGATAAAGTATATTCACAACAGCAGACAAACGTGCAACAATACTTGTAATCATAAGACGCACATAACAATACTTATAGCCACACAATGCATACTAATAATAGCACATCATTTCACTTTAGTATCACCTCAATCACTTTTCGTCTCAATAATAGTTCAATCATAACTCATTCATTCTTATCCATTGACTTCATTTATCTAAAAAGCATGGCAGCCTCTAGCCTTACACATTGTAGTCGACGGCGGCCTCCACCGTTTTTCCGAACCACTCACACCATCATCATTCATCTTCTTACCCCTGGTCAAGCCTCCACTGGAGCACTCACCAAAACATTTTATTATTATTTTCAAGGGGTCCTCCTTGACATACAACTGAGTCAAGGATGTCTCCGCCTTTCCGACTATCCTTGATCATAGCCGTATCATTTAGGTGTCAATGCTTAGAAATCCAAATAAAATACAGAATAGTATTCATTTATTGTATTTCTCAAAATAACGGATTATTTTCAAATAAACATATAGTAATTGTTGGATCGTAGGTTAGTCAAAATCAGTTATGGGAAATGTATCGAACAGTTCCCACACGCAGCGGAATAAGTAAATAAGCAAGTAAGTAGACAAATAGAGAAAGTTCCCTTATATAGGAACCCCACAACGATCAACTAATCGCGTGAGTAAACCTCTACCTCCACTTGGAGGATTTTCGAATGAGTTTCCTTTTCTTTATTGCTTAGTTCCCTTCAGATTACAAGGCAGAATACAAACTTCTCTGTTCCTACAAGGTATTTTCTCGAGCCTAACCCGGTGAACGTTCACAATCAAAGACAAAGCGAAACTCAAACCTCTCTATCTCTTCTGTCTCTTCTCCTGAGTTCCCCTAGAGCTAGGAACTCGTTCAATCTCCTTCACCGTCGTTGAAATTAGCTCGGCCCCGAGTACTTTTCACCTACTCGATGGTCTTCACCTGAATATCCTTTTTTGTTCTTCCTTCTCTATGTTTTGAGTTTGTGATTTGTGAAAAGTTAGCAGAAAGGTCACTATTGAAGGGTTTAAATCGGCGTGATGAGAAACCCTTATCCACTACAGGTATTTGTCCTAAATACCCTTTTTGCCTTGCTCTCCAAGGATGATCCTTAATGTTAACATGTGACTTTGATTTGAATTTGAATTGTCAACTCTTGAATCACATCGGAACGTGAGATGGTCGTCTTCTTCCTGCTGCATTTCAGAAGTCTGAGACGCCCTTTTGTCCGACATAGACAGGATCTCTAAAAATATTTGGAGATTTCGCTTTCACGCATGAGCCAGTTCCCATCCAAAGGGAACTGTCATCTTCTCGATTCCCTTGTCTTGGGAACTCTTCTTGACTCCAAGGGATTCATGTTCTTCTCATCCAGTTCCCATCGTGTTGGAACTTTGGTTCACTGATTTCCCTTCTCGTGGGAACTCTATTCTCTTCTGAGGTTGGTCACTTTCTTTTCGTCATTGCATTAGTTCCCATGCTTTGGGAACTTGTTGTTCTGTGTTTTGCTTTGCGTCACGCAACCTGTTATACTGAAATACTTGGCAATTGGGGTTATTTCCCATTATGTTTGTCATTATCAAAACTAAGGACGCTGTTTCAGTGTTAATGAACGTGAGTTCCTAACACCGACTCAACAGTAATATACAGGAATGAATCCCAAAATAAACCTCTACACATTATATTTACACATCCAACAATATCTAAATTGATAACTAAGTAAGTCTAGGCGACTTACTTCAAAGACGATTTCCCAAAGCCAAGAAACACTAACTAAAACACAACGTGGAACCCTGTCTTAGACAAATAGCCTATCTCTCCCCCTTGTCTCTGGTCAATACCTAAGACCCACGTTCCTATATAACCCAATGAATAAAACTATCTTTTTAACTCTTACAAACTATAATCCTAAAAACAACGAATAGCCAGCAAGTTTTATAACTTCTCTTGTATAAATCCAAATCCTTTAAAACTTGACAAGAATACACTATATACATAAAAGAACATTTTTCTAGTTCAAAATTTTTTACAAAACTTGATCAAGGATCACCAATAATCATTACAAAACAAAACCCTAAAAACACTCTTAAATCTTGTTATTATATTCCAAATCGTCATTAATGCCAAAGCTATTGAACATGTTTCTTGGCGACCAAGGCATTGAGTGGATAGTTAGTAACGCATATGAGAGGATAGTTAGTAGTGAATTTGAGCCTTTGAGGTTGAACTTACACGGAAGAGTTGTACATTTATCCTTTTTGGTGTATATTCTTAGGTCAATAAATACTGTTTTATTAGAACGTTTACCCAAATGAGAGGATTTACAAGATTAGGATCATATTTAACAAACAACAATAGTAGCAACTTAAAATTATTGTTCTTGGTCAATAAAAACAAATAAAAAGTCATTAAGATATATGCATACTCATATATTGTTTAGGACTTTGGAGAGCAAAGTGATATGTCATTATCACTTCTCACTATAATCTTGTTGTTATATTTCAATCCGTCATTAATGCCAAAGCTATTGAACCTTTTTCTTGGCGACAAAAGCATTTAGTTGATGGGTCAACCAGATCAAATAAAAATATCGTAATGATTTGGACCAGATCATTCAGTGGATGAATCAACCAGATCAAACAAAAATTTCAATAACAAATAAGTATATATACAGTCTAATGCTTTGGACCCTAAAGGTTATCTTTTCTTTACACATATATATAAAAAACATCGTAAGATAATAAAATATCCTATGATAACTCTAATTGTACCATTTTTTAAAGTCATTTTTGACATGATTCTTTCAAATAGATGATTTAGAGGGATGGTAAAAAAATTTAAAATCAAAAAGAAATAATTTAAAAAAAGATTGAACAAAATTATTAAAATTTTACGTACATTTAGTGGTAACTTCTATAAGTTAGCTAGAGTTGTCCTCATGTGAATCCAGTAATCCACCATATATACACTGAATAATTTTATTCTTCCTAACGGCTCGATCGGTCGATAACTGTAATTGATATAAGTAGGTTTACATGGGAAGGAGGAACCCCAATCATTTAGAAATGACGACTATGCTAGTTGTAAATAATTTAACCAAGCTTCCACTAGTTAGTAACGCATAACTAATGTACCTTATCTGATTGCATGTGGGAGGGAAAAAAAAAAGAAAAGAAAAGTAGTGAATTTGAGCCTCTGAGGTTGAACTTACACGGAACAGTTGTACATTTATCCTTTCTGGTGTATATTCTTAGGTCAGTAAATACTGTTTTATTTGAACGTTTACCCAATTGAGAGGATTTACTGGATTAGGATCATATTTAACAAACAAAAATAGTAACTACTTAGAATTATTGGTCTTGGTCAATATAAACAAATAAAAAGTAATTAAGATATATTCATACTCATATATTGTTTGGGACTTTGGAGAGCAAGGTGACATGTCATTATCACTTCTCACTATAATCTTGTTATTATATTCCAAACCGTCATTAATGCCAAAGCTATTGAACCTGTTTCTTCGCGACCAAGGCATTGAGTGGATAGGTCAACCAGATCAAACAAAAATATCGTAATGATTTGGACCAGATCATTGAGTGGAAGGGTCAACCAGATCATTGAGAGGATGGGTCAACCAGATCAAACAAAAATTTCAATAACAAATAAGTATATATACAATCTAATGATTTGGACCCCAAAGGTTATCTTTTCTTTACACATAGACATATAAAAAACTTCGTAAGATAACAAAATATCCTAAGATAACTCTAATTGTACCATTTTTTAAAGTCATTTTTTACATGAGTCTTTCAAATAAATGATTCGGAGGGATGGTAAAAAAAATTGAAAATTAACAAGAAATAATTTAAAAAAAGATTGAACAAAATTATTAATGTTTTACGTGGTATCTTCTATATGCTAGCTAGGGTTGTCCTAACATGAATCTAGTAATACACCATATATACACTGAATTATTTTATTCTTCCTAACGGCTAGATCGGTCGGTCGATAACTGTAATTGATATAAGCAAGTTTACATGGCAAGGAGGAACCCCAATCATTTAGGGAAGACGACTATGCTAGTTATGAATAATTTAACCAAGCTTCCATGAGTTAGTAACGCATAACTAATGTACCATATCTGATTGCATGTGGGAGGAAAAAAAAAAGTAGTCAATTTGAGCCTCTAAGGTTGAACTGACACGGAAGAGCTTTACATTTATCCTTTATCGTGTATATTCTTAGGTCAATAAGTACCGTTTTATTTGAACGTTTACCCAAATGAGAAGATTTACTGGATTAGGATCATATTTAACAAACAACAATAGTAACAACTTTAAATTATTGTTCTTGGTCAATAAAAACAAATAAAAAGTCATTAATATTTATGCATACTCGTATATTGTTTGTGACTTTGGAGAGCAAGGTGATATGTCATTATCACTTCTCACTATAATCTTGTTATTATATTCCAAACTGTCATTAATGCTAAAGCTATGGAACCTGTTTCTTGGCGACCAAGGCATTGAGTGGATGGTTCAATCAGATCAAACAAAAATATTGTAATGATTTGGACCAGATCATTGAGTGGATTGGTCAACCAGATCATTGAGTTGATGAGTCAACCAGATCAAAAAAAAATTCAATAACAAATAAGTATATATACAATCTAATGATTTGACCCAAAAGGTTATCTTTTCTTTACACATAGATGTATAAAAAGCATCGTAAGATAACAAAATATCCTAAGGTAACTCTTGTTGTACCATTTTTTAAAGTCATTTTTGGCGTGATTCTTTCAAATAGATGATTCGGATATATGGATGGTAAAAAAAAATTGAAAATCAATAAGAAATAATTTTAAAAAAAGATTGAACGAAATTATTAAAGTTTTACGTACATTTAGTGGTATCATCTATAAGCTAGCGAGGGTTGTCTTCACGTGAATCTAGTAATCCACCATATATACACTGAATTATTTTATTCTTCCTAACGGCTTGATCGGTTGATAACTGTAATTAATATAAGCAGGTTTGCATGGGAAGGAGGAACCCCAATCATTTAAGGACGACGACTATGCCAGTTATAAATAATTTAACCAAGCTTCCATTAGTTAATAACGCATAACTAATGTACCTTGTCTGATTGCATGTGGGAGAAAAAAAATAAAAGAAAAAGTAGTCAATCTGAGCCTTTGAGGTTGAACTAACACGAAAGAGCTGTACATTTATCTTTTCTCGTGTATATTCTTAGGTCAATAAATACTATTTTATTTGAAAGTTTACCCAAATGAGAGGATTTACTATATTAGAATCATATGTAACAAACAACAATAGTAACAACTTAGAATTATTGTGCTTGGTCAATAAAAACAAAAAAAAGTAATTAAGATATATGCATACTCATATAGTGTTTGGGACTTTGGAGAGAAAGGTGATATGTCATTATCACTTGTCACTATAATCTTGTTATTATATTCCAAACCGACATAATGCCAAAGCTACTGAACCTTTTCCTGGCGACCAAGTCGTTGAGTGGATGGGTCAACCATATCAAACAAGCAACTTTATCTAGTACTATGAAAATGTATAAGAAACCTGGCTTCTTGTCTTCATCTAGCTATAAAACTTAATTTCATATCTGTTTTCATCTAGCCATTTTAATGTTAAAGTAACCCAACCTTAATCTAGCCATTAAAGAGTTTTAGGACTTGAGTGGATGGGCCAACCTGATCAAGCACTACCTTTGGAAGTAACTGATATCATATCCTCCTTTTTTAGACATCTAGCCATAGGATTTAAATTCGAATTAAATTTGTGTTATTTTCTATTAGTTTTCTTGTTAGTTATCAAGTGAAACAATTTGAAGGTAGATGAAATAATTAAAATACAAGAGCGTTATGTTTGTGTTGAGTACGCAGATGAGAGGTATCATCACGCCAGAAGCTTTACAGGTGATTATGTTGGTCTTTGTTAGCTTCAACTGGAATCAACTTTTAAATTTTTTGCATCAATTTCTGTTTCTCTACATTAACCAAATCTTTGAACCTTCAATTGTTGTAGATGGTGATGGAAACCTTGTTTTCCAGGACAATTTTACCTTCAATCTCGTTGAATGTTTAAAAGGGATGGTTGTTTTTATTTACAACAACAACACGTCGCTAGATGAATGATTGTGTATACAGTTAGTTGACTCATGACTTCATACTTGAACGATTATTGAAAAATGAAGAAGGTATAAGGAGTTTAAATTCTAATAATAACCAAGAACTAGTCAATAAAATATGCATTTCATTGATAGCATAGTAAAACTAATGAGGGTTCCTAGACCACTTTTGTTGGGATTTACGGAGCCTGATTCAAGATTAGGCGGAATAGAGATAAAGGCGAAAGGAGAAGCTACTACGGAATGAAAGGGCTCGAGAGCAGGGAGCTCGGTCACGCCATGGCATGGAGGTCGCGCCTACGAGGGTCGGCCGCCAGCGCGGGAATGGGAGACGGGCGACGCGGCCGCGGCACATCGTCGGGCGCTCTCGTAATTCCACCAGAATCGACGCCACGGGCTGAGGAGAGGGTGGCGCGCCCGCGCCATATGGGCCCGTACCCGCGCAGGGGAGTGGCGCGCCTGCGCTGCCTAGGGGAGGCGCCTGTGCAGTCTTACGTGTCTGATAGCTTGCATATAGGTAGTGTTTAGGATGCATGTTTCCATTTTGTTTGCTTTGTTTTTAGGTAGTTTTAGTTAGTTTCTTTAAGTTATTAGAGTGTCTAGGAGTTTTGGGTTTTTTCACTTGTTCTATGTTATTTTACATGTCTTAAAGTGAACAAGTATGAAAGGAATGGAAACTGGGAAAAGAACGCCTGAAACCGGGACAATTATTGGTGTCATTAGAAATCTAATTAAAAGAGCTACAATTCATGTTTTTACTCCGAGTCCAAATTCCAACTCGAAGAGAGTCAAAACATCCCCCAAAATTTGACCTGAATTCTGAACTGAGTTGCTGGCAGCACTCGCCGCTTGGCCGGCGGCGCCGGCCGCCTCAGACAGTACGAGATCTCTTATTGGGCCCGTGTTTTATTCTGATTGGCCTTAGTTATATCAGCTTTATTCCGACTTATGTATTTTTGGATATACTTTTGGAGACCTAGTTTGTTGTATTAGGTTTTAGAGAGTTGCTCTCATCTATCTAATTCTCATTCTCATACTTTTCATCCTAAGTTTTACATAATTTCTATGGAGAACTAAGCCCTTGTGCTTAGTCAGACAATTGAAGCATCGTTTTGATAAAAGTGGTGAGATTTCTAATTCTTTATCTATTGCTTGGATTTAATCTTCTCTCTTGCTTGAATATTTATGATTTATTTCAACAGTTTCTAGCCTGATCAACTAGGGTTTGTTGTCATTGAATCTATTGCTAGATCTAGAGTGTTACTGGTTGAGCATCTCTAGATTGAAGTAGCAACTGCATCGTACTAGTATCTGGTTGTGCTAGTCTTATGCAGAAGAGATTTGATTTACATTCTAGGGTAAAAGCTGGTTGTTTTATGCTAGAATTGTATCCTATTATATTCCTATCCTTAATGCTGCTGCTAAACTGAATCATTGATGGTTTTATGGTTGTTTAATTAGTTAGAACTAATAGTATTTGGTTGTGTTGTAAGTTACAATTGAAAAGGAATTGGAAAATCCATTGCATGAGATATTGAGGTGAAATCAATGATCAACTTGTCATACGATTGTGGATATTTGTTTGTCTAAGCTATCTTCTTAATTATTGTTATTCATAATCTTATATTGCTTTGTTAGTTTTTCATTCTTAGATTTAGTTTCAAATACAAAAACCCCCTTGTTACTTGTTTGACGCAAAATTCATTACAAAAGATAAAATATGTATCCTTGTGGATTCGACCCGGACTTCCTAAAGACTACAGTTCTTAGTTAGTTTGGATTCTTTTGCATAGCCGTAATTTACACGACCAAATTCACCGCTATCAAATTGGTGTCGTTGCCGGGGAAACAATAATTGTCTTTTTGTGTGATTTTTGTGCCAATTTTGGTGTGAACCTATCTTATGGTTCACACCCGTGCTACTAATAATTCAAATCTTTTGTTTGATCCAGAAATTGAACGGACTCTGTTTAGATTTCGCCGAGTTGTGCGTGCACTATTACAAGAGTTTGAAGCAATGGGTGATTAGCGAGTTACTCTTGAGAGCTTGACAGATCCTAATCTAAATCATCCTACACGTGCAGTGCAATTCCCAACCCTTGGTGATGGGGTGAAGTTTGAGCTCAAGACAGGAGTAGTGTCGGTACTCCCGAAATTCAATGGAACTCCACTTGAGGATCCAATTCAACATCTTGATGAGTTCCTTGATGTCTGCACCAACATGTGTCCCTCTGATATTACTGAAGAACAAATGAGGTTGAGAGCGTTTTCCTTTTCTCTGAAGGAATCCGCTAAAGATTGGTATCATGCTCTACCTCTTGGAAGCGTTACTACTTGGGTGAACTTGAAGAAGTTGTTTCTTGACAAATACTTCCCTACAATCAAGTCTAATCAACTCAAGAAGCAGATTTATAACATAGAGCAATTCCCTAACGAGTCGCTCTATGAATATTTTGAGCGCTTCAAGAAGCTGGTAAAGAGCAGTCCCTACCATGGTTATGCTAATCATGATCTCATACTCTATCTCCATGGTGGACTCCGTGAGGATGACAGGCGATTGGTCAATTCCTCTTGTGGTGGAAACACAATGAAGAGAACGTATGAAGAGGCTCTAGATATCTTTTCCATGTTGGCTGATGATTCTAGGCAATACAATGGAAGAGGTTCTCAAAACTTGTCAGCCGCCAACTCTCATTCAAAAATTGATCAAGCTGACTTTGATGTGCTGAAAGAAGAAGTGAGGCGGTTGAAGCTGAAGGGTACTGCTCAACAGGCTAAGGCTTGTGAAATCTGTCATGATGCCTTTCACCCACTGATTCATGTCCTACACTACAAGAGGAGGTGAATGCAGTTGGAGGGTATCAAATGAAGCCAAGATATGATCCTTATTCAAACAACTACAACCCTGGCTGGAAAGATCATCATAACTTCAGTTGGAAAGAGCCAGAGTCAAGTCAACAACAGGATCATTTTCAACAAGCTAAATCATACATGCCAAGGCCTCAAGAACAAAATCCTAATGCAGCTCCTTTAATGGAGGACATGATGAAGATGTTGATACAAAATAATCTCAATCTTACAGAAAATGTGTCTAAGCTGACCAAGAGTCAAGAGGAATTCCAAGCAACTACATCAACAAGCATCCACAACTTGGAAAGACAAATGAGTCAAATCTCTGAAGCAATAAGCAAACTAGAAGCAAGAGATTCTGGTAAGCTCCCCTCTCAAACCAAAGTCAACCCGAATATTTGAAATGTCAGTGCCATCATGTTAAGGAGTGGGAAGCAACTTGAGGACACATCAGAGCAAAAAGCTGACGAGGAAGACGGCGGCGACCACCGCCACCACGGCAGCACCCGCGCTGCCAAAACGAGATTGGCTACGACAAATTAGAAAATGCAAGCGGCGACCAAGAAATAAATGGCGGCGACCGCCGCTTGGACAGTGGCGCCCGCCGCCCGTACGGCGGCGACCGCCGTGACAGTGATCCCTTAGGGCCTGTTCTTTAGGGGTAAACAGATTTATTATGCTTTTCCAGAAGATCCTTTCACAACGAATAAAAGGTGAGGCCCTAGAAAGCAAACAGTTGCTTCATCTAAAGCAAAGAGCACTGCTAAAGTCCAGAAACTGGCAAAACTTATAGTGAGCGATGAAGGACAACTAGAAGCATTTATAGTTCTTCTCTTGAGTAGATTTGTTTTCCCAAGTGGCACGAGAGTAATCTGCCCTACGACTTTTGTGATGGCTTGCTTTATGGCAAAAGGTAGGAAGGTTTCATTAGCTCCAGCAGTGTTAGGACATATTTATCATGGTATGAACAAAATGGCGACCCATGAACACCCCGGTAGAGCTAATCCGAGTTTTGGGCTCCATTTTATGATCGGTTGGATGGGAGAATACTTTCCTAATTTGTTTCAGGCGCGCCCACATAATCAATGTCCTAAAGAATACCCCCGCTTAGCATGGTATGCGGGAGTGAAAGGGGAACTACTCAATCTTCAGCAAGCTAGGATGATATTAAGACACTCTGACAATGTGAAGTACCGTGCCATTTTGTTCGGTGATGATGCTAGCACAGATAAAGTTGATCTGACAGGGAGTTCAGATCTTGTTTTTGAGCGCCTAATTTGTCTACGCTCGAGTGTTTTTCCTGTTAGAGTTGGTAGAAGTTTGATTTTGGAGCCTTATTATCCGAACAGGTTTGCTCGTCAGTTTGGGTTTGATAAGGGAGTTCTTATAAATTCTTTGACATTCAGTATTCCCCTAAGATCTCGAAGATCTTTACGTGACATTGCTCAGTGTTATGCTAAGTTATTTAAGCAAAACACTGGTGTTGAGTATCATATTCCATGTTCCGACTATCTAGGGACATGCACCACAAGTTTTTGTTGGTGGTGGGTCGCAGTTTAAATCCCTTATCTTAGTCAGTCGATACAGAAAGTCAACGCTATTTTGACTGGGAAGGAAACTCATTTGAGGGAAAATAATTATGTCATTACTGACTTGAAAGAGGTTATTACTGGCCTCAAAGATGGTGTAAAAGTTTCTGTTGCAAAATCGCCCAAGTCGAATGAATCGACTTTTCAACCGGCTGCTACTGTGCCGAAGAACAAAAGAAATAGTAAGGAGCGATCTTTGAGTGATGATGTTAACATCAAAAGAAGAAGATATAAGAAGTCATCAAATTCTTGTGAGTCTAGTTTTCATGGCAAGAGTTATGATCACCCTGATCCAATCCCAATTTGCAAGAAGGGATTGATCAGAATTCTACTAAAATTCCTCCATCCATTCACTATCCTGACCATGTCGGTACTCCCATTGATTTGGATGAACCACCTTCAGAAGAAAAGCTTGATTATGAACCAGAATCGGTGTTTGCTTTTGATACAGATCATAACCATGATGCACTCGTTGTTGTCCCTGAGATGAAACCTTCAGAATCATCACGAGCTTCGTTAGATATTGTGCCTCTTGAGACCATACCCTTGTTTGTACGTGGTATGTTTTCGGCCCCAGTTAAAGAACATGTTCGTCAAGCTTTTGTGTCCAGTGTGCAAGCAATTTCTGAGACCATGTTGAAGATTCAGTCTGCTCAAAACATGTTGTCTATGAAGAATAAGCTTCTTGAGGATCTAGCAACATTGAATATCATGGCCAAAGCAGCTAAGATCAACGACCTTCACTTGTTTTGGATTGTTTCTCAAGTCCATAATTTCTCTGAAGGAGTTGACACAATAGGCAAATTGGTGGGTACAATTGACACAACATCTCTGAACAAAGTATCTGCTGACGTCTCCCTTTGCAAAACAGAACTTACTTCCAAAGAAGCTGAATTATTGCAATTGCAAGAGAAGTCTTCTGCTATGAAGAAGTGCGAAGAGGATATTCTAGATACAAGAGCTAAGCTTCGTCAAATGGAAGAGAGTTTCGCTGTGGATAAAGAGGCATTGGAGAAGAGTAAATCGGAAGTAGAGAAATGCATTCAAATTCAGAGAACAAGGCAAGGGAATTTGGAGGAAATTGAGAAGGATTCCAAGGCTACACTTGAAGAGTTGCATTCGAAGAAGGCTATTATCGATGGCATTGTTGCAGCTTTTACTTCTTTTGCTTCTAGTGGCTAAATTTCTTTTGTTCTCATTCATTTTTCCTAGTTTTGGCTTGTTTAGCTTTGTTTCTTACCTTGTTATCGAATAACTATATTTTCCATGTAGTCACCTTTATTAATAAAATAGCATCATTTATTTATTTTTCACTATCTTATACAAGGGCGACGAAACAGAAATATTAAAAAAGTTTGTGGTGGTTTTTGTTGTTGTGGTTGTGTCTAGTATTTTGATTAACTAGACTGCCTACGTACCCCCTTCGTGGAGGATCAAACCGTTCGTAGTTCATTAGAGATCCTTCATTTCTTGCGTGTGCATCACCGAATTAATTTAAACCCACCCTCTAGGAAGGGTTGTCTAAACTAATCCGACTATCATTTGCATGCAAGTTTTTGATGGAAATTTTAACATTTACCCACATGGGAGAAAATGTCTTTGTTTATTTTTTGTGTGGCTGCATCTAGTAATTTGAGAGACTAGATTGCCTATGCACCCCCTTTGTGAGGGATCAAGCCATTCTTAGTTCAAGCTCTCCATTTTTTCACCTCATTTTTTCTTTTCTTTCTGTCTTTCTTTCTTTTTTTTGGGCCTTATGTGTACGCATCATTGAAATAACTTGAACCCACCTTCTAGGAAGGGTTGCTCAAATCACTTCACTATCATTTGCATACAAAGGACTTAACGTACTTAAGTAAAATACTTCTTCACAAACTTTCCGTTCACACAAGGGTATATAACTTTACCCTCGACTTGTGAGAGATCATACACCCCCTTAGGAAACACCTTAGTCACAACATATGGGCCTTCCCATTTTGGCTCGAACTTTCCTTTTAATTTTCGATTGATGACAATTGGTCGCCTTACTGTAAGGACCAAATCACCAACTGTAAATGAACGGAATCTGACTCTCTTGTTGAATGCACCGGCCACCTAGGCTTGGTAAGTTTCGAGCTTTTGCTGCGTCGCTAGTCTATGTTCATCTAGAGCTTCAAGCTCGGCTAAACGAATTTTAACATTTTCTTCGGGCTTTGTGAGTTGGGCTGCAACTCTAAGAGAAGGTAATTGAACCTCCAATGGCAAGACGGCTTCAGACCCAAAGACTAAGTTGTACGGTGTACATCCGATGGACGTTCGAACAGTAGTTCGATAAGCCCACAACGCTTCAGGCAGTCTTTCATGCCAATCTCTCTTCGATTTTGACACTATTTTCTTAAGAATCTTGCAAAGCACTTTATTGAACGCCTCTGCTTGGCCAATCGAAGAGGGATTATAGCTTGATGAAAAGCTTTGCTTGAAACCAAATTTCTCAGCCAACTTAACCATTTGTTGAATTTTGAAGTAAAGGGCATTGTCAGCTATTATCTTTGCAAGAACTCCATATCGAAAGATCAGATGGACCCTTATAAAATTGACAACTTCTTTTGCCCTTACCCCCTTCAAGGGTATAGCTTCAGCCCACTTTAAGAAATAATCAGTTGCGGCCAAAATGTATTGATGACCACGAGATGATGATGGGCTAATGGGCCCTATCACATCAAGATTCCATGCATTGAATGGCCATGATAAGATGGCTGGATGGATCAATTGTGGTGATTGATGGATGAAATCGCTATGAACCTGGCAAGCATGACATGCCCTAGAAAATTCCATTGCATCCTTCACCATGGTTGGCCAATAATAGCCTAGTCGTTTGACTTGATCGGCTAATTTAGGGCCAGTTTGATGTGCCCCACATATCCCTGCATGAGTTTGTTCAAGAATATGTTGAGCTTCTTGTGTTGACAAGCAATTGAGTAATATCCCGTCAAAAGATCTACGATACAATGTATCATTTTTCAATGTGAACCTTAGAGCTCGCCGTTTGACATCTACTTTCTTTTTTGCATCCTCTGGTAACACACCGTATTGAAGGTAATCAACTATTGACTGACACCAATCAAGATCCTCTTCAATCTCATAAACTGAGACGAGATTCACCTCTTCAATTTGGTTGGATCGTTCTAGGGCCGGAGCTAGTAAATAATGTTATCCTATTGTAATTTGGATTTCCCTTTCATCAGGTAACGTCAATGATGCTGCTAGTTTAGCCAAAGCATCGGCTTTATCATTTTCGGATCTTGATATGTGTGTCACCTCTACTTGGTGGAATTGGTCAATGAGATGGCTTGCTCTTTGATGAAGAAGAATCAGATTTGAATTCTTGACCTCATAGACATCATTCATTTGTCTAACGATTAATTGAGAATCGACAAACACCTTTAATGTGTCTATATGCATTTCAAGAGCTATCTCAAGACCGATGATGAGTGCTTCATACTCCGCTACGTTATTTGTGCAAACTTCCAAAAGGGAGAAAGAATAAGGCATTATTCCACCTGATGGCGTAACAAATACAATGCCAACACCAGCTCCTTTTCTCCTTGATGCGCCATCAAAGTATAGCTGCCATGTTTTTTCTTCTATCATAAGAACTTCTTCATCCGAGAAGTCATGTGATAATTCTTCATCATCAGGGGTTGGATGAGCAGCCAAGAAATCAGCTATAACTTGCCCTTTAATCGCCTTTTGAGGGAAAAATTTGATGTCGAACGGTGGCCTTCTCAATTGAGCTTAATGGCTTTTAGCCAGCTTGTCTCCTCTCCTTTGGTGTGTATTTGAACAACACTTTAGGACGAGTGCTCTCCCCCTCACTTTTCTCATAAAGAGAAAATCTTGACAACTGAACACTACTTGAGACTAGCTCGTTGCCTTGAAGCATTTTGCTACTTTCACTTATTTTCATGGCCATTTTAGGATCAAAACTGACTGACTTATAAAACTTGGCGTCAGCATAGTTCACACTTTCTCCATGAAATGGATTTTGATCTCCTCGGATAGTCTTTTCATTTCCATTCTCATCGGTGTACTTTAAACATTGATGAAGCGTGGTAACAATAGATTTGCTTGCATGAAGCCATGGTCTCCCCAACAAGGCATTATAAGACGTGTCAGCATCTATGACATGAAATAACGCGTCTTTATAAAGATCATCCATAACTACTTTTAACGCAATGGTACCCATGGCTCTTTGCCCTACTTGATTGAACCCTTGAATTGTAAGCAAGGTAGGAGACAAATGACTAGTTGTCAATCCCATAGCTCTCAAAACCCTCAACGGGAGAAGATTCACCGTTGATCCACAATCCAAGAGGATACGATTGACCTTTGTATCACCGATGAGACCTGTGACATATAATGGCCGATTGTGATACTCTTCCCCCAATTGAAGATCTTAGTCAGAAAATGTTATACATGCAATGCATGCGGCACAATGAGTTGGCGAAGATAAAGACACCTCATTGACTTCAAAAGGGTCAACTTGGTCCTTATAATCTTCGGGGTCCATGATAGGTTGGATAAGCGCCCTCCTTAGCTCATTTTACATTTGTAACGCATCATATACACTCAAACGCGCAGGAATACGCTTCAAGTGACTAATGACGTCGTACTTGATCTTTTCTTTAAACGAAGCTTTGCGAAGGACCATTGGAACTTGGTGACTAGCCTCTTTTTGAGGTTCTTCCTTTTTTTCTCTCTCTTTTGTAGAAGAATTAGGAGTTTCTTTATCAACTAACTCATCAAGGTTTGTCTCCTTCACGTTGTCATTAGATGACGACTCTTTTTCCTTGCCTTTTCCTTTTTGTTTTGGAGATGTGAGTTGATGTCCAGAACGAAGTGTAACCTCCTCAACTTCTAGATCCCACTTTTCACACATGTCGGCCCAAGTGGCCATACAACATTGGGCAATTTCTTCACCCCAGAATGTATCCTCTTCTGAAGAGTCCTCCTCAAGAAATTTCTTAGGGACGAAATCTTTTAATGTTATTGGTACTCTATTTGGCTGAACGTATTCCTCCTCAGAGTCAATTGCTAAGACTTTTCCCTTCTTCTCTTTCTTAACCTTCTTCTTGTTCTTCTTCTTGCCAGGCTTTCTTCTGATCATTCTGAAACCCGGAGAACTTGAAGTTCGAGTCATTTTGGACCGAGATTTTCTTCGACTCACATTAGTTTTCCATTCAAAGTCACTGAAGGCATCATCATCAGTTGAACGCAAATCTTCAAAATCCGAGCAAGTCATAATCTCGTACAATGTGGGTTGTCCAGAAGCATCTCTCGGCATGTCTGGATATACCCATACAACACGAATATCATTATCAACTCTGAATTGCACAGGCATCCACCAGTAGCTTTGTTATGGGTAGAGGAAATTCATCTTTAGGGCAGGCTTCCTTCAAGTCCCTAAAATCCGAACAGATACGGACTTTGCCATTTTTCTTCCTTACAGGGACAATGTTAGCCAACCATATCGGATATTGAACTTCACGGATGAACTCAGCCTCGATAAGTTTTTTTACTTCAGCATTGATTTGAACCGTCAACTCGGGGCGAAAACGACGTTGTGCTTTCGTGACAGGCTGTTTGTACACCTCCCTCGTGAGAGACTTGCAAATTCTCAACAAGCTTCTGTTCAAGAGGTTTGTATAAAGCCTTTCTTTTTTAGGAAGATTTCGATCCTTTCACCTTCACCTTCAACTTCTTGTGTGATTGCAAGGGAAAAGACTTGGTGAAGGAACTAGAAGATTCCCCTCTTAACACCACTCTTTTGTTATCTCCGGAGAGCTTGTGGATGATCAGTTTCTTTTCCGGCATAGATTGGTCTATCTTTCGAAGGGGACAAGTATAACTTGTCATCAAAGAGTGCATGGGCTTCTCAATTGAGCTTAATGGCTTTTGGCCAGCTTGTCTCCTCTCCTTTGGTGTGTATTTGAACAACACTTTAGGACGAGTGCTCTCCCCCTCACTTTTCTCATTAAGAGAAAATCTTGGCAACTGAGCACTACTTGAGACTAGCTCGTTGCCTTGAAGCATTTTGCTACTTTGACTTCTTTTCATGGCCATTTTAGGATCAAAACTGACTGACTTATAAAACTTGGCATCAACATAGTTCACACTTTCTCCATGAAATGGATTTTGATCTCCTGGAATAGTCTTTTCATTTCCATTCTCATCTGTGTACTTTAAACATTGATGAAGCGTGGTATAGACTTGCTAGCATGAAGCCATGGTCTCCCAAACAAGGCATTATAAGACGTGTCAGCATCTATGACATGAAATAACGCGTCTTTATAAAGATCATCCATAACTAATTTTAACGCAATGGTACACATGGCTCTTTGCCCTACTTGATTGAACCCTTGAATTGTAAGCAAGGTAGGAGACAAATGACTAGTTGTCAATCCCATATCTCTCAAAACCCTCAACGGGAGAAGATTCACCGCTGATCCGTAATCCAAGAGAATACGATTGACCTTTGTATCACCGATGAGACATGTGACATATAATGGCCGATTGTGATACTCTTCCCCCAATTGTAGATCTTCGTCAGAAAATGTTATACATGCCATGCATGCGGCACAATGAGTTGGCGGAGATAAAGACACCTCATTGACTTCAACAGGGTCAACTTGGTCCTTATAATCTTCGGGATCCATGATAGCTTGGATAAGCGCCCTCCTTAGCTCATTTTACATTTGTAACGCATCATATACACTCAAACGCGCAGGAATACGCTTCAAGTGACTAATGACGTCGTATTGATCTTTTCTTTAAACGAAGCTTTGCGAAGGACCATTGGAACTTGGTGACTAGCCTCTTTTTGAGGTTCTTCCTTTTTTCTCTCTCTTTTGTAGAAGAATTAGGAGTTTCTTTATCAACTAACTCATCAAGGTTTGTCTCCTTCACGTTGTCATTAGATGACGACTCTTTTTCCTTGCCTTTTCCTTTTTGTTTTAGAGATGTGAGTTGATGTCCAGAACGAAGTGTAACCTCGTCAACTTCTAGATCCCACTTTTCACACATGTCGGCCCAATGGCCATACAACATTGGGCAATTTCTTCACCCCAAAATGTATCCTCTTCTGAAGAGTCCTCCTCAAGAAATTTCTTAGGGACGAAATATTTTAATGTTATTGGTACTCTTTTTGGCTGAACATATTCCTCCTCAAAGTCAATTGCTAAGACTTTTCCCTTCTTCTCTTTCTTAACCTTCTTCTTGTTCTTCTTCTTGCCAGGCTTTCTTCTGATCATTCTGAAACCCGGAGAACTTGAAGTTCGAGTCATTTTGGACCGAGATTTTCTTCGACTCACATTAGTTTTCCATTCAAAGTCACTTAAGGCATCATCATCAGTTGAACGCAAATCTTCAAAATCCGAGCAAGTCATAATCTCGTACAATGTGGGTTGTCCAGGAGCATCTCTCGGCATGTCTGGATATACCCATACAACACGAATATCATTATCAACTATGAATTGCACAGGCATCCACCAGTAGCTTTGTTATGGGTAGAGGAAATTCATCTTTAGGGCACGCTTCCTTCAAGTCCCTAAAATCCGAACAGATACGGACTTTGCCATTTTTCTTCCTTACAGGGACAATGTTAGCCAACCATATCGGATATTGAACTTCACGGATGAACTCAGCCTCGATAAGTTTTTTAACTTCAACATTGATTTGAACTGTCAACTCGGGGCGAAAACGACGTTCTGCTTGCTTGATAGGCTGTTTGTACACCTCCCTCGTGAGAGACTTGCAAATTCTCAACAAGCTTCTGTTCAAGAGGTTTGTATAAAGCCTTTCTTTTTTATGAAGATTTCGATCCTTTCACCTTCATCTTCAACTTCTTGTGTGATTGCAAGGGAAAAGACTTGGTGAAGGAACTAGAAGATTCCCCTCTTAACACCACTCTTTTGTTATCTCCGGAGAGCTTGTGGATGATCAGTTTCTTTTCCGGCATTGATTGGTCTATCTTTCGAAGGGGACAAGTATAACTTGTCATTAAAGAGTGCATGGCCTTCTCAATTGAGCTTAATGGCTTTTGGCCAGCTTGTCTCCTCTCCTTTGGTGTGTATTTGAACAACAATTTAGGATGAGTGCTCTCCCCCTCACTTTTCTCATTAAGAGAAAATCTTGACAACTGAGCACTACTTGAGACTAGCTCGTTGCCTTGAAGCATTTTGCTACTTTCACTTCTTTTCATGGCCATTTTAGGATCAAAACTGACTGACTTATAAAACTTGGTGTCAGCATAGTTCACACTTTCTCCATGAAATGGATTTTGATCTCCTCCGATAGTCTTTTCATTACCATTCTCATTAGTGTACTTTAAACATTGATGAAGCATGGTATAGATTTGCTAGCATGAAGCCATGGTCTCCCCAACAAGGCATTATAAGACGTGTCAGCATCTATGACATGAAATAACGAGTCTTTATAAAGATCACGCATAACTACTTTTAACGCAATGGTACCCATGGCTCTTTGCCCTACTTGATTGAACCCTTGAATTGTAAGCAAGGTAGGAGACAAATGACTAGTTGTCAATCCCATATCTCTCAAAACCCTCAACGGGAGAAGATTCACTGCTGATCCGCAATCCAAGAGGATACGATTGACCTTTGTATCACCGATGAGACCTGTGACATATAATGGCCGATTGTGATACTCTTCCCCCAATTGAAGATCTTCGTCAGAAAATGTTATACATGCCATGCATGCGGCACAATGAGTTGGCGGAGATAAAGACACCTCATTGACTTCAACAGGGTCAACTTGGTCCTTATAATCTTCTGGATCCATGATAGCTTGGATAAGCGCCCTCCTTAGCTCATTTTACATTTGTAACGCATCATATACACTCAAATGCGCAGGAATACGCTTCAAGTGACTAATGACGTCGTACTTGATCTTTTCTTTAAACGAAGCTTTGCGAAGGACCATTGGAACTTGGTGACTAGCCTCTTTTTGAGGTTCTTCCTTTTTTTCTTTCTCTTTTGTAGAAGAATTAGGAGTTTCTTTATCAACTAACTCATCAAGGTTTGTCTCCTTCACGTTGTCATTAGATGACGACTCTTTTTCCTTGCCTTTTCCTTTTTGTTTTGGAGATGTGAGTTGATGTCCAGAACGAAGTGTAACCTCATCAACTTCTAGATCCCACTTTTCACACATGTCGTCCCAAGTGGCCATACAGCATTGGGCAATTTCTTCACCCCAGAATGTATCCTCTTCTAAAGAGTCCTCCTCAAGAAATTTCTTAGGGACGAAATCTTTTAATGTTATTGGTACTCTATTTGGCTGAACGTATTCCTCCTCAGAGTCAATTGCTAAGACTTTTCCCTTCTTCTCTTTCTTAACCTTCTTCTTGTTCTTCTTCTTGCCAGGCTTTCTTCTGATCATTCTGAAACCCGGAGAACTTGAAGTTCGAGTCATTTTGGACCGAGATTTTCTTTGACTCACATTAGTTTTCCATTCAAAGTCACTGAAGGCATCATCATCAGTTGAACGCAAATCTTCAGAATCCGAGCAAGTCATAATCTCGTACAATGTGGGTTTTCCAGAAGCATCTCTCGGCATGTCTGGATATACCCATACAACACGAATATCATTATCAACTATGAATTGAACAGGTATCGCCATGGGAGGCAATGAAACTGTGGGTATGCCTTCATTCTCAACTGATGCGTTAGATATGTCCTGAGACTCTTGATATGAAGGAAGCGCTTCTACAACTTCTGTCATAGAGATAGTGTTCGAAGAGGCTACTTGAGCTTTTGATGATGCTCCTTCGATCTCTATTTCTCCATTTTTAATCATCCTCTCTATGATGTCCTTTAACACATAACAATCCTGGATGGGATGACTAACAATGCGATAATATGGACAATATTTTGCATCATTGGTTTTTCAAACCTCATTTGGTCTTTTTGGCTCGGGAAGAGTTAAGAGCTTAGCGGCCATTAACTCTTCAAATATCCCTTGAACGTCACTGTCGTCAAAGGCGTATTTCTTTTCTTTTCTTTCTTGAAGAGTCAGTTTTTTGAAAGGCTCTTTACCTCCCCTTCCTTGTGACCTAGAATCATTACCCGTAGGCGTTTTACCCGTGGGTTTAACGAAGGTAGCCATAGACTCCCCTCTTTTTTGATGCTTTTTCTCGTCATCCCTCCTTGACTCATTTGCATGAGATCGACTTGTCCTTGTTTTACCTCGAGCCAACTATCGTTCGACATTGCAAGATTTTGACACTAAAGCGTCAAAACCTTGAGGTTCTGCACTGCCAACATGTACAACCAACTCAGGAATTAGGTTATTGGTGCACATTTGGACACACGCCTCTTCACTTAACTTATTAGGGCATTGCAGTCTTAGGCTCCTCCATCTTGCGATGAAATCATTAGCAAGTTCATTCGGCCGTTGAAGAGTATTTGCAAGGTCCATGATGGAAAGCTTTGCCTTCGAACTCACGAATTGTGCTAAGAATGCTCTTTGTAAGTCATCCCATGTTTGGATCGATCCAGGTTGAAGTTGTGTGTACCAAGTGAATGTCGACCCCTTTAACGGATGCACAAACTGTTTGATGAGTAAGACATTGCTCAGTGCGATTTCACCACAAGCTGAATAAAAGTGAGCCAAATGCTCATGTGGTGACCCATGGATACCATCGAACTTATCAAAACTTGGCCTTTGGTAACCCAAAGGGAATGGGACAACATCATAATGCACTGGGTACAACTTTTTGTAGCCAAGAACAGGTGGATTTTAAGACACTTGGAATTCTCGAATCCCTTGAGCGATCAACTCCCTAATTTCTTGTGGGGAGATGGATGAATTACCACTCGGACCATCGTCATTTGTTCTCACCTGTTCGTGCCTACTCTCTTGAGCATGACTATTGGCTTGCGCAACAAGTGTAGCTATTTGGGCGTCTTTCTCAGCGAGTTTTCTTTGTAACTCTTGGAGTTGCTCTTCAACACTAGTTGTTCTTGTCATCAAAACAAGCATGTTTTCTGAGTCATCTTGCAAGACAGTCTTTGTTTGTCCTCCCTTGATAGCCATGGAAGGAAACTCCTCCTCTTGGAAAAGAGAATTTAGGTCTCCATACAAAGGAGAATTGGGTTCCTCTTCACGTTGTGAGCTCGTCGGACTAGGTGGTTTTGAAGCTACATCAACATAAGAAATCATTTTCGCCTTAGATCTTGTCACATGACCATCATGAAGTTGTCCCGTTTGTACACTTAAACTTCTCGAGCTGCATGAGCCTCCTATCCTTGGAGCGTCAACGAGATCATTTCCGTCTTGTTCTCTTTATGAACTCGGACCTTCTTGGCTTTCGAGGACTTGATCACTTTGACCTTTTGAGTTTTCGCTTGCGTCTCCCCCGCAGAGTAGGAGGTCACGCAAACTTGCTCGACCTTTTCAAGCATGATAGGAATAGAACCTATGAGAATCTGGCCTAGAGCGACTATTAGAGGATTAGGTAACACCTCCTTTGAGTCAAAAAGGCCCTTTGCAACCTTCCAGAGGGTTGCATTCGCTTGAGCTAAGGCTGGAGAATTTGCTAGCTTGCGGAGCGGCCCTGTCCTCGAACGCTTTGAACCGTTTTTGCGGCCCCTCTTTTTATTAGCCTTCTTGACCTCCGGGACAGCTGGTACAGGCTTTCCTACAGGCCCACCATTCCTTTTGATAACACGAATGATAGGTCATTGAACACTCATGGGGATAGGCTTCGTGCCACTCATGGGGATTACCGACACCACCAGTTGTCTTAAAGTAGGGCTTGTTGCCCTTTTGCTCCTCCAAATGGTGAAGCGGGTTGAAGGAATTTTCCAACGGGATCTTCGCATGGATTTCATTGCGAGAAACATCAAACAACACCGAGAAAGACCTCTGACGGACCCAACGACCCCCTTGCACGATGAAGGTAGCAGGAAGTTCGTTGAAGTTCACAGTTGCCATTGATGCCATTTCCTTGCAACCAAAACACGAGTAAACGTTAGTAAATGTATAACTTAAAGATGAAAAGGAAGAAAAGGTCTCACTGGGCGTGCCAAAAATATGTTGAACAAAAATGTAAAAAAAAATCGCAAAACATATTTTATTTTATTTTTGAAAGTTTGAGTTCGACTCTTTCTTTTTACCCTTTTGATTAAAAGTCATACAGATACAAAGAATTAGGTTTGTTTTAAGATTTGGGCTGCACCTGAGTTTTGACGGGTTACCTACGTATCTCTTTAAAGAGAATCAAGCTTTATGTAGTTCATAGTGTTTTGGTTTTTTGTGTCTGATTTTAGTGTGTGTAGTTTTTCATGCATCAGAGGGGCAAGCATAGACCCCACCTTCTAGGAAGAGTTGCCTAAACCGCTCCAACTATCATTTGCATGACGCGAATGGTACTAAAACCACCTTCTAGGAAGGGTGACCTAGTGGTTCGCATTTGGCGTGCACAAAATTTTTTTAGTGCATTTAGTTTGATTTAGGGTGCGACTGTGCTCGATATAATTTGCATCGAGTTACCTACGTAGCCTTTTTTTAGGCGTTAAGTCATTACATAGTTCTAAATAATACAATTGGTCTTCATTTTAATTTTTTGACCCAAATTTAAATATAACTAATAATATGCTTGGACCAAGCTTTGTGTATTAAATAGTCCAATTTTATATTAGCCATAATTTAGTTTAGAAAACATTTTTAGTGGGTCAATTTTGTAAACACATTATTTAGTGGGTCGGATTGGCAATTAAACCAAACTCAAGGCCAAATTCATTCACTTGTTTGTTGAGTGTCTTGAGTGTTCGACAGAGGCTAAAGACAAACAAAATGACTTGTCTTCTCAAACACATTTACCAAACCTTAGTTTCTTTTTACAATATATATTTCTTTCTTCTTTTTTTTATTCTTTTGCTTCATTCCGTGATCAAATGAAATTTCAGAAAGCTTAATTAATTAAGCAAGAAGATTCCAAATCATTTGTTTTGAAATCAGATGGTTTTGCTGGAGGTTAGATTAATTAATCAAGTGAAAAGTTGAATAAATTTCAAACCAAGACATTAATTAGTTCCAAACGGAACTAATGGCCATGTATTTTTCTGTTATTTTCTTTCTTTTCTTTTGAGAGATTTTTTTTCTTGGAAAAGGTTCATTTGTATTTTGGAACGCAACAAAGGAGAATTTGATTAATTAAACACAAGGAGGCTAATTAATTGTTTAAATTGGATTTTAATTAAGAACTCAATTTAGTTTGGGCTTTTAAGCAAGAAGGTATAACCTAGCCCACACATATTTAACTTGCTAGGTTACTAAACAAGATAATTAATTAGCCCTTTTATATACATGTTGACCTTCCCTAAATATTTTTAAGGATCAAATCAAATCTCTTTACTCAAAATCTGGGATCTCATTTAGATTTAATTTAAGAGATAATTTTTTTTCCTCTAACGTAAAAAAAAAAAAGAAATCTCTTCTATATATATACTTCCCAAGTCCTCTGATATTTTTTTTATACGAGAACAATTAGATTTGGGCACCATCCAAGTCCTCTCTTCTTTCAATTGAGAGACTTTTTCCTTTAAATTTTGTTAAACTCGTTTGAAGATCAAATAGGAAAGAAATAAAAGGTAAATTTAAAATCTCCTTTTTTTGTGTGTTCCTTTTTATCCGAGTCAAGGGATAGTTCAATTTGTAGATCTCGTACAGTGTACAAGCTATTTGTTTGGTTTTTTTTGTTGAACTTTTTCAAAGCCTATGACTTGTCAATTCCTCTTTTTCTTTGGTTTGTCAGATTTCAATTTGTTTTATTGCACCCTTTTCTTTTCTTTTGCCCTTTTATTTATTGATTTTCATCCAGGAAAGTACGTAATATTTTTTTATGGATGTCAACCCAATTTAATTTGTAAGGTCTTTCCGGATCTCTAAAGAAAATCAATTGAATCCTCATTGGAACATGTCAATCGGAGTAAGGGTTTAAGAGTAATTACTCTTAAATTTATCACCATGTGGAGACCTAAAAGTAATTACTTTCAAATCAACCACGCTCCTGGATGTGATGTAATGATTCGGGAGTAATTACTCTCAAATCCATCACTATTTTGCTTAACGTGGAGACCCGAAAGTAATTACTCTCGGATCAACCACACTCTTGGATGTAGCATAGAGACCCGAAAGTACCTACTTTCGGATCAACTATGATCTTGGATGTATCATAGAGACCCGAAAGTAACTACTCTCGGATCAACTATGATCTTGGAAAGATGGAGAAATACGAAAGTAACTACTCTCGATATCCCTTTGAGCCTCTGATAAGATTATTTAGATTTCCTTTATAAAATAAACAAACTCAAGAACCCAATTTATTAATCTTAAAAAAAAACAAATGAGTTGATTTAAAATACAGAAAAGATAAATTGAATTGTTGGAGTTTGCTCCGGGAAACTCAAAACCATCTTTGAATTGGATGAATAAATAAGACAAAAGCGACATGTCCATGGGATAAGGACCACCCTCTTGAATTATTTATTTTGCATAAAGAAAGGCAACCCTTACGTACATAGGACAACAAAACGATTCGATTGGTATCAAACCAAAAAGAGGTTCAAAATAATTTTAAGAGAAGACATTTGAAAAGAGAAAACTTAGAATTGTACTCTTGGGTACTAAATCTTGGCATGAACTCTTACCGTAAAAGACTTTGAAACTTGCAGTTTGAAAGTTATTTTTTTCTGCTCTCTTCCGGATGGATCTTTTTCTTGCAGATTGGAGTCCCGATAAGGAAGTTCAAGTCATCCTTTATAATTAAATTTGAATTGCCAATGTAACCATCTGATTTCTTTTTTAAAAAGAAAATCGCTTCTTAAAGTGATCATGGAGTGGTGGAGAGTTGCAGTTATACGTGACCAAACCACTCACACAACATATTTTTTTTACCATTTTCTTTTGTTTGTAAGAAAAATGGAGTGTGCATAATCAGATTCATGGATTGTGCACACGAACCCATTTTGATTTTTTTTTATTTTTTGTTTATGTAAGCCCATTTGATATTGGACATGTACAATGTAACGGGATTGGGCTATTGATTAGCAGCCCAAAAACATTTCTCCTTAGAAAATCACCACCAACGATACGAACTATCACAATATTAACCAAAAACGATCCGAACTCATTTTCTGACGAGTTTTCCGGAGGAATCAATGACGAGGTGATCAAATATATTTTAAACAAGCGTAAAATAATAAGTTGTTATGCCAGATTTTGGATCGCTACATCATTGATTCCTCCGGCAAACTCGTCGGAAAATGAGTTCGGATCGTTTTTGGTTAATATTGTGATAGTTCGTATCGCTGGTCGTGATTTTCAATCTTGGGATTATTTTTGGTTGAAAGTTGATACTTGGAATTATTTTGAGTCAGTTTTCCTTAATTTTAACAAGGATATCATAGCTTTACTATTTTTTAGATACCGACAATTTCAATTAATATAGGGCTAATTATGAACGTTTATTTTTAAAAGTCATAAAAATTTACCCCTCAACAATAACAAATAGAGCACTATTCTATATAGTATAAGAATTTAGTAGAAAGTCTAGTAGGAGTAAAAAATAAGTGAAAATTTTAGAACATTAGATGAGGAGATTTTAGCGTTTCAGATTTAATGAAAATAGATGCATAATAATAAGAAGGTGTGTATCACTCTATTACACCCACTAGGCGGATTTCATGGGATTGCAATTTTCACTTTTTACTTCTCTATCCCTTCTATTCTGTTCTTTCTCCCTTCGATTTCTTTATTTCTCCATACCTTTCTTCCTCTCATCGACTATTCCATCAATTTCCTTCGTTCTCCCCCTCATCGCCAGATATGGATAGTAATATCGGTCATAAGCTGCATCAAACAACGCGAAGAAAAAGCCCAAGAAGAGGTATACAACGGAGGCGCGACAAGGCCATGATGGCAGTCCATAATTGACGGCGCAGAAAAAAAAATTGAGATGGTCGGCTCTGTGGCAGATAGCGGCCGTGGTGTGCTCCTTGAAAGCGTGGAGATCAAACTAATATGCGAACTTGGAACCAGTAAGTGGCGCTTTGGCGAAGCCGTGTCTCAGTCGAAGATTGAATCCAGACCCAGATTTTCCGTAATTGAGCAGATGGTAGGCCAAGCCCGCCACACTTCCAATTAGGAACCTGAACCCTGATTCCTTGAAAATTACTCCAATGTGATGTCATTTGCAATAGATGGTTTTAGCCAAAATTATCAAACCATTACACTAAGTTATTATACCGTTACCTTAAGGCTAAGGCAATGGCAGCTATGGTAACTAACCAAAAATTGATAAAATCCGTTACACTAGACCTATTGCAATGGAATTTTGCCGTGTAGTTATAATTTTAAGCCATTACCTCTGACCTTAAAAATGGTACTGACATATAAAAAATTGATAATGTATATATATGAATTAATATTTAATGGTCACAATTATTTATATTCATTAGTTGTCGTACTAATATTCATTCGTGTGAATGTTGATATTCTTATGTTTGTATATGTAATCAGCTTGTAACAAGAAGAGTTTTTTTTTTGAGATATTTTATATATTGTTACGAATATCTATTAACTCAATTTTTTATTTGAAAGTAGAAAATGGTCAGAAAATATCGAAGGAAGTTGAAGAACGTGAAATCTACATAAGGACGATGTTTCTCATTTTTAGTTCTTGAGATTTGTACTATGGTGATCATATTCACCATATTATCTAGTGATATTCTTGTATATGGATGATCATATTCATCATATTATATAGTAATATTCATGTAAAAGGGTGGTCATATTCACCACATTAGCTAGTGATATTCATTTAATTAGGTGACCATATTCACCATACTAGTTGGTGATATTCATGTAATTAAATTATGATATTCTTATCATTAAAGGGTGATATTTATGTATCTTTGGATGATATTTATTTAGCTTTTCGATTCAATGTATGAATGTATTGTAATGTAAATTGATATTCACAATTTTATATAACAATATTAATTGAAGTTGATATGGTTGTTCAAGTTATAATGAGATTATATAATTAATAATGTTGATCATATTCATTATAACAAATGTAGATATTCAATTTGTATTACAATTGTATTCATTTGACATGCTACGATAATTTATATTCATTATTTAACACATTGGTATTCATTTGGCAAAATGCGAGAATGAAGATAAAATAATTATGTCGATTTGAATTAATTGGAAAAAATAATAGATATAATCAAAATAAAAAATATGTTAAATTAATTAATAAAAGAGGAAAGACAATTAAGATTTCATATTTGTATGTGATTTGATTTTAGCCTAATATTAGTTAATGTACCCGTGCCCTGCATAGGGGGTCTTTAATAGTAAATTTTAGTGTATACACACACACACACACACATATATATATATATACATATATACATATACTTTGATATTAAAAAATAAATATTAATAATGATTTCAAAAATAAATAAAATATAACTAAATGTCAACAATTTCATATAATTTAACCTCCAAATACTAAATAGAAATAATAAGAAGAAGAAAAATATAACACACACAATTGTTAGGGAGATTTGGTACTAGGGTTTCTCTTTGGAATGGAGAAAATCAGATATGTATTATTGATATGGAGAGTCCATTAAATAGGGTTTCGATAGGGGAATATTCCTAGTATATTTAATATCTTTTCTTGGGGAATAATCCACCAATTATTAATATTACGCTAAAGACATATGGGGCATATAAAATAAATACTAAAAAATACGGACCCACAATTGCCCCCTCAAATGGTTGAGCGTGTCAGTTGGTCGAGGGTTTGAGCTATGTTCGATGTGCATCGTTGCGCTTGTCTTCTTTTAGCCTTGCGTGCGTCCTGTCTTCACTTGGTCGTTGTGCAGGCCTGCTTGGCGTTTAAGGCTCAGGGAGGTGTCCCACGGCATAGTTGGTCGTTGGGAGGGCCAACCTGGCATTTAACGCTCAGGGAGGTGTCCCGCGACATAGTTGGTCGTTAGGCAGGCATGCCTAGCTTTTAACGCTCAAGGAGGTGTCCTGTGATATATTTGGTCGTTGGGCGGGCATGCTTGGCATTTAACGCTCAGGGAGGTGTCCCACGATATAGTTGGTCGCCGAGGTGGCCTGCTTGGTGTCTAACGCTCAGGGAGGTGTCCCGTGACATAGTTGGTCGCTGGGCGGGCCTGCGTGGCGTTTAACGCTCTAGGAGGTGTCCAGCGACATTGTTGGTCGTTGGGCGGGCTTGCCTGGCGCTTAACATTGCATTCAATGCTCAGGGAGGTGTCTTGTGACATAGTTGGTCGCTAGGCGAGCTTTCCTGGCGTTTAATGCTCAGGGAGGTTCATGTGTTTCCGTCTTGGACCGCATCAACGATTTCTTTCATAAGTCGAGTTATTCATCCTATGAGTTCGGTCCAAGACCCGCATACTACCTTGTTGCTAACATCTTTGGTCCAAGACAACATTTCGGGCCAACTGAAGGAGTTAAAGATCAAGCCGGCCCATTCTGCGCCGACGCTCGCCAACGCGGGCAAGATCCCGGACGAGGCCCACCTTAAGCCATCTAGCCTGCGCCATCTCAACAATAGCTTTTGTTAGTTGGGCGCGGGCTAGGGCCCTAGTGACACGAGAGCGAACCTTCTGTGTCGGGCCGCGCTTCACTGGGCGACGACGACAAAGGATCCGAGTCTTTGGCTCATGGTTCTGGTCTTCGGGTTTCCATCTTATCTTTTCTCGTCGGACTTCAATAGATACTTTACTATATTTAGTATATTTATAATTACCTTATATTTTATCATAATAACGAGATGGGTTGGACTTGCATGTTCGGGCCCATTCTCGCTTAGCTTTCTAGGGTTGGAATTATCAGTCTTTTAATATGTTTAGAACTCTCTTGAATTTCGACGCTTGAAGGAATTAAGAATTGCCTTTGTGAATCGAGTTTCTCTTCCTCAGGCCTTCAGGGGTCAAATCCTTCTAAACCCTATCTTACAATCGCCCTACAATTCTTCTAGGCTTTGTTTTACGAGATCATCTTCGCATTCGAGACGCCGCTGAACCGAGCCTTGCCGGATTAGCGTTGTACCAATCAATTCCCAAATTCGTCGTTGCATCGATCCGAGTGCCCCTACGCACCATCGGCACCATCTCGTGTCGCCATCCTCTTGTGATTCCGTTCCATTTGAACCCTAGACCGAAGCAGGATTCCCAAATACGAGATATCGGTCCTTAGTAGCGAGACGAAACGCATCAGAGGTGTCCCGCAAAATAGTTGGTCGTTGTGCGGGCCTGATTGTCGTTTAACACTCATGGAGGTGTCTCGCGACATAGTTGGCCGCTGGGCGGGCTTGTTTGGCGTTTGAAACTCAAGGAGGTGTCCCACGACATAATTGGTCGATGGGCGAGTGACTCGGCTAAAATCGTTGTTGCCAAGATCAAAGATAAATAACCCTAAACTACTAACTAGTATAGCAAGTAAGCAAGGGGTCGAACCCAAGAGAATCAGATTTCTGATCAATCAACAAAAGCAAAGACAGGGGTTTTTGAAAGTTCAGGCAAACAAACAAACAAACAAATATTATTGGGATTAAATCAAGTGAAGGAAAGCAGAGTTCATTCAATCAATTCCAACTTTTTAATCATCCGATCATTGATTCATCCACTTTTCTATTAATTCCATAGTTAATTCCAATCCTTATAAAAGATTTCCGCTTGTCCCCGGTCCAAGCGAAACGATGATATGAACAAGAACGCTTAATTCAAATCATACAAAATATTAAGGATAGAAGGATATTAATTCATGCAATCAAGCTACGAGTCTCATGCATAAAATAACAATCAAACACTCTTTCTCAATTCTAGTCCACGGTCCTAGAAAACAGTTGTTGCAAGGATAAATAAGATTGCACAGACAACAATCAAACTAATCCAAACAGTAGAATATCAATCAAATTCAACAAGTTGCGCACCAAGAGAAATCAATTGATAATCATGAAATTAAGCACAAGAGTTTTGATATTAACCAAAGGATAGAAAAGTTACCAGAATCTCACGAAATACATAAAAAGGCTTCCTTGATTAAACAAACTCCAAAGGAAAATTCGTTCTCCATAATACTGAAATAAAAACCTAAAAGTAAAAGTATGCTAGAATTGTGTCTCCCTAAAAGTGAAACTCGAAACAAAGCTTAAATAGTAGAAAATAAGTTCGAAACCCTAAGATATAAAAATACTAAAAGATAGAAAATAACGAAGCAGAGGCGGCGCTGAAAATCCTCGATCCGCGAGCGCAGAAATAATCCGCGGGCGTGGATCCACTAGTACTCCTCGGCCGCGGAATCCCCTCGATCCGCGAGCGCGGAAATTTTCCGCGGGCGCGGATCTTCTGACAGTTAACTGGTGTCAACTTCGGAGGTAGTTTTGACCCACTTAGAGTTGAAATTTGAACTCGCCGTAAAAAGATGAATTGTAGATCTTCGAGTTATCTTTCCAATGATACCAAATTCAGCTTCATCCGATCTCCGTAGCTCCCGGAATAAGCATTACAAGAAAGTGGTGTCGAAACAACTCCAAATCAACACTTGTCTTCAAAACTCTTGCAATTCTTCAAATCGTGTCTTCGGTCTTCATATGACAATTATGCTCAAAACTAACCTAAACACACTCAAATCATACCTAAAATGCAAGAGTTAACCTATACTAAATAGAGCGTATCAGCGAGCCTGCTTGGCATTTCACGCTCAAGGAGGTGTCCCGCGACATAACTTGTCGTTGGGCGGGCCTGCTTGGCATTTAACGCTCAAGAAGGTGCCTAGCGTTGGGCGACCCCCTTGAATTGCAAGAGCGCCCATCGGATTGGATTCCAACAGCCCCTACCCATAATTATGGTAATGCTCAAACGCGCTAAAACCGGTCCACCTACGATCACATCACCGAGCAGCGCGCCCAAGGCCCGCCTCGACAACATGATCGTGAGCAAGACTGTACTTATGAGCAGGTTTTGGCTCGCCCTTGGTCCCCCATTTATTGTGGCCATGATTTCCGTGTTGCTAATGGCGATAAGGATACTCCCCGGTACCAACGACACGAGGTCAACGTCAAGATAGAACCGTTTGAAGGGCGTTATGACCATGCGGTCTTTTTAGAGTGGGTCAATGCGACGGCGTATACTTTGTGCTATTGTAATATTCCCGCTTATGAGCATGTACAAGAGGCCACATTACATTTCTGTGGTTCAGCCCGGGTTTGGTGGCAATGCTTTGTAGATGACCATTTGTGTCGGAATCTTACCCAAGTGACCACATGGGAGCAATTAGTCTATGTCATGACTCAGAAATACATTCCAACTAACTACCATAATCAAATGCATTTGGACATCGCCATTTTTCACCAAGGATCCTTTTCCCCACTCGAGTATTTCGAGAAATTGGAGGACATGCACTTTAAAGCGAACATTAGTGTTGCTCCATGGACATTGTGTACTAAGTTTATTAGTGGCCTTAATTTGCATATTAAAGAACAGCTTGAGATCCTTCCTATTAAGGACATCAACACATTAGTGCATACGGACAGGAAAATCCATCAACAGCAAGTGCGCAGTAAGAGGTATGGTTCCCGACCTACTTCAGGCAGGTATGTTTCTTCAAACCCTCATCAATACGGTTTTGATACTAATGAAAAATCTAGTGCCGTAGGACAGGGTTCTTCTACTCATTCAAGCAAGACCGCGGTTCCCAATCCTTCAAGGCCGACTCCTCAAAAGTCGGCCCAACAGAACCGTGAATGAGCCCGAAATTTGGAATGCTACACTTGTGGTGGGCGTGGTCATTACCAAAAGGACCGCCCCAATCGTAAGGAGGTCAGGTTTGTCCAAGGTTCTGTTAGTTATGAGTCCATGGATGAAGAAGAAGTTTCAGCCCCTACACCAATTGAGGAGGCGTACTCAGTCCCTCAAGAGGAAGAGTTGGCTTGTGCCCCACCGCCAACCAACATTGGGACTCATTTGATTTTGCTTTCACGAAAAGCCTCAATCCTTTGTGAATACAATCTCCATTTCAAGGTACAAAGGGATAGACAGAAAGCAATTGAAGCCGAGGAACAAGCTACAAAAGCCAAAGGGGTACCAAAACCAAATCTCTTTCAAGAGCATGATAATTGCCCGCCCAACTATGATTTGGGCAAGGCACGCCCACATCCGGCATCGCCGAACCCGGCATCCCAGCCTTCACATTCGAGGCCGCCCGACATGCCAACACGCCCCAAGACCGCCCCAGGCACGCCTCTTCAAGGTTCGGTCGAGCGTCGGGCCTTGTTGGCACGACCGTTGTTGACCTCCGCACCGTTGCAAGGGGATGCTAGCGCTTCCAAGATACACACCCGGACTCCTATGGCGACGTACAAGCGAAGGTCATCATGACGGACTTTGTTGATCCCGAGCTTGATTTTGAGGAAGCGGGGACGCTTCCCTCCCATGAGGGGGAAGGATGATGTGTTTCCGTCTAGGAATGCATCAACGGTTTCTTTCATAAGTCGAGCTATTCATCTTGTGAGTTCGATCCAAGACCCGCCTACTACCTTGATGCTGAAATCTTTGGTCCAAGACTAAATTTCATGCCAATTTGAGAGTCAAGGATTGAGCCGAGCCATTCCACGCTGACGCTCGTCAGCAGCACAGGCAAGATGAAGCATGACACGCCCGCATCATGCTTGGACGAGGCCGCTCCCCACCTTGGCGCGACCGCACCTTGAGCCATCCAGCCTGCGCCATCTTGAAAATAGCTTCTATTGGCTAGGCGCAGGCTAGGGCCCTAGTAACGCGACCGCGCACCTCTTGTGTCGGGCCACGCTTCACTAGACAGCGACAACGAAGGATCTGAGTCTTTGGCTCATGGTTCGTGTCTTCGAGTTTCTGTCTTATCTTTTCTCATCGGACTTTAATAGATACTTGACTATATTTTGTATATTTATAATTCCGTTATTTTTCATTATAATAACGAGATGGGTTGGACTTGCATGTTCGGGCCCATTCTCGCTTAGCTTTCTAGGGTTAGAATTATTAGTCTATTAATATGTTTAGAACTCTCTTGAATTTCGACACTTGATTGAATTAAGAATTGACTTTGTGAATCGAGTTTTTTCTTCCTCAAGCCTTTAGGCATCAATGCATAGGGAGGGGTCCGACGACATAGTTGGCCATTGAGCGGGCCTGCATGGCGTTTAGCACTCTAGGAGGTGTCCCGCGACATAGTTTGATTGCAGTCTTGCTTGGTAGCCGATTCCTACTTGCTAGTCGATCCTCGTTTGATATTCATTTTTAGGGGAAAAAATGGACCAAACTTATTTTTATATTAAAAAGAAATAAAATGTCTTAACAACTAAAAACATAAATAAAAATGAAACGTCCTACGAAGGGGGAGGCCTCATTCAAACGCTCCGGGGAAACTGTGGAATAAAACTTGTCGGCGAGGAAAGAGTGCCACCCTTATTACAAAGAAAATAAACTAGAGTGTAGTGCCTTCCCTCTAGAGGGAGAAACTCTCTCCTCTCTCTAGAAACACATTTCGGCCACCAAGTCTTTTCCCATCTCCGGAATGCTCCGGTGAGGGATCACCTCACGTGACCCTCGCCCACCGCCCACGGTTGGCCTCCTCACGAGCCACCCCGGGTTGGAGCTCACCGGAGGACTTGGATCCAAGCCGGCGCACATTCAAGCTAGGCACTACTCGGATCTCTCTCTCGGCAAGGGCTTCTTCTCCGCCGCCTCACTCGCCAACCACCATCCTTGCTCATGGTGGAACGCCTCCTTGAGCCACCGGCTGATTTGGAAGCCTCCCTTTGGCCAACTTTAGTTGCCATGGGGAAGAAGAAGAGGAGCTCAACTTCTCCTCCCCTCAAGCTCAAGTTCAAAGATCCTAGCAACCATGACATCTTTGATTGTGTGGATTCATACATGGAAGGTGCTTTTGGTGGAAAATCCAACTCAAGGAAGAAGGAAAATGAAGGTGTTATGGCCGAATCTCAAAATGCTCAATCCCCCTCTAAATCCACCTTTGAGGCGTTTTGGATGAAGATGCAAGTGGAAAATCCAAGGCAATGATGGAAAAGCAAGGAATGAGCACAACCGAAGTGAAGGGTGGGAAAAGTTCTACAAAAGCCACCATGGGAGAAGTCTTGAAGCTTGATTTAGTTCAAGAATATGAACAAGGTTTCATGGATGCAAACTATGATAAAGATGAAGAGGAGGTGCCAATCCACTCTCAAGATCACTTGGCCGTGCAAAGAGGAGAAGAAATAGTGAATCCGGCCACCACCACCACGCCAGCACCACCACCACCGCCGGTCCCCTTGGAGGCGCCACCCTTGGACCACCCTACACTAGAGGAGGCGGCCTTGGTTGAGGAAAGGTGTGGTCCCCATGCTAGATCACATGCAAAGGATAAGCAAAAAGTTGTCTTGGAAGATGGTGTTGGAAGAAAACCAAAAGAGGTAAAGTCAAAGCATGCTCTTTTGCCTTGCACATCCCTTGTCTACACTATTTCGGGCAAAACCCATCTAGAAGGCTCACATGCTTCACTTAGCCCCATTTCAGCCGCCACCTCTCAAAGAAAAACCCTAATTTCATCATACTTTTCCCCCACAACTCAAAAAAGCTTGGCCCCACCCAAATTTTCAAAAGACAAACCAAAAAACCCAACTACTAGTTTTGGCGCGCCTTGTCTTGGCGGGCCCCATGTGCCCGCGCCCCAACCGTTAGCCCCCATCTCCAAACAAAGGGCGCGCCCCCAAACCCTAATCCAGCCCCTACCCTCGGCGCGCCATCCACCCGCCGTGCCAAACTCGGGCCATGTTGGTATGAGTGCCTCGGAACAAAAAAGCTACGCCGCCGTGGCCAAGCAAGGCGCGCCTAGAGTGCGATCCGGGCAACAAACACCAATGCCAAATTTTATGCCAAGGACTCAAATTGGGGAACATAGACCTCGATCAAACAACTTCTCCCACACTCTAAAGAGATCATTTATGAATGCCGGATTAGGAGCAAAACTCACCTACACGCCTCCGACGTCAAACCGGGTGGCCATTAAATGCTCCGAGGCTCTTCCAAAGTATGATGTGTGGGGTTGGGCCCTACTTGGCCAATTCGTGGGGGACCACCCGGGTCATTTTCTCCTCAACAATTTGATCAAGTCATGGGGAGTCCAAGCCCAGTATCGAGAAGAAGCGGGTTGGTTCGTGTTCAATTTCGATTCCGAGGCCGCCATGGACAAAGTGCTACAAGGAGGTCCCTATTTCATCAATGGTAAGGCACTACTCCTAAAACCTATTCCGGATAAATTTTGTTTCAATAGGAGAGATGTGGCCATGGTACCACTTTGGGTTCGGTTTTATGGGATTTCCATGGACTATTGGACCGCCCCTATCCTTGGGCGAATTGCTTCTTGTGTTGGAAAACCGCTCTATTTAGACCCGGTGACGGATGAGTGGAAACGGGGATCCTATGCTCGTATCCTAGTTGAGATCGACTTTGCATCACCCATCACTCGAGAGATTGGGCTAGATTTTGATGATGGTGTATCTCTCGAGTGTGAATGCATGATTGAAAACGAACCACTCTTTTGCATGGAATATGGCACCTTCGACCATGAAAATGTGGGGTGCAATTCCAAGGCGAACAAGGAGATTGTTGGATCCATGAACAAAAAAGAGAAAAGGGAGTGGAAGAGGAAGGGCGGAAAAAGCACCAACCAAAGAAAGGAGTTGTAGTTCTCAAATGGGTTGAAAAAGTGAGCCAAAGTGAGCGAGAGCTTGAGCAACCACCACAAAAATCTACCCCGGTTCCTAAACCCATAGACCCGATGCCACCTTGCCCAACCCTTTTACATACCATTCTAACCCCGACACAAAACCCCTTGGCCTCAATCCGCAACCAAACACCAAGTGAGATTTCTAGCTTTGAGGGGCGAGAGGAAGGGGATGGAAATGAAGAAGGGGAGTCCAACCGGTTGGAGGAAACAAGAAAGGAGACCATGGGAAGATGCAAGGTAGTGAGTTTCGAAGAATCCTCGGTCCAAAGCATGGAAAATGAGAAGGATGGATCCTCCAACAAGGAACCTCAAGATGATTTTCGATATGTGGTAGCTCGAGGTGGATTTAGACGTTCGCCATTCAAGCGCCCCACGGTGCTTGGTCTCAAGGCTAGCACCAAGTGGTCGGATGCTCCCCGGAAACGCATCACAAGGCAAGCCACAAGAGCCGCTAAGGCCCCACCCTAGATAGATTGCTCTTTTAGCTAGGCTAGTTGTATTTCATGACATGTTATGATGGTTTCATGCTATGTTTGTTCGTTTGGTACTTGGTTGTAGTTTGATGTTGTTCTTGCTTAGCTTGCGTAGCTTGGGCAGCCTACATTCCTTCCCATTGCGCTTTGCTTGTGCTTTGACTACTCGGGGCATAGTATGGGAGGCCTATGCGCCTACCCATGTATGCCCCGTTTAGGACTCGCTTGTACTAGCCCTTCGGGGCTCATATTTCACATTCACTCCGAATTATCATTTCAGTAAAAAAAAAGAAACTAGCTTTATTTTGCCCCAGTGCGGCCTTCCTCCATAGAGTCGTCTTTCCTCTTGAAGCCTCTCTCGCCTAGACATTGCTGAGCGGCTGCCTAACTAGCCTTGATCTATGTGAATTTTCGATTGTTTGGGAACTAGATCATCTGAAAGAGGGTAGAGGGGATGGCTCCCATCGCGTGAATCCAAGGCCGTTCCAATATGAGGTTGTAGGAGGATGAGACGGCTATGACTGCGAACTATGCACTTACAACTTTTCTTGCTAGAACCACCTCAGTTCGATACACTCCTAGAGGGAACACATGGTAAGAACCAATGTCTATCAACTACATATTTTCTTTTTCGATGTCCCTTTCCGAAAGTCCCAAGTTGTAGAAGAGCTCATAGTACATGATGTTGATAGAGCTTTCGTTGTCTACAAGTGCCCTCTTTATATCATATCCGCATATTCTGATGGTGAGCACTAGCGAGTCATTGTGTGGCACCTAGATATCTTGTAAATTTGTGTTGCAAAAAGTGATTGATGAGAATCGGATCATTGTCGAAGAAAGTTCCAACCCAATTTGATCTTCTGCCTTGCTTGTGGTATTTATTTTAAGATGAAAGCGAAAGAGATGACAAGTGATTCAAGCAAAAGGGAAAACTCACATTAATTATAAATATAGGGATAAGCAATCGAAAGACCAAGGATATGACACACCAAGGTAATTCGAAAGAGGGATAAGCAATCGAATCTTATGTGGATATGACTCACCACAAGAGAATCGAAAGAGGGTTCGAATCTCATAGGATATAACTCACCTAAAGAGAAACGAAGCATTCGTTCGGATATAACTCACTGAACATGTTTGGATATTAAACACCAAACAAGGAAATCACTCCCAAACACTCCCATTGGTTTTTTCCACAAATTCAACATATCCTATTACGAGAGAAACAAGGACCTATAAATAGGCTTACAAAATTGGGTTACAAAACCCTTCATGTTCACTCTCACCTACCACCTCACCTACCACATACTTAAATGAATAAAATTGATGGAAGACGCCCCTTTTAATTCCATGTAGGTGATGAAGTTGTTTGGCTTTCTTTGACTTGAATATGATCAAAACCTTTCACGTCCTGATTCCAGCTTCTAGAAAGATTGATGATTTCGAGACTGTTTTTGGATGATTTAGTAAAAACGTTAAACATAGAAGTTGTAGAGCACCAAGTAAGCTTTCCAATGGTTCTTTAATGGCCCCGATCAGACCACCACAGCCTCCAAACGAGCTAAAATACTGAAGCGTTTTCAATGGATCCGAGAACGAGAAAAAAAACCTTTTCATTTGTCTTGAGCTTTGGGATGTGGAATCTCGGGTCACGTCATCCTCTCCACCTTTGAAAAGATTCGTCCTCGATTCTTCATGGAAATATAGCCTTGAGGATTTCTCTTTGACTTATAGCTCTGATACCAAATGATGAGAACCGGGTCGTTGTCAAAGAAAGTCCGAACTCAATTTGATCTTGGGCAACATTTCTCTTTGCATTTATTTGTGGTTTATTTTGTGACGAATAAGGAAGACAAGAAAAGTGATTGAAACTAAAAGGAAATCTAACTTAAATTATAAATATATGGATAAGCAATCGAAAAACCAAGGATATAACACACCTAGGTAAATCGAAAGAGGGATAAGCAATCGAATCTTATGTGGATATGACTCACCACAAGAGAATCGAAAGAGGGTTTGAATCTCATAGGATATAACTCACCTAAAGAGAAACAAAAGATTCATTCGGATATAACTCACCGAACATGTTTGGATATTACACACCAAACAAGGAAACCACTCCCAAACACTCGCATTGGTTTTTTCCACAAATTCAACATATCCTATCACAAGAGAAACAAGGACCTATAAATAGGCTTACAAAATTGGGTTACAAAACTCTTCATGTTCACTCTCACCTACCACCTCACCTACCACATACTAAAATTAATAAAATTGATGGAAGACCCCCCTTTTAATTCCATGTAGGTGATGAAGTTGTTTGGCTTTCTTTGACTTGAATATGATCAAAACCTTTCACGTCCAGATTTGAGCTTCTAGAAAGATTGATGATTTCGAGACTATTCTTAGCTGATTTAGGGAAAATATTGAACATAGAAGTTGTAGTGGATCAAGTAAGCTTTCCAACGGTTCTTTAATGGCCCCAATGAGACCACCATAGCCTCCAAACGATCAAAAATACTGAAGTATGTTCAATGGATCCGAGAACTAGAATACAACCTTTTGATTTGTCTTGAGCTTTGGGATGCGGAATCCCGGGTCACATCAGTAATGGTAAGTGAATCTATTTTTGGTCGCTTGATCATCTCTCCTTCAGCTCTCATGATAAATTTGTTTTGCAGGCTTGCCTTGTAGTCGATACGGGAACTATTGTCCTTTTTATAGAGCACCTTGACCACTTGGATTACATGTCTTTTTGTCTTGTTAGGAGGAAGGTCTCTCTTGGGCTACTCTAGAATGAATTCTTTCAGATGCCCATGTTTAACTAGCGGTTCCAAGAACTGAAAGTAATCTCGGTAGACTCTTGTGATGTGCCCTCGAACTTTGTGGTATGCGTAGTACCAACGCGCATTTATTCCTCCGTTCTTAATTAGATGGAATTTTTTGGAGTTCTTGAAAGTAGGGTCTATCTTTTATTTGATCCAGCATGCGATGCAGAGGTATGTTGAAGGTGGTAGTTACACCTTTAGTTCGCATGTCTTCATTATCGTCTGACTGATGGCTTTCCTCTTCCCGTCTCTTCTTTATATGGTTATCAGGTGGTTTTGTTCTTCTAGGAGATGATGGTCCCTCTTTACCTTAGCGTAATCTTCTTCCAATCGAACATACTGCCTTATTCGCTCCTAAAGTGTTGACATTGTGGCTAGAGTTCTCAAAGTCAATCTAAAAGTAGAAATTGCTGATCTATCCTCACACCCTTCGATGTCAGCGCACAATTCCATGAATATCGATGCTTAGGTCTTTAACCTATCTCTTTTCCTCATTCGACATGTGAAGAGATTGTCAATAGAAGCTGGCTCTCAACAGTTTGCAACATAGCAATCGACAAACCTATGAGCCAGCTGCTCCCAAGAATGAATTGATTTAGCGGGCAAGGTATGTGGAACCATTTGACAACTTTTGTCCCAAACTTGTCGGGAACATCTTGCACATAAGAGCGTCGTTGGAGATCCACAATGCCATTTTATGTGTGAATGCCACTATGTGGTTAACTAGGTCACTCCTTGATTAGGTATTTTTCATTCGTTATACCTATCAAAGAACCTAACTTATCCAAACTTAGTAGAATGGTAAGTAAGGGTCGATCCCACAGAGACTCGTGTAAGTGTGTTTAACTTAAGTGCCAAGTAACAGAATGGTGGGGGGTTTTATGATTGAAATTCTATTCTACTATGCAAATTAAAAGCAAATATGAATGCAAAGATATTTAAATCAATATGAGACAAGTGTGTTCAACTAGTTAAATCCATCATGATATTGCTTTGTTGATCATTGATTCTCTTGATTCTCAATTCACTTGAATAATCTATTGTGGATTTTGATCCAAACTTCAAGTTTAGTTGATAGAACTACCAGTCTAACAACCCTAATCATCTAACAACCTAGAAGACCTTCTAGATTCAATTAGACAACAGCATAAAGATTCAAGTATCGATAGAAACAAGCACTTAATTAGAGCAACCAGACATCTAAGAGATGTGAATTTATTCCCTTCTACAATTGAATAGCCCGATCGGGTCTCAACAATTGTAGATTCTACTTTATCTAACTAATCCCAACCAGGAATTAATCAGATTAGTTGTAAATTAACCTAGAAATTCTATTAGGTGATCAATCTAACAAAACCCTAGAATAACTTTGATTCAATTAAGCATAGGGAATAAAATCTATTCAAGTTTGTTGGGAATCAATCAAACCTCACAACTCATGCAAATCATGACTTCAATTAACTAGCCAAACACAAGAGATTTAGCAATGCATAATTAAATTAAAGAAATCTTACAAATTGGTTCAAAGATCTCTTGGAAAAATCTCTCTAGAAACTCTAACCTCCAAGGTTGCAAATCCAAAGTTATGAAAGAAAAGCCAAAAACAAGGTTTAAATACCCCAAAGGTTTCCTAAGATCAAACTATCCCAAAATACATCTCAACACATCGGTCAATCATAACATCAAGGCCCATCTCGAAGCCCAAACACGCGTCCTAATTGATCCTTGCAAAAACAGATTGCGCGGGCAAAACCTGGGGTTGTGCGGCCGCGCACGTCTGCACTCAAGCCCGCACCACAGCACTCTGAGCCATCTTCTCCGTTGCTTCGCTCCTTTCACCTTGGTTCTTGTAATCCTTACTTGCACCTCTTCAATCTTCATTCATGACCTTCTAATGCACCACCATAAGCAGCTTGGATCACGTCCCGCCTTGCTCCAATACCTAAAAACTTGTACAACCGAGCAAAACAAGCGCAACTACCAGAAAACACTAAACCCTAGAAACTAAGCTAAACCTACGCAAAACAAACATAAAACATGCATCTAAACTACACCTAAATGCAAGCTATCAAATTCCCCCATGCTTAACCCTTGCTTGTCCTCAAGCAAGAAATAAATCCAAATCACACCACATCATTACAATCATGCATCCATCTCATAATCAATCGAGCAATTCAACATGTAATCAAAACTTGACCAAGATATCATAGCATGTATTATAACAAGCATAGAGTAAAGATTATTCATCCATTCTAGACCTCACCATGGCAATGTGTTTGCTCTCACTCTCAAGTGTTTAAAGGAAGTGTTTCACTCAAAATCAACTATGAAAAACTAGACTACCATATGCTTACATCAGCGTCCTAATTCTTGATGTTCGTGTTTTTAGTATAGTTTTTAGTGTGTTTTCTTAGTTTGTTAGGGCTAGTTTTGATAAGTTTAGGGTTAGTTTTGTGTGTTTTTGGATGAGTTTGCATATTTTGTGAAAAGTATGGAAGCTACTCCGTTTTGTGTATTTTTGTAGGTTTTAGCAAGGAAACGGTGCTTTTTGGAGCTAAATTTGGAGTGCTATGGTGAAGGACGGAAGAATACAAGATGAAGAAGTCGAAGTCTAAGTTTTTTGAAGAAGAAGTGTTGAAGAAGCCAAACCCAGGCTCATTAACGAGGTTGTGAGGGCTTGTTAACGAGGTTACGAGATAGGTTTTTCGAGAAATCTTAGCGATGTCCTTCCGATCTTGTGCGGGAATTTATTTCCGTGTCGGTAGAGTATATTTTTATGAGTTTTAGGGTTATTATATTATGTATTTTAGGTCTTGTTATCTTTCTAGATTTTATTTCTATCTTTCTAGGGTTAGTTTCTATCTTTTAGGAAAGTTTTTATCTTTTAGCCTTTTTATTTTTTCTAGCCTTATTAGTATAAATACCCTTCTTTCTAGCCTAGAAAGGGGGTGGGCAGTAGAGAGAAGAAGGGAGATCCGAGAGAGACGAGAGGGGTCGGAGATCGAGATCGAGCACGGTGGAGGAGAGTTACCGGGGTCATTAATCATGAGTTTCGATTCAATATTTTGTATTTTTTTTTGGTTTCTTCTGAATTCTGTAAGACTATTATTTTCTTATTAATTTGAATTAGTAGTTTTGTTTTCAATGTTTTCTCTTGTTGAATTTATTTGTATCTTAGTTATGAGTAGTGAGTAGTTTTCTTATCTAGGGTCGGGGTCTAAACCCGGCATAGTTATGCATGGTTTGATGAGTAAGATGATGTGTTGAATGCCTTTATTCTATTTTTGAGATTTCTTGTTGTGTTTATGCCAAGATGAAAGTCAAGGTAATTTGAGTTTTTAACTTGATTGAGAGAGAAAGTTATAGACTTGAAGGTTCATATTGTTTGAATATGAAAGTTTTCAAGCTTTAGATCCAAAACAAGTGGTTGAGTGGATTAATTTATGAAAGTAGGTTAATTTGCTTGCTAGTCAATGAAAGTTGATGAATTTATTTATTTAAAGGCATGATCTTTATCTTCTTACGAGTTTGTATGCATGGCTATGTTGTGGTGACCCTTGTCCTAGATCTTTTTTTTATTTGAATTCTCCTAGATTATATTCGTTACTGAGTTCGTAGCCTCGGTACCGAACTTGTTTAGGTTGTTAGTGTGGTTAATTGTTTGCGGTGGTTCATTAACGACCCTGACGAAGTCGTTAACGAGGCAGGTCGTGAGTGTTTTGCTTGTTTCTTTTGTTTGTTTTTCATTATTAGTAATCGATAAAAAAACAACCTTGCTTCTCGTGGAACGATCCTGACTCCCCTATACTCAGCGGGGTCTTGACTTATAAATTTATTTTTTGTCTAGAGTAAAGGTTCGTCAACAAATTGGCGCCGTTGCTGGGGACGCAACGAGTTTGTTTGTTTATCTGTGGGTCTGGGAATAGCCCGACCCCCTTTTTGTTTTTAATTTTTGTTTTCTTTGTCTGTTTTCTCAGCGTATGCCGGTAGGACGTCGAAGGCTCGAATTTGACGACGCTGGTTATTATTCAGAACCTGAACGTTCCTTGCACCGTAGACGCCGAGAGAACCGAGCCATGGCCACACCTGAAGAAATGGCTCGTCAGTTGGAAGTCCTTCAGAACCAGATGGAGGCATTGAAAACTGAGAAGGAAGACGCTGTTGTCGAGGCTGAGCGTCAACGAGCTAACAATGCTCGTCTACAAGAAGAGCTGAATGCCTATCCGAGGAATGCCAAACAGTACATGCATCCAGAACTAAGGGTGCCAGAATCACCAATTGTGCTTCCAGAGATAGAGAAACCATTTGAGATTAAGTCTCAATTTATATCCTTAATCAAGCGGGCTCAGTTTGAAGGGAAACCTACTGAGTGCCCTATGGAGCATATTAGAAATTTTCTTGATTTATGTGACACCATAGCTGCTGAAGGTGTCTCACTTGAATATGTTCTGTTAAAAGCTTTCAGGTGGTCTCTTGCTGGAAAGGCCATGAGCTGGTTGGAGAGCTTACCTCCTAAGTCTATCAGGACTTGGAAGAACTTGTATGATCAATTTCTTACAAAATGTTTCCCTCCTGCCAAGACAACAGAGCTGCGGAAGCGCATCACCTCCTATCACCAGCTGCCTAATGAGACTTTTGTTGAAACATGGGAAAGATTTAAAGAGATGCTCAGACAATGCCTCACTCATGGGAAACCTTTATATGTTCTTCAAGAAATCTTTTTCCAGGGTATCAACGCAGAGACCAAGAACTGCATCAACACGCATATAGCGTGCGGTTTTATAGAGATGGACCCTACGGCTGCATGGGAATTGCTAGATAAGCTGTCCAATTATAATGCCATGTATGGAACCCAGCAAACCCCCCATCCTCAGAAACGTCTCTACGTGCCTAACCAAGAAGAAGTTGACCCAGACGTTAAAAGTCAATTTTTACAAGACGAGGTCAATCGCCTGAAGAAGCAGGTAAGTTTTCTGAAGTCCTCTCAATCCTGTCAAGAGTGTGACTCTTATGCCCATAGTACTTCTGCTTGCACTAACATAGAGCAGGTAAGAGCCGCTGAGACAATTGCTGAAATGAATTACATGAGAGGCCCATACAGGAACCCGCCTAGCAATTTTGACAGGTCGAATAACTATCAGACGTGGGGCAATCAAAATTCAAATCCAAGCTATGTCGCGCCTCCACCGGATAGACGACCTGCGCCTTATCGACCTCCAGGCCATCAGGAGCCACCATCATGGGTACAAGGGTTACAGGAAAGCATCAATGGAGTCCACAACAAATTTAATGAAGTTCAAGCTAACCTTAACCACCAAAATAAAAGATGGGGAGAGTTCGATGTATAGAAGAAGAATGTCGACTCCCAACTAGGGAACCTTGCTGCACAGATTCCAAGGCCACAAGGACAACTTCCGGGCCATCCCGAAGAGAACCCTAAAGGACAGATAGCAGCGGTACACCTTAGGAGTGGAAAGACACTGTCGGAGCGTGTCCAAGCTAAGGATAAGACGGAAGAGGACGCCACGGTTCAGCTCGGTAACGAGCCAGCGAGGGCAAGTACCGAACCAGCGTACCATGGTGATGAGGCTCCGAGGGTACCTAACGACCCCAACCCAGGTAAGTTTTCTAATCCGAGCCTCCCTCTCAATTCCAGGGTAGTTAACGACCCCATCAAGGTCGGTAACGACCAGCCGAGGATACCTAACGACCCTAGTGTCGACCCAGAAGCATCACCTCTCGAGCCTAACTTGGTTCCGAGGATGGCGAAATCTCTTCCATTTCCCACTAAGAAATCTATGGACTCTACTGAGAGTAAGTTCAAGCGTTTCGTGAAGATTCTTCAGGGCATTAATATTTCCATCCCATTCGCTGAGGCCCTAAGCGAAATGCCGGCTTACACAAAAATTTTGAAAGATAATCTTAGCAGGAAAAGATCCATTACAGAGTTGCAGGATGAAGTCCGATCTATTGCTTTACCAGAAAAGCTAGGAGACCCAGGGAGATTTGCAATAACGATTGGCATAGGCGACCACAAATTCAAAGCTTTATGTGATCTGGGAGCCAGTGCTAGTTTACTCCCTCTCTCAATCTTGTCCAAAGCTAATATGGGACCACTAGAGCCGGTAGATATGAACCTCTACATGGCAGACGGATCATGTGTCAAAGCCACAGGAGTCGTGGACGACTATCCTATTCAAGTCGGGAAATTCTTCATACCGAATGATTTCATCGTCCTCGATATGCCTGAAGACCCTCATGTCCCCGTTATTCTCGGCAGACCATTTTTAGCCACAGCAGGTGCTAGGGTCGATGTGCGGAAAGGCCTTCTCACTTTTGATATTGGAGAGGAACGCATGGAATTCAGCCTGGATCAAAATGCCAATGACCTAACTGCGGTTGCACAAATCGAGTTGACCCAGCCAGAACTCGACATAGCTGATCCTACCAAGCATCCCCCAACTACCAAAACAGAAGAGAATTTCATACAAGTCCCCACCAAACCTCATGAGTCCATCACCGAGTTTCACATGCAAGAGTATAATCAAGGTGAGTACTCTAACTATGAATTCGCTAATGTTGGTTATGACTATTCTCCATACTTTGTTCCTGCACCGTGCCCCATTATATGTGCTACACAAGAGTCCAAACCACCTTGGTTTTTGGATTTCACTAACCATTATGTAGGAATACCGGGCATTCTGATAGAAGAAAAAGGACCAAGTTTAGTGACTCAAGCGAATAATGCCTACATAGCTAAGTATGAGGTACCGAAAGACCCCAACATAGCTGCAAAAGAGCTACCTTGAACAAGGTAAGTACGTCGGGCTAACGACGTTAAAAATAGCACTTACGGGAGGCAACCCGCTTTTAGTATAGACTAGATTTTCCTTTTTTTAGATTCTTTTTCCTAGATATCTTTTGAGTTCTTTTTAGTAGGTTTTAGGATAGAAAAATAGGATAAATTTTGAGCTAACAAGATACAGGAGAAGGGCTCGAAAATCATTCAAGGAGGCTACGGTGGCTCGTTAACGACCCACCCAGGGTCGTTAACGACCCAGTTTGGCGAACCGACTCGGGCAGGTAAGTTTTATTTTAACCCTAATCTATCTTCTATCTTCTACCCTATTTCTTACCCTACCCCCCCCCCCCCCCGCCCCCAGCCGCCACTACCTACCCCCCCCCTCCTATTTCTACCCTCTCCTATTTAACCCTTCTAAAACTCCCAAAATCCTACTCTCAAATCCCAAGCTCCAATTCCCTCAAAAAGTCTAACGAAGACTCTTCACCACCGATCGAAATCCCTCCACCGAAATTTGGAAAACGACCTCGTTACCGAAGCTCGCAGCCCCGGTTTTCCCACCGACGAGATCCAAAGCTCGTTACCCATCCAAATTCGATTCTTTGTTCTTTAATTTCTCAATCTTCCAGTATGATTTCTAAACCCTAACTCTTTATTGCATGATTCATGGTTTTTAGGGTAGAAATTTCATATATGGAAGGTGTTTATAGAGGGGGCCGAATTGCATGTTTGGATTTTGCTCATGAATTTTGGTTGTGCTTAGTGTTCTCAATCTAGGGAAGGTTATTCATGCTAGACTCCCCGTTGCAAAAATTTGATTAGAAAAGCATGAACTTTATTGTTCTATGAGTTGAGTTTGATCTTCACCATGATTAATTTTGAGCAATTCTAGCATGTTCGGGATGGGTAATTGAGTAAGTATGGGGTGCGTATACCCGATTGTGTGTCTAGTGAAGGATTATAGAGGATGCATGTTTGATTCATGGCTTGATTCTGAAGTTGATAATACTTGGATTCTACGAACTGGCTCTCGGCAGGTTGTTAACGACCCGCCCAGGCTCGTTAACGACCCTGCATAGCTTCAAAGTTTAAAACCAGTCCAGAATACGTTACCGACCCAATTGGGTAGTTAACAAATAATTCCGAGGATTATTCTGAGACCAAGTATGGGGTCTCTTGTCTAATCTACTTGAGTGGATCTTATCTTGGAAAAATCAAATTGTTTTGTAGATCAAATGGCAAGTTCAAGCAGAGCCGCTACCCGAGCCCAGAAGAAGAAGAGGAATCAGAGGTCCCCATCTCCACCTCGCATGGATAATGTGATCTTGCGCACTCAAGGGCAAGCGGACCGATACAATGCCATCCTAGACAAGGACCACAACACTCGGTGGTTTTCAAGGACGAGTGCCAAGCAAATGGGGATTTACGAAGATGTCAAAGAGGCTTTCACTATTCTAGGCGTGCCTCATTTGCTGAAGAAGGAAACTTTACCACACTTTCCGGCTCTCACATCCGAGTTTCTAGCTACTCTTGAGACGAGTTTCCTGACGAAGAATTCGGCGGGACGCATCCGGTTCAGGCTCGGTAATGTGAACCAAGAGTACTTTTTGGCAGAGTTCAACGCTATTCTAGAGCTCCCAAATCCTTCTCGAGATTACAGTTTGAAGGACTACAAGGTGACAAGGACTTGGAGCTACATCACCGGGGAGGTTGAGCCTTCCGCTGCGGAATTATCTGGGGCAAGCATCATCAACCCCATATTCAGGATCATCCTTCGAGTGCTCGCCGCTACATTCTGGCCTAAGAGAGAGCTGAACAGGCCAACAAGGACGGAGGTTGCATGTCTTCGCACCATTCTTTTCGAGGAGCCCGCCCCATTGAACCTGGGGTATGAGTGGCTTTATTATATAGAGAAATCAACCAAGTCAAAGGAAGTATGGTGCGGGAATTTGGTTAGTCTCCTAGCGACCAATCTTGGAGTCGATCTCACTCGCTACACACCGGCTCATGCTCAACTCCTTAACAAGAATTATTGGTATAGCTCCGGTATTTTCATTCAAGCCGAGGGAGGGTTCAAGACAAAAGTTCAAGATCGCATTGTTGTACCCACCCTTGACAAATTGGAGCTACTTTATGTACCAAATTGGTACGAGGCGTGGACGGGTCATGCATTCCCGTTGGAGTCCAAGCCGCAGGATGAGCTTACACTTAGGCCGTGCGAGTCACGGTTTCAGAGAGAAGGAGATGAGATGGACGAAGATGAAGAAGAGGATGAGACTGACGAGGCTGACACAGAGGGAGGCACAGAGGAGCTCAACCTCGAGGACACAGACCTCGACACAAAAGTCCTAGGCACCAATGTCTTCGTTGACGAGCCCACCAGGGTCGTTAACGACCACTTTCAAACCTCTACCGATGCTCCTACCGAGTCACACAAGGTCGGTAACGACCCGTCGAGAGCATCTACCGACCCCCTGCAGCCTCCTATCGACCCTCATTTCTATGGAATCATGCCATACAACCCAATGCTTTACCAAGACCACTTCCAGCCTCACTATGCACCACCTCCTCAGCCCGAGTACACTGGATCGAGTATTCCGCCACCATGGGCCGAAGATCTTTCTGCACAGATGCAACAGCTCAACCTTCAGCAGACACACATTCATAGGAGGATGGATAGATGGGAGACTGTTTATTCCGCTCGCATGACATTTGAGGAAGAGAGGCATCGTCAGAGAGAGGCGGAAGATGCAGAGCGCTGGAGGACGATGTACGACTTCATGGGGAACTTCGAGCACTACTTTCCTCCACCGAACCGTTGATTCAGCTTGAAGAATTTTCCTTGTTTTCTGCTTTTAAGACATTGTAAGTTTTATGTTTTACTTTTCTTGTTTTATTGTTGTTGTTTTCTTTTCTATTTCTTTTCTTCTTCTTATTTTTTCTTACAGTGGGGACACTGTAATTTTAAGTATGGGGTGGGAAAGGGTAGAAAAACTTGTTGTCTTGTGTCTTGTGTTTGTTTTATGTGTTTTAAGTAGCTCTTTATTCCATAAAAATCGGGAAAAAAATTGAAAAATTTGAAAAATTTGAAAATTCCATAAAAAAAAAGAGTTTTTAGAATTGATAGATATCCCTTTCTTATGGTTCTATGATAGTCAGTTGCTAGCATGATCATATAATTCCTTGCAAGCATGTCTTTGATAGTATAGCCGGATTCTTATTATGAAATTGTTTTTTAGAAGGAATGGCATTTGATGAAATTGAGCACATATACTTTTTAGCATAAGTGATGCAATCCAACAAAAGCTACCTTGTGAGTTATTTTTGGCCTTATAGGGAGAACATCAAAAATCCCTCTTCTTTTCTTGTGTGATTTTACTCTCTATATGCATATTATCTCTTGGAATTGTGATGGTTATCTATTACTTGAGACCTATATGAGATATTAGTTCATTACTTGTGAAATCGGATGATAGAGAACTTATTTTCATAAGCCCTATTAATCCTTATCCACCCTTACATTATCCTTCTTTTTGAAGCCAACTTGAGCCTGAAGCCTTTTATTTTTAGCTCCACAAAATTGTTCCCTAGCCGAGATAAGCTTGACCCTATCCGGGGATTAGGACTTAGATTGGAGAGGTATGTTTTGTTGAGTGCAATGTTATGTTTGGTTTGAAATTAAGGGATTGATGGGAAGAGTAGATTGGAAGTCTCTTGATTTTTAAGTTGTAAGAAGAAAGATCTCTTGATAGCAAAAGATGCACAAAAGCAAGTTGTTAAGAAAGAGCAGGTATACACGATGAAGTTCGTTAACGACCCTTTAAGGCTTCGTTAACGAGGCAGTGAAGAAAAAAAAGAGAGGATGAGGAGAAAAGAAAGGAGAAAAAGAAGAGAAAAAGACAAGTGGAAGGAGTGCATTTGTGTTTAATAAGATATATAAGAGATTCTTTCTGAGTTATTTTATGAGACTTTCTAGGATATATTGGGTGAGTATTCTAAGTGTATAATGAGAGTGAGTTTGGTATTATTGTTTCTTTTAAGTGTTTTGGTATGTGTGAGTTTTAGGAGTCTTTGATTCCCGAATATTATTAGCACCACATAGCCAAAATATTTCCACACCTTATTGTCTTTACCAAGCCCCATTACAACTCGGCCGAATGGAAGCTTCTTTGAAGTTTTTCATTGAGCCCCCTAAGTTCTCTTGATGATTTTTGCTTGTTTTGACATCTCGGGTGGAGAGTTTGGTGATATAAGTTCCAATTTCTATGAGTTTTTGTATATAAGATGCGTTGAGAGATTGAATTTTTAAGCCCAAACACTTGAGAGTTGAGTGAAACATATTATCATCCCTTGTGAGGTTGGATTGTATTTTCTTATGTCTATTTGGTGCATGTATGTGTGATGACATTAATAATCATTTGTTATTTTTCTTCTATATGTTTGATGTTGTTTTTAGAGGATGGCTATGTCTTGATGAGTATGTTTGTTTGGTTTTGATTTATGTTTAGTGATTGCTTGAGGACAAGCAAGTCTAAGTATGGGGTATTTTGATGTTTGTGTTTTTAGTATAGTTTTTAGTATGTTTTCTTAGTTTGTTAGGGCTAGTTTTGATAAGTTTAGGGTTAGTTTTGTGTGTTTTTGGATGAGTTTGCATATTTTGTGAAAAGTATGGAAGCTACTCCATTTTGTGTATTTTTGTAGGTTTTAGCAAGGAAACGGTGCTTTTTGGAGCTAAATTTGGAGTGCTATGGTGAAGGACAGAAGAATACAAGATGAAGAAGTCGAAGTCTAAGTTTTTTGAAGAAGAAGTGTTGAAGAAGCCAAACCCAGGCTCGTTAACGATGCTGTGAGGGCTCGTTAACAAGGTTACGAGATAGGTTTTTCGAGAAATCTTAGTGATGTCCTACAGATCCTGTGCGGGAATTTATTTCCGTGTCGGTAGAGTATATTTTTATGAGTTTTAGGGTTATTATATTATGTATTTTAGGTCTTGTTATCTTTCTAGATTTTATTTCTATCTTTTTAGGGTTAGTTTCTATCTTTTAGGAAAGTTTTTATCTTTTAGCCTTTTTATTTTTTCTAACCTTATTAGTATAAATACCCTTCTTTCTAGCCTAGAAAGGGGGTGGGCAGTAGAGAGAAGAAGGGAGAGCCGAGAGAGACGAGAGGGGTCGGAGATCGAGATCGAGCACGGTGGACGAGAGTTATCGGGGTCGTTAATCACGAGTTTCGATTCAGTATTTTGTTTTTTTTTTGGTTTCTTCTGAATTCTATAAGACTATTATTTTCTTATTAATTTGAAGTAGTAGTTTTGTTTTCAATGTTTTCTCTTGTTGAATTTATTTGTTTCTTAGTTATGAGTAGTGAGTAGTTTTCTTATCTAGGGTCGGGGTCTAAACCCGGCATAGTTATGCATGGTTTGATGAGTAAGATGATGTGTTGAATGCCTTTATTCTATTTTTGAGATTTCTTGTTGTGTTTATGCCAAGATGAAAGTCAAGGTAATTTGAGTTTTTAACTTGATTGAGAGAGAAAGTTATAGACTTGAAGGTTGATATTGTTTGAATACGAAAGTTTTCAAGCTTTAGATCCAAAACAAGTGGTTGAGTGGATTAATTTATGAAAGTAGGTTAATTTGCTTGCTAGTCAATGAAAGTTGATGAATTTATTTATTTAAAGGCATGATCTTTATCTTCTTACGAGTTTGTATGCATGGCTATGTTGTGGTGACCCTTGTCCTAGATCTTTTTTTATTTGAATTCTCCTAGATTATATTCGTTACTGAGTTCGTAGCCTCGGTACCGAACTTGTTTAGGTCGTTAGTGTGGTTAATTGTTTGCGGTGGTTCGTTAACGACCCTGACGAAGTCGTTAACGAGGCAGGTCGTGAGTGTTTTCCTTGTTTCTTTTGTTTGATTTTCATTATTAGTAGTCGATAAACAAACAACCTTGCTTCTCGTGGAACGATCCTGACTCCCCTATACTCAGCGGGGTCTTGACTTATAAATTTATTTGTTGTTCAGAGTAAAGGCCCGTCAATAATTCTCCACCGTTGTGGACCAATTACACAACAAAAATCATGAGATCGTTTTAAGGGATGTAATGGGGCCAAGGTAAAGAGAATTTGGAAGAGATAAATTTGGTCATGTGGTACTAAATCCGGGATAAAGAACTAATCTTAAAACCCAAACTTCACACTTTTTCTTCTTAACACTCCCAAACTTTCTTCACCAACTCTTTACATACTCATTCAAGCCCTTTGTTTCTTTTTTTTTCTTTTCTTTCTTCTTACTTTTTGGCCTCTTTTCAAATCTTCTTACACTTATGAAGGTTACTAACCTTTCAAGCTCACTTTTTTTTCTTTGCACTTATATTTCACCTTCATTTTTTTAAATTTTGGACACTAGAATTGTATTTCCTCTTTTTCACCTTTTCCTTCAAACTCCCCCATACTTATACAAAACTCACACAAAATAAAACACAACCTAAAGTCCTAAATTCCGGATGGGTCAAGCTTATTAGGCTAGGGATTATTTTGTGGAGCTCATAAAAACAGGCTTAAGGCTCAAAGAAATGGGGTGTCAAAACATGGATCTTGTAAGGTAGGAAGGAAAATAATAGGCTAATAAGAAACATTGCCTTAATCATTTTAATGTCATGCATTCAATCATATAAAGCAGTCTTGAAAAAAGAGTCTAAACGCAAGTTCTAGAGTTAGAAAATCAAGGTGATACACTCAAGACATAAGAGAACAATATAATCAATGAAAGGCTAAAGTCCCAAGGCAAATTTTGTCTAGAACTTCAAAATAAATCTAAAACTCAAGGTGATATACATGCTCAATCCTATAGTCAAAGTAAATAATCAAAGATCATGCTCATATCAAGAAACTTCAACATATCATGCAAATCATGGGTTAGGACTCATACTCAGCATAGAAACACAAGAGGTATCAAACAATGGGGAAATAAGAACCTAAAAGCAATATTTTTGTATTTTTCAAATTTTTCTGATTTTTTTTTATTTTTCAGGATTTTTAATCAATGCAAATAATAATTAAACATGCCTAATCTAATGCAACTACATGCAATGCAAAAGTAATTCCCTTCCCGCATGCTTAAAACATACTTTGTCCCCAAAGTAAAGTAAAAACAAAGGGAAAAAGAAAAACTCATAAAGATCTAGCTATTAGGGTAGTGTTGGTAATCCGACGATGGTGGTGGGTACTCGGTAGGCGGTGGTGGATAAGCAAGAAACTGAGGATATGGTGGAGGAGGAAAGCTGTACTGAGGGTGGTACTGTTGAGGCGGGTAGCTTGTGGAGCTCCAACCATCCAATCTAGCATTGAGCAGCCTAAATTGCTCGTCATGGCGTGCCTCGAATGCCTACTACTGAGTCTGAAATGTAGAGAACTGATGATCCTGATGTGTCTAGAAAGTGGAGAACCGCTCATCCACATAATCATGTATCCCCTTGAACCCCTGAGTGGTGTCTAACTACATCTGCTGCATCATCCTAGACAGTTGGTCAAATTGAGCTGAAGAATAGCCCATACCCTAATGAACTACGACAACCTCAGCAAATGGCTGGTCCTCCTCACTATCATCATCATCATCATCATCATCATCATCATCTACCTCCATCTCAAAATCCTCATCTTTATCTTCATCATCATCCTCATCTGCCACCTCATACTGTGCATAGTAAGTTGGCTCTCTAGGCTGTCTAACCCTTGAATTTTGGCCTCTGACATGATGCACAAGCAAATCACTATCCAACATAAGGATCATCAAAGTTTTATAATGCTCCCTCCCAATAGAATCCTACTCCTTCTCTCATTAGGCAGCTTCGTGACTCAACCTTAATCACCCACCACCCAATAATATGCCCCCCTAACATTGTAGCACACATTCATGCTATGGAACATCTTGAAGCTCATAGGTAAAGGCTCCATGTTAGCCTGATATCCCCATAGGTAAAGGCTCCAAGTAACAATACCGCCAATAGCAATAGAAGTACATCCAACTCGGCCCACTTGGGACAATTGGGTCATCAGCAAACCCGCCAAGTTGACTTCCTCTTGTTGCAAACATGCACATAGAAGCAGCAAATCCTTCCCGGGGAAGTTGTTCTTCCCATCCCCTCTCTCGCTAATGGTGTGAGCAATGAATCTCTAGAGGATACGAATAATGGGATGGGAGATAAAAGATGATTTGGCCCTTGAAGGCTTGTAAACCAGCTTCCTTGTAATCCTAGACCAAAAGTCCACAGTCAACCATGTAGCTTGGCTCTCACAATGGGTCACCTCTTTGTCCTCAAGCTGAGGAAAGCCAAACATGACATTAATATCATTCAAAGTCATCCTTCTTTGCACACTTCCCAACTGAAATCTACACAACCCTCATGAACTCCTTGCCCTTCAGTAATATCACACTTCAGAGTGCTCAGAAACTCCAAAGTGAGGCATTTGTAAGTAGTCTCTCTCAAATGGATGAACTCCCCAAATCCCAAGGCTTGAGCAACCTTGGTCAACTCTACCTGAAACCCCAATGCCTCCATAAACTCCCAATAAATGTAGTGGGTCGGCTTCCATGCCTTTTTTGTAAGACTGAAACCTAGACCGGCTCCAATTCTGAGTCAAACTGAATCCATATTGCTTAGGGGTAGCCGCTCCCACAATTGTTAGTGGTAAAGGCACCTCTGGAGCTTGTCCCCTAGAAGTAGAAGGACGTCCTGCTCGTGAACCAGTAGTCCTCCGTGCTCTAGAAGCACCAGCACGGGAAGTAGAAGCTCCCTGACTAGCTCTCTTAGGACCCATGGAACCAAATTTCAATCAAATTCCTGCACATAACACCACCAAACAACACGCAAATGCAATTTTCGTTGTCCCGACAAGGAGAACCACAACACAAGCAATAATAATTCAGAATAAAGCCCTCAATCACTCTCTTCCCCCACTACCTAGAATATTTTAATCAAATTTAATCAAAAATTCTAGGGTTAATATCAAAACTTCACAAATTTGCAATATAAGCTCAAATCTAGGCTAGAATCATGCAAATAACAAACTTTTGTTAAGGAATTAAGCCAAAAATGAACTACAATTGACTAGATCTAAGCTTTTCTAACAAACCTAAAGCATGCTAAAAATTCGGATTTAAGCTTAAATTCAAAAAATTTGGGGTTAAGAATGAGAAATCATACTTGAAAACTAGAAGATTGGTATTGTTTGGTTGAATTTTGGTGGAAAATCCGAGTGTGAAGGTCCTTCAATGGAGGATTGTGGTTGAGAGAGGCGTGGAAGGTAGAAGAAGAAGTGTGCGTATGAACCGGCTCGACCGCGCAATATCATATGCGAGAAATCCAAGTGCCGCGGGCTGGGGCCCAACCTGCGCGGCCGCGCACCTTCTTGTCTCCGCCCACGCCGCGTGTTCTGTTAAAATTACGCGGGCTTGGGCCCACCCTGCGCGATCGCGCCACTTGTCATGCATGCCTGCGCTCCTCTAATTCCTTCAGGGCATTAATTTTCAAAACTGGGGTATCTAAAACAAACGCAAAAACTACATAAAATGCAAAAGATTAACTGAAAAATAAAATCTACTCCAAACACTGGATTGCCTCCCAATAAGCGCTTATTTAACATCATTAGCTTGACCTTGAGCATAAATTGACAAGATTAGACATTGGCAATGCTCTTAGCAACCTGTCAAACCCCTGTGCACACATCTCAGAAAAACATAAGTAACACCATTATAAATTAAAGATGCATAATATAACTTTCAAAGACCGTTTGAACTTATCAAACATGTGTGCCCAGTTGGCATGAGATGGCATTTGTTCAAATAAATTCAACACAAGTGGTGGCTTTAGAAAATACTAACAGTATGGTGGCGGCGGATCTTGGTTTCTTCCTCCAATCTCACTATTCCTCTCTCGATTCCTCACAAATCTCTTGATTTTACAATAGATCTCTCTTGTGTTGGCTCTTTCTCACTCAAGCTCGATCGATCTCTTTGAAAATCTCTCGAGATCTACATCGATCTCTCTTTGCATCTCTCAAAAACGCATCATATCGTCCCATCCTCACTCGATCTCTCTAATAATCGCTCAAACGCTCAACAAGTCATCCCGTTTGAGGCAGGTATTTCTCGATCGCTATCTATCTCTCGACCTCTCTCTGCACGTTGCCACTCCAAATCCCCAATTGATTTCTCTTGTCCCCATTTCTTGAGATGACTTCGAAGTCCGTCAATGGAGGGCTTGATTGTCCCTTGGAATCGGTGATTTCCTCTTCACCCGAATGCTCTGAGGATTCAAATTATGAGTGGGGCATTTTTTATGATGGTAATCACTCCTACAGTCCCCTTCGATCTGAAGATTCTGTTGAGGGAATTTGTGGGCTCGAAGGTGAAGCTCCTGTTGAGCAGCCATGTCCTATTGAACCCATTGGGAGTCCAATGATGGCTAATAATGGTGAAGCTGAGGCTATGGACGATTTGGATGGATGTGTCGTCCTTGATTATGATCATGATGAATAGCTAAGTCCCTTTGGCCATGCATTTTAATTTTTGTGGAATTTATGATTTGATTGGCTATTTTTGATGTCCCCTTGTCTTGCCTCTTCTCAATATGTTTTGTACACTTTATGTTGATATGCCATGTGTTTGTTGTGGACGCTCGTTGTCACTCCTTGCCTCTGGTCCATAGACCTAAATATAATGAATATCCTCTAGTGCATCCTTTTGACTGTCTTCATTTCCATTGCTTGCTTGAGTCCCTTGAGTTGTTTCAAATGCATTTTCAGTTTCTTGTGTTGCTTCTATGCCTTGTGGAGCCCCATGAATGCTATTCCATGCTTCAAAAACTGCCCATATTGGTGCTTGAACTTGAACTGGTAGATTCCCTTGAGCTCTTACCCTATTCTTTCCCACATGTGGCACATCATAGTCATTGTTTCCTTTGACCTTGAGGACCTCATTCATAACATATTGTAGTGTCATCCAAACATTAGCTAATGTTGTTGGTTCTAGCTCATTTAATGCTTGATGGACAACCTCTAACATGTGATCTATATTACTTGGCATTTTCTTGTGCATCAATGATTGAATGCTTCTGAAAAAACCTAAATCTAATATGTTCAAATCAGGACTATTGGGTGGTTATTGAATTAAAATGAATGTGAAGCCTTCTTGTTAATATACTTGCTGCCATTCTTCATCTTCTTGAGTTATGTGGGCCTTAGCATTGTCTTGTTGTATGAAAATGTCTTTGTGACCTGCATCTTGTGGCCGTTTTGCCTTTATAGTTGGAACAATCTGGTCAATAAGCATCCTTCTTGTAACTGTTTTGTTGACTGATTCTATGAGCTTAGTAACAATGGTCCACTTCTCTCTGTTTTTATTTTTATTTTTTCTTTGCTGCTTCTTGGTAAGTGAATGGAAAGATGCATATTTTTCCATCAAAGGTGCAATGTCCCTCTAAATTGAACCTTGGCCTTGCTACAACTGTTGTGAACATAACTTTGGGTATAAACTTGCTTCAACTTGCAGCTCTGTGGACAAAATTTTTTGCTTCAAGGTGCAATGACCCTTTGAGATTTTTTGCTCAAATGAAACCACTTTTCATCTATGTGGACAAAATCAAACATGGTATAGTATTATCTCTTATTCTCTGGTGCGCTACCTTGTAGTAGATCCAATATCTACTGTAATCTTGTTTTCATGTTTGTTGCCTTGAGTCCCAGGTGGAGTGGATTAGTATGTGGTCTTATAGCTTTTCTTTTGACCATTCTATGTGCTATGCTATTTGAAATGTTGAGCTTGCATGCTAAATCCCTTATGCCCGATCTGTCTCCATATTGATTGATATGATTGCATCGTTTGGAACTTCAATCCTCTTCCTACCACAGTTGTGGTCGTTTGTATTTTAACTAGGCACTTGTATTGCATTTTATTGTTCCCTGGATGTCTTCCATAATTTGGATATGGTCCTTGTTGACAGATTGAATTCTTGTGCCACATCTTTGTATGTATTCTTTGGAAGTTGTCCCCCACGTGCTCTTTCTACAAGTTTCATCTATATGTGCATTTTTTATTATTATTGTTAAGTCTGGTTTGAAATGGCTGATGATGTGTAGCATGTGTTGTTTGATTCCGTTCTTGTTGATGGTGAGTTGTTTGTCCCTACTAAGGCTGGTCTTGATTTTCCCAAGTTGGCTCGTTTAGATCAAAAGCATGTTGCCCCTGCTCATCACCATAAATAGGGACAATTGACTCGTTGAGATCAAACATTTATCCCTGCTCATCCTCATTAATTGTCCCATCTTGAGGGATGTCATTGAGATTTAAAGCTGAGGCCATGGCAGCCAGGCAGTGATGCCGAAATGAAGTTGTAAATGCTCTTTTTTTTCCTTAAATTGTCCCTGATTTTCTGATTTCTGTAAATGCTCTATTTTTTTGGAACTGGGAGGAATCTATAAATGCTCTCTGTTTTTTGTCTTAAGAAGAAGACAAATCTTTTAAAAATGGGGTGAATCCGTGTATGCATTATTCTGTTTTCTATTGGTTGAAACAAAATGTAATCTTGTTTCTCATTGGTTGAAATGTAAGTGTGGGGATCACACTATTAATGACTGATTAGTCTGTCATTTCAATGAATGCATTGTGTACTTGTTTTATTAATTTTATCCTTTCCTTAATTCTTGAGCTTTTCTATTTATGGATAAACATTATGGGACAGAGGGAGTAATTAAAATCTAAAATATTACTCCCTCCGTATAAGTCTACTTGTCTTTTTAGACTTAAAATATTGTTCAAAAGAACTTGTCTTTTTACATATTTTAGACTCAACTTTCCTACTTTAACCCTTACTTAAATGAAAAAATAAACTAAATTTGCTCCATTTTAATTTTCAATTTCAATGTATAAAGTAAACATTTAATTAAGAGCATTTTTGTCTAATTCAAAATTATCTAATTTTAAAAAGACAAGTAGACTTATGCGGAGGAGTATATTTTTCCACACTTATATTCTAAAAATTTTTCTGCCGGCGGGACCCTCCCGATCGATGATCATAGGCCCTTTGAATGGAGGCGGGGACTACCGTTTTCTCATTATGGCAATGGGCGGGCAGGGCCCCTTACTTTGTAAAAATTGCAATCCACTCTGCCAGTCTCAGTGTCTCTGTCTATCCGTCTCTTTCAAATACCCTCCAACATGGGAACGTGTCGCTCTTTTCCGCCTCCCGTTTCTCGCTTCCTCCGGTTTCAGATTTCGCCGTCAACACCAACAACCACCTTCAACGTTTCAGATCTCGATTCCAACCTGCATCCCTCCTCCTGTCCTGTGCTCGTTTGATTCCTTTTAGTCCCCCAAACCACCTGTTTTCTTCGCCCCCGCCCGCTGCTGGATATTTCAAAGTTGAAACCATCCAAAAATATTACAGTAATTAAAAAAAAAAGAAGATAAAAGATACCAGCAATTGCAAGCGCTAGTGCTTGCTTCTCTGCTTCACGCTACAGCCAACTCAAAAGCGAATTTCAAAATTCCTCCGATTTGAAAATTGTTAACTGATTTTCTGACATACTGCCAGCCTAGCTTGTTGTACACAACTGAATCGCCAGCAGCAGCACATCGATTCGATATCCTGGAGGGGCCTACTTAACCTCTCGCGAATCTCTTCTTCTTCTTCTTCTGTTTGCGCTGAGCCGGTTACAATGGCGGAGGCTTTATCCGAGAAGATGATCTACTTGCACGGCGACCTCGATCTGACCATTATCGCCGCTCGCCGCCTTCCCAACATGGACTTGGCTTCCGAGCGCCTTCGCCGCTGCTTCGCGCCCTGCACCTCTAACCCTCGTGGTCCCCCCTCCTCCGCCGCCGAAGACGAAGTCGACCCCGACCGGAAGGCCAAGCACCATGGAAAGATCATTACTAGCGATCCTTACGTCGCCGTCGTCGTCCCTCAGGCCACCGTTGCCAGGACCCGCGTGATCCCCAATTCCCAAAACCCTAAGTGGAACGAGCACTTCCTCATCCCGCTCGCTCACCCCCTGGTTAACCTCGAGTTCCAGGTCAAGGACAACGACTTCTTCGGCGCCCAGGTGATGGGCACTGTCCTCATTCCGGCGACGAGGATTGCGTCCGGCGAGCGCTTCGCCGATTGGTTCCCCGTCCTTGACGCTTCCGGCAAGCCGCCTAAACCTGAAGCCGCGCTTCGGTTAGAGATGAAGTTCACCCCGTGCGACAAGAATCCTCTTTACAGTTGCGGGATCGGTGGCGACCCCGAGCGCGCCGGCGTTAGAAACACGTATTTTCCGATGAGGAAAGGGGGTTCCGTGAAATTGTACCAGGACGCCCATGTTCTGGATAATCAGCTCCCGGACATTGAAGTGGAAGCTGGTCATGGAGACAGCAAGGTTTACCGGCATGGTAAGTGTTGGGAGGATATTTGCTACGCCATTTCAGAGGCTCACCATTTGATCTACTTGGTGGGCTGGTCCATTTTCCACAAGGTTAGGCTTGTGAGGGAGCCAACGAGGCCGCTCCCAAGGGGTGGCGATTTGACTTTGGGGGAAATGCTCAAGTACAAGTCTGAGGAGGGAGTGAGGGTCTTATTGTTGGTTTGGGATGACAAGACTTCCCACAACAAGTACTTTATCAACACGGTATGAATAATTCCTGATCTTGACAAAACCATGAACTTTGTATGGATTCTATTTTCTTGATGGGGGATCTATTGTGTGAATTTGACTTGTTTGGGTGAAAGAAGAACAAACCATGGTTGAACTATACAGTGACTAATGGATATATTCTTTTAATGTCTGGCCACTCGTCAAATTGGTAATGGTGAATGGATGATACCTTTTCTTAAAAGATGCAGGTTAAAGTTTATTCTATATTTCTTTTCATCTTTGAAAGGCATAAATAGACATTATATGAGAGTACCTTTAAGGGATTATGTGTGGTTGTCCTAGTTCTCATAGGAATGAGTATGGAAGAAGTTTTTCTAGCCCACAATTGTAGAACTTTCAAGTATTTTAGGATCATGTATGGTGAAAAATTCTCAAATACGGCATTGAGGCGAATTATTATATATAATATTTGTTGGTGGTCAATTATCAAATGATATCCGAGTGAATGAAATTGCAAGTTGCACAAGTTAATAGTTTTGAAAAAATTGTGGTTAGCTTACAAAACATAATATGTATCCTAACTGGAATGCAGGAAGGAGTTATGCAAACTCATGATGAAGAAACCCGAAAGTTTTTCAAGCATTCATCTGTCAACTGCGTGCTGGCACCTCGTTATGCTAGCAGTAAGCTGAGTTTCATAAAACAGCAGGCAAGACTTAATTTCTTTGTTCCTGTGTGCTGATTTATACATTGTATAATCAACCCCTTTGACCTTTATTGTTGTTGAAATAACAAATTCGTTCAGAGATCAGATGGAATGCATGCTATACATGTAATATGTGATTAAAATTGGGATACCATGTCCTTTTCACAGCAGCTTGAGATGTCTAGAATAAAGTTAGAAGTTCGAACTCACTGATTAATTATCACATCATCTCCCAGTATAGTCCCATTCAAGCGGGATCTGGGGGGTCAAGATGGTGGTGGCACCCATAACCCGAACATGTCAGAAGGATGCGCCCGATAGACCCAAGAAAAACTGAAATTCAGCTATGTGGCAATAATAACTGAATTTAGTTAGAATGCATCAAAATTGATATAGGGGCTAAATCCATCTCAAAAGCACTGTATAAATGCCAATGAGCATGAGGATGCACCCCATTCACTAATTAATTATCAAGTGATGAAATTTCCAGTTCTTCTATCTCTAATTGCTTCATTCTGATATTCCTTTATGTAATATTATTTCTTATATGCTTAATGCTTATACAATGTGATGAACTGATGATTGAAGATGTAATTATGAGGATGATTGTTTTGACTGTTTGACAGCTAACTACTTACATATGCTTTACAATGCCTGTATTGTTTGCCTTTTTGTGGAAAGTATCTACAGAACCATGTTTGGCAAAACAACTGCTGAGCTCAAGTTGTTATATGGAAAGATTTCTCAACGTTCCTTTCAGTGAATCCTAGTAGTACTTGTCAATTGTACACCTCTAAACAGTGTTCTTCATGCATTTCTTGGTGACTGTTCTTAGTGGTCTTTTCTTAGGTTTTAGTTCTTGCTAATTAACTTCCTAGTACTTCAGTGTTTTGCAAGTCTTTTTCAATCAAAGGCTTCTGGCTAAATCATTACATTTTTAATATACAGGTTGTTGGAACAGTATTCACACATCACCAGAAATGTGTGCTTGTTGATACGCAGGCTCCAGGCAATTTCAGAAAGATAACTGCTTTCATAGGGGGTATAGATCTTTGTGATGGGCGCTATGACACACCAGAGCATAGACTATTTCATGGGTTGAACACTGTGTTTAAGGATGATTTTCACAATCCTACTTTCCCTGTAAGTTGATGTCTTTCTTTGCCTTGCTCATGTTGAAGTTTATGATTGTGTGTTATCTGTTTCGGTTCTTTCCGGGCCTTGTGTGATTTTCCCAATTGCTAGAAGTGAACTTCACTAAATTTGCTTTAAGCATATTTTGTCATCATAATATTTTATGGTTTTGTGCATAGCTGATTTGTTTTTTTCATTGATTGATCTGCTCAGTTTCCTTCTTGATTTCTAAATTTTTTTTTGCTAGACGCAACTGATGCTTAGTTACCAGAAAATTATAGTGTAATTATGGTAGTATGCATTCAACCATTATATACTTCTAGCTTAACCTTCCTATCTGAGTCCTGGCGATGCTTTCTTCTCCATCATTCCCTAGCTGGAAGTTGATTATCCATGTCAAGTAGTCAAATGATAAAAGTTCATCAAACTTATTCATGCATGGAGCTTTTGTGATTGCTGATTTTGTCTGTGAATTTTATTTCCACTTGTTTGCATGTGCTGATAATATTGCTGTGGGTTCCCAATTACAAATCAAATATAGAGAGGTGGTCAGGTTCGTATTGAGCTGAATTATGTTCCATTAGTAATAAAGTTGAATACATTTGTCTGAACTTTGTAATCCAGTGTAGTTCACTCATGATTGGTGCTGTCCAGTTCACCTTTTTTCCATCCATTCCACTTCACTGGTGTCCCTTCCACTTCACTCACGTTATTGGTTTTCCTCGCATGCTTTACACTTGTTTGTGCTGTGAGCCTGTGATGCAATTTTTTCCGTTGACTTCCATTTTCATGTCTCTTAGGCTGGAACTAAGGCTCCAAGACAACCATGGCATGACTTGCATTGCAAAATTGAGGGACCAGCTGCATATGATGTACTCCTAAACTTTGAGCAGCGGTGGAAAAGAGCTACCAGATGGAAAGAGTTTAGTTTGAAGAAGAAGATGGCACGATGGCACGATGATGCTTTAATAAAGATAGATCGTATCTCTTGGATACTCAGTCCTGCAGTTTCAGAAACAGAAAATGAGGTGACCATTGTTCCTAAAGAGGATCCTGCAATGTGGGTTTCTGATGAAAAGGATCTTGAAAGCTGGGACGTTCAGGTTTGCCAATTCCAGTCGCCATTAAAGACTGGTTTGCTTGTGGTTATGGTCTTGATGTGTCATCTTACTTACGTTGCCGTATTCTGCAGGTCTTTAGGTCTATTGACTCTGGATCGCTCAAGGGATTTCCTAAGACTGTGGGTGATGCTCATTCCAAGGTAAAATAACCAGGAAAGAACAAGTACGTGATATTTGCATTTTGCACTTGGCAATTAACTAGTTCATGTCTGAGAGTAAGTTGCTGTGTTATGTAAACGGAAGTGCCACAAATTCCTTAGCACCACCAATCCGTGATAACATATTTGTGTTTTGATGAAGATAGAATACCATCTTATAACACTTTCTAAGGTCCGGTGTGTCTATATATGAAGCTAACTGCAACTAATTGGCATGCGTCCTATGTATTAGAGGAATAAGTATTACTTCTTGTACTTGTAAAATTTGCATGTGTTTTAATGGTAATCATTTCCTGCAGAACCTTATTTGTTCGAAGAATTTGGTGATTGACAAAAGCATACAAACAGCATACATCCAGGCTATCAGATCAGCTCAGCATTTTATATACATAGAAAACCAGTATTTCATTGGATCATCATATGGGTGGCCTTCATACAAAAATGCTGGTAAGGTGGCATTTTGCTCTTATGCTGAAACATGGAAACTAAATATTCATGCATTGAACATGTAACTTATGTGAATTACCTGAGAAGGGTTAAGCCTTAAAGACTTATGATCTGGATTTTTGTAAACAAAACTTTTCATGCTAATTTCTATGAATAAATAGATCCTTGTATGTATTCTTACTTCCACGAATTTGTTGTTTATACAAAATATTATCACCTGTTGTTTTTCTTCCATTAACGACTTCCCTTTTGTACCATCAGGAGCTGATAATCTTATTCCCATGGAGTTGGCACTCAAGGTTGCCAGCAAAATTAAAGCAAAAGAGAGATTTGCAGTATATGTAGTCATACCTTTGTGGCCTGAAGGTGATCCAAAGACTGCAACCGTGCAAGAAATTTTGTATTGGCAGGTAAGAGGAATTTCAAACATAATTATCTACAGTAGTTTTAATTTGAGTGTGATGGAAATTAGCTGGAAGCTGGAAGAATACTGTATTGTTTCTTCTATTTAAAGTTCTTTATGTCTGTGTTTGGTAGACTTGTTTACATATTCAACAAATATGATATATTTGTTTGATGGTCTTAACCTACTGACCAGTTACTTGCCATGAGCTGTCAAAATCTCCTTACCTATTGACTAGTTTCACTAACTTGGTTCTCTTGTCCTTGTAGAGCCAAACAATGCAAATGATGTACGGGATCATTGCTCGTGAGCTTAAAAATATGCAACTTGAGGACTCTCATCCTCAGGACTATTTAAATTTCTATTTCCTTGGTAATAGGGAAGAAATTCCGGAGGAGATTTTAAGTGAAGCAGAACAATCTGATACTAATGGAGCCAAAGCAAACAAGGTAATTTATAAAAATAAAACTCTATTCCTCAGGACTAATTAGATTTCTGTTTCCTTTTTTTATTATAGACACGGGGGATATTGTCCTTGTAGAAGATAGTTAGTGGTGATCACCATCAAGAATATAGCATAATCTACTTTGAATCCACCTAACCTAAATAAGAGTGCTTGATTAAATTTATAACTGCTCTTAATGTAGAGCATTTTATTTTGAGTTAAGTAAACACTAGTTGAAGTACCGTGCTATTCACGGGATGATTTCACTAAAAAATATACAATTTTATAAAATTAATATAAAATATAAAATACATGTATATAATATGTAACTAAAATTATGTAAGCTATAAAAATTATTTGTTTACTTGATCAATTTTTTTTTTAAAATCGTTTCCCATATTTCAATTGAATATATTTAAATATTTTTTATTATTTGTTGAGATCTTTTCCTAAATTTAGATTAAAATTATTAAAATATTAAGTTAACTTGAATTGAATATTTTTTAATATTTATTTCAATTTTTGTTGAGACACTACTATGCCTAAATACTTGATTTTTATAAAGATAATAATAATTAGAGTAGGTCATCTAGAAAACATAATATAATTTTTTAAGGTCAATTCATTAAGGCTATGTATTAGGGTTCTTATCTTTTACTCTATACTGAATAAGATTAACGTTTGTTAATATGGAAAATATTAATATAAAGATTGGTATTGAAGATAACATAGAGAAGAAAATAAATACAATATAATACAATAAATTAAAGAAAAATAGGATAGAGTTTGTAGCAAGTATAATATAATTTATTAAACTATTTTCTAAAATATTTTTTTGAAGTTAATTTACTAAAGGTATGCCACATGGCGCAATTTTTCAACAAAGATGGTTTTTGCTTTATAATATATTAGGGTAGATTTTTTTAAGTTAATTTATTAAGGTTATGTATTAGGGTTTTTATCTTTTACTTCATCATGAACAGGATAATGTTTATAAATATGGAAAATATTAATATAAAGATTGAATATGCTATCTATTTTGTAAAATCTATTGGATGATATAGCAAGAATAATATAAGTTATTATAATATTTATAAAAAAATTAGACATTAATTTCTTCAAAAAAATTGACATTAATTTATTCAAGTAATGACATGTGGCACAATGTTTTCAACATGTGGTTTCTGCTTTATAATGTATTAGAGTAGATTATTATTTAGTATTTTTATCAACTAAACGATTCCTTCACCTTCAGTGTACAGTTGATTGTATGCTAGAGACTGCTAATAGAAAAATGTCATTCTGTTTACGCTTTACTCTCAATCACCTTACTGAGGCCTTTATGACGAGTTTGTTCATCTAGGTTTCTGATTCGTTCAAGTATCAACGATTCATGATCTACGTGCATGCAAAAGGAATGATAGTTGACGATGAATATGTTATTTTGGGATCGGCAAACATTAATCAGCGATCATTGGCTGGTTCAAAGGACACTGAAATCGCTATGGGTGCATATCAACACCATCACACCTGGGGTAAAAAGAAGAAACATCCTCGAGGCCAGGTGTTTATCCTTATCCTTGTTTTCTGCATTTCCTTACTGACTCGTTACCATTTCGTCGGGTTGTTGCACTGCATCCTTTTTCTGTCATGGTTCTCGATTCTCGAAGTATAAATATCCTTAATCCTTATTCTTTGGAAATAAAAATGGCTTAAACATTGACCAAAATAAAAAAACATCAAGAGCACGACAATATGGTCAAAATGATAGCATGTTTGGATGTTAATTGCTGTAGATTTGTTGAAGTTGACTGACTGCATAACTTTTGGATCTAGTTTTATTCAAATTGCATTCTAAATAGTGATCCGTTGACAGGTTTACGGATATAGGACATCATTATGGGCAGAGCACCTAGGGATGCTAGAACCATGGTTCAAAGAACCAGAGAGTTTGGAATGTGTGAGGAAAGTGAATGAAGTAGCTGAAGATAACTGGAAGCGTTTTACAGGGGAGAACTTCATGAAATTGCAAGGTCACCTCATGAAGTATCCTCTAAAGGTCGGTGATGATGGAACAGTGGAACACATTCCTGATCAGGACAGCTTCCCAGACGTTGGGGGTAAGATTCTTGGTGCTCCTAGTAATGCTCTTCCAGACGTCTTAACCACATGATAATCCCAAACAAGGAGAGGAATTACATCTGTTCGTGTGGGTTGTGCTGCACATTTAAACTCTCAGTTACATTCCATTGGCATGGAAATACAAAGTAAATGCTTTTTTGTTTAGGTAAGGTTTTCAATCCATGGTCATATCCTGATGTAGACTGATACATGGGATAAACTGCTAAAAAGGTTTGTCTCTCAACAGTCAACATATATATAGTCCATGTTTGTTTATAGTTGATGCATAATTGTGAATCCTGGTTTTTGCATGTTTGGTTTTGAATGGTAATTCTATAAAGGAACTTTGGCACCGCTCGGATAGGCGAAGGCACTATTTACCAATGTACCCTTGCAACAAAAGGTTTTTACATTCTAGCCATTCGAGGTGTTCCTTTGAAGCTTATTTTTGAGCTTGTCTCTCTGTTAATTCTCATTCCTTTCCTTCTTTCTTTGAGTCCTGAAAAATTAATTGGAAAGCTTCACGTGGTAAGATGTTAGTCACGACTCTTAAAAAAATTTGACATAATTTGCGTGATGATCCTAAGATTTATATAAAATTTGTGTGGTAACATTGAAGTTTATACCAAGTTCATCTTATGCCTAAAAAGGTGAACATATAACCGGTTTTGTGGAAGGATGCTTGGCTCCCAAGATTCACAAAAAAAGGTTTGATTTAAATGGACATGTATGTTACTTACACATGTATGATTAATATTTTACTAATGTAAAAGATGTTATAATATTTTGGAGAAAACTAATGAATTTCGACATTACCCATGCTATTTATAGGGTAAATGTTTTGACTTGATCTCGCCGTATGAAGCTAAGAAATCGGAAGGCCATAAGGGTTGTCAATCCATATGTCTATCAAGCTGTATTGGCTAAAATCTATCAAAACAAAATGTGTACGACAAACAAGGATGAATAATTTACCTTAATTTATCTCTTAACACTCCACATTGAATATTCATCTTTTTTATTTCGGGTTATGTATATGTTGTCTCGTTAAAAACCTAGCTTGGAAAACCCGGTGGGATAAAAATCATAGCATAGGGAAAAAGAGTACAACTTGTCTTATACGTTTCCATAGTAGTGCCTCTTAAAAACCTTGCCAGGTAAAACCCAATGTGAGAAAACCTAAACTAAGGGAAAAAGAGTGCAATGCGTATAATTCACCCCCTGAAGTCAATGTACTTCTCGAAATCTACACATTTCGATCTTGTACACAATTTCTTCAAATTTCTTGGGCTCTAAGGATTTTGTGAGCAAATCTGTAGGATTTTCACTTGATCGAATTTGTTCGATTTTAATCTTGCCTTCCTTCTCTAGATCATGAGTTGAAAACAATTTTAGTGAAATGTGCTTTGTTCGATCTCCTTTGATATAATCCCCTTTGACTTGTGTGACGCATGTAGAATTGTCTTCATATATCATGGTTGGATTATCTGCCATTGATCTAATTTTGCATTCCTTTTGTATATATCTAATCATTAACCTTAAACTACACACATTATCTTCCTGTTTCATAAAGATCAATTAATTTTGCATAGTTTGATGATGTAGCAGTAAGTGTTTGCTTTCTTGACTTCCATGAGATTGTCGTATCTCCATATGTGAATACATAACCGTTTTGAGATTTTACTTTGTGATGATTTGATAGATACCTTGCATCTGCATATCCAACAAGATTAGCAATTGCATTTCTATGATAACATAATCCGAGGTCAAGATACCTCGTAAGCATCGGAACACATGTTTAATTCCATTGCAATGTCGTCTTGTTAGTAATGAATTGTATCTTGATAACAAGCTTACAAAAAAGCAATATCTGGTCTAGTATTGTTTGCAAAATACATCAATGCACCAATCGCACTCAAATAGGGGACTTTAGGACCAAGAATCTCTTCATCATCTTCTCGATGTCTGAATTGATCATCCTATATATTAAGAGAACGAACTATTATGGGTGAACTTTAATGGATGTGCTTTGTCTATGTAAAACCTTTCAATATTTTATCGGTGTAATTTGTTTAATGGATGAAAATTTCATCCTTTAAATGTTCAATTTGTAAATCGAGAAAAAATTTGGTTCTTCCAATATCCTTCATTATAAATTCTTTCATCAAATACCATGGAGCATAAATCATCAACATATACTACAATAATAGCGAATCCAATTTTGGATCGTTTGATGAAAACACATGGACAAACGGTATCATTTTATATCTTTCTTTAAGGAGATACTTGCTATGTCGATTATATAACATCCTTCCAGATTCCTTTATTTTAGACAATATAATGAACTTTGTAATTTTATAGAAAAAATTTCTCGGGACTTCGTATTATATACCTCAGGAAGTTTTCATCCTTCAAGAATTTTCATATAAATATTAGTATCAAGTGATCAATCAATATAAATATGCAGATATGACATCCATAAGTCGCATTTGTAGTTCCTATAAAACAGTTAGGCTAATTAGAAATCTTAATGTAGTTGCATCAACTATAAGGGAATATATTTATTAATAATCTATCCTGGATATTTTAGGAAAAACTTGAGCTACAAGTCTCGCCTTATATCTCACAAATTTATTTTTCTCATTACGCTTTCGTACAAATACCCATTTATAGCCTATTTTTACTACCCGTTGGTGTGAGCGTTATATGACAAAAACTTTATGCTTTTCAAGCAATTTTAATTCAATCTACATTGCCTCTTTCCATTTTGGCCAGTCGTCTGTCTCTAAGATGACACTCAAAATAGTTTATGGTTCTATGTCATCGTCATCAACAACTATTTCGGTGGTACCTGAGTATGCAAATACCCCATCAAGGATAATGTCTTTGGAGTTCCACTATATTCCAAAATGGTCACAATTGACTGAAATTTCATAATTATCAATGTTTTTGTCATTATCTGGAACAATTTTCTTTTTTGTAATTATCCAGAATAATTTACTCTTCTACACATCTCTCGGAATTTTGGAGGTATTTTTGTTGTGTTCTCCCCCTGAATAGGAAATTGGGGCGGCTTAATTTGGAATGACCTATTGTCTATTCCTTCTTGGTTTTAGATCTTTAGAACCAAGCGGACTACCACGTTTTTGGCGGACTATTTATTCTTTTGCGTGAATCTCATCCAGTTGTCTTGCAAGAATTTCCATTCTTTCAGGGGCACATACAACTGGTACTTATGACTTTGTCACTTTCTTTGTATCTGTAAATGAATCAGGTAATTGATTTGCTATACTCTTCAAGTGTATAATCTATTGTACTTCTTGTTCGTACATTTTTGTACGTTTATAAAGATAAGATAACGATGAGCATTCCAAGTAATTTCTTTATTTCCTTTTCCACCAAGATTTGGAAATTCATTTTCATTAAAATGACAATCATCAAATCTTATTGTATATAAGTCATTTGTGGTTGGTTCAAGATATTTAATAATTGACCGAGATTGAAAACCAATGTATATTCCTAATCTTCGTTGGGAACCCATTTTTGTAAGTTGCGATGGACCAATATGAACATAAACTACACATCCAAATATCTTTAAATGTGATATATCTAGTTCTTTACCCATCACTAATTGTAATGGGGAATACTTATGAAATGTAGTTGGTCTTAAATGGACCAGATCTACAACATGTAATATAGCATGTCCCCAAACAAATGTTGGTAGTTTAGACTTCATCGATAATAGTCTAGTTGTTAATTATAATCGTTTAATCAGAGATTCAACAAGACCATTTTGTGTATGAACATGAGCCACCAGATGTTCAACTGTAATCCCAATTGACATACAATACTCATTAAATGTTTGGGATGTGAATTCTCTTGCATTATCAAATCGAATTCTTTTGATTGTATAATCCGGAAATTAAGTTTGTAATTAAATGATTTGAGCTAGGAGTTTAGGAAAAGCTTTATTTCTTGTTTTTTTTATAAGGAAAGGAATTTGGGTGGTCACTAACATGCTAGTGACTGCCCAAGAGCATCCTGTTGGATGAGGGTGTGCAAACCCGAGTCAACTGCAAGTGGAATAGAGGAGAACGTCGGAACGAGCCAGCGATGTAGTCCGCGACCGAATTGCACTCACGGTTGACGTGAGTGATACCCCAATCTTGGAAACGAGCCAACAAGCAGTGGATATCCGAACGAAGCAACTCAATCTCCCACGGGCAGCGCCAGTCACCAAGAACGGCCTTGACCAGCTGCAAATTATCGCCTTCAATCTGAATCCGGGGAATGCCACGACGAATGGCCTCGAGTAGACCTTGGCGTAAGGCGATGGTCTCGGAAGTCAGAACGGACTGATGACCAATCAATCCTCCGTCAAAATGGATGGGGGAGCTGCAGGAGTCCTTGAGAATGAACCCATAAGAAGCCACGCCATCCGCATTCACTGCACCATCAAAATTCAATTTAGTGAAATCCTTTTTGGGTTTTGCCCATTTTTTGGGTTTTCTCTTAAGCCCACTTCTATCCAATCCAGAACGTGGGTAACCTGAGGCCGAGGCTTCCGCGTTTTTCCAATTTTTAATATGGTTATGAATAAATTCTCCAATGTTTGCGGCATTATCCAAGTTATTGTTGTTGTTGTTGTTGGCGAAAGCTCTTTTATTCCTAGCGTACCATAGGCCCCACCAGGTGTTAGCGAGGAGTTCCATTTCCTCTTTTGTTAATTTCATCCTTATCTCATCCAGGACAAGGTGTGGTTTTTTATCCCCAGGGGAAATTTCGTCGACGATTCGACAAAGATTGGTATTTACGGATTTGATGGTTTCCACGGTTAATGGGCACGAGAGTAACACATGGTTTGTATCTTCCTCCAGGCTGTTACAGGCCTCGCAGCCCGGTGGAACCGGGATATGATTAGCAGCGAGCCTCATCTTTGTTGGCAAACCATTTCTTGCTACTTTCCAAATGAAATTTTTCACTTTGGGAGGTATGTTAAGTTTGTTGATCCAAGATAGGTTAATATTTGGTTCACCTTTAGATTGTTGGATCCATTGCATGGTTGAATGTGTTGAGTACCAGCCATTTTTGCTGGGTTGCCAGTATAGTCTGTCTGGGATTTTGTTAATAGGGTTTATGATTTTGGATATGATTTCAAGGTCGCCTGTATTAATGACCTTGCTCAATTTCTCAATGTTCCACGAATTATCCTCTCTGAGGTACTCATCCACTATTTCATCCCAGTTAATGATGTTTTCCGCATCTGTCCTTGGGTTGAGAGGACCCATACCTGTCCAGTTGTCTTTCCATACACGAACGGTTTTACCATCCCCAATCTGCCAGATTAGTCCTTTCACGAATAGGTCTTTAAGGCCTATTAGCTTGGACCACTTCCAAGAGGTATTATGTTTTTTTCTTATAATTTAGGATGTTTTCCGTTTTAAGGTATTTTTCCGTAATAATTTTGACCCATAGATTTTCTGGTTCAGCTTGTATTTTCCAGAGCAGCTTCATTTGGAGTGCTTGGTTCATCTCTTCCACCTTGGCGATTCCCACCCCGCCATGAGTGAGTGGGCGGCATATAGAGTTCCAACTAATGAGTGGTTTGTAGTTATGATCCTTGTTCCAGAAGAAATTTTTGTTGATTTGGTCAAGTTCTTGTAAGGTAGCTTGGGGTAGCATAAATGATTGCATAATGTAGTTGGGTTGGGCTGATAGATTTGCTTTGATTAGGGTTTTACGTCCTTCTTGGGATAGAGTGTTTGCTTTCCATTTTGCAAGTTGAGATCTGGTCCGCATAATTAGTGGTTTAAATGTGTTTTGCGTTACTCTGCCATTAATAATCGGGCATCCTAAGTATTTATCCAACGCAACTGTGTTAGTAATTTGGAGAATCTGCTTGATTTGTTCCTTATTTGTATTGCTTTTATTTTTGGTGACCTGGAAGGCGGATTTGTGGAAGTTGACTTTTTGGCCAGATACTTGGCAATAGTTATCAACAATTCCTTTGATATTTTCGCATGCAGTGTTATTTGCTTTAGCGAATATGATGATATCATCAGCGAAAGCGAGGAATGGGATTTTTGTTCCATTTCTCGTGATTTGGATTCCGATGCCACTTTTGGGGTTAATGCTTTGCAAGTGGAGTTGTCTTGCAAGAATTTCGGATGCGAGAATGAAAAGGTAAGGTGATAGAGGGTCTCCTTGTCTAAGTCCCCGTTGGGGGTGAAATTGTTCTGTTGGCCCGTTATTGACCGGAACAGAGAAAGAAACCGTTTTGACGCATTCTCGGATCCAACCCAAGAATTTATCATTGAAGCCAAATTTGTGTAGGACTATTGCCAGGAAATCCCAGCTAATCCGGTCATAAGCTTTTTCCATGTCTAGATTGACAGCAATCCATCCCTCCCGCCCTTGTTTTTTACGAAAGGAGTGGAAAATCTCGTGTGCGATAAGGTTATTATCGTGGATACTTCGGTTTTGGACAAACGCCCCTTGCATCGGATGTATGAGCTTATTTAATATGTTTTTCAGACGGTTTGTTAGGATTTTTTATATTACTTTGTATATGGTGTTACATAAGCTTATGGGTCTATAATGGTTGGTGGAGCTTGGGTTTTCACATTTTGGTACTAGGGATATGAATGTGTGGTTTACTTGTCTTAAGAGTTTCCCGGAGTGGAAAAAACTTTTAACGGCCCTTATAACATCCGGACCTACAATGTACCAATACTTCTTATAAAAGCATGTCGGCATTCCGTCTGGTCCAGGAGATTTATCGTCCCCAATGTCGAATAGGGCCTTCTTGATTTCATTGTTTGATACTGGTTTGGTAAGTTCTAAGTTGTCTTCATCAGTGACTTCTTTTTGGATGGTTTGTATCATATTTTGGAGTTTTCCGTGGTTAATTTCCAAAGCCCGAAAACGGTTTTGGAAAACGGTTTTATTTCCTTTCTGATGTTTTCAACTCCCGTAATTTGTGTACCTTCCGATGTTCAGATCTCTTTAATATTAGTTCTATTCCTTCTCCCGGTGGCAATCCGGTGGAAATATTTTGTATTCTTATCATTTAGTCTAATGTGGGTGTTTTTGGCCCTTTGTTTCCAAAAAGAGTTTTGGAAGTCCAATAGGCAGGACCGCTTTCTCAACAGTCGTTCTTGCTTTTGAAGGAGTTCCCCATTGTTGTGTTCAATTATATCCTTTTGGATTTGAACGAGTTTTTCATCGAGTTTCTTTATTTGTTCGAAAATATTGTCGAACGTTTGTTTATTCCATGCTTTAGCTTTTGCTTTAAGGAGTTGTGTTTTTTTCACCAGATTAAACATATGGGATCCCCCAGCGTTGTGTCTCCAGGCTTGCTTGATGACGTTTTGAAAATCTTTTCTAGACGTCCACATCATTTCAAATTTAAAAGGTTGTGCTTTAAATGCGATCTCCGAGGGGAGGTCACATGAAATTGGGCAATGATCTGAAGAAGAGAAGGCATTGTTTTTCGTTGCTATGGACGGGAACCATTGAATGATTTGGTTGGCGACCAAGGTTCGGTCCAGCTTTTCGAATGTGGTATTATCAAGATTTTTGGATTTTCTCCATGTATATTTATTCCCTATTGTAGGGATGTCGCACATATCGCAATCATTTTTGAAATTAATAAGCCGCTCGAAACGGGAATGGGTCGGGTTCGTGCCCCCTACTTTTTCGTTTAGGTGTTGGATTTCATTGAGGTCGCCCATAAGTAAACATGGGTGGTTGCAGTTTTTAATGAACTCCTTTAGAGTGTTCCAGAATTGGTCTTTTTCTTGCGACCTAGGTGGTGCATACGCAAATATTAGGATTATTTTCCTGTTTGTCTCGAGGTTCTCGTAAAGGAGTCCCACAAAATGACTGTCTTTGTGGATGGTTTGAATTGTTTCATTTGAGAGGAGTGTGCTCTTCCAAAGGACGCAAATACCGCCCGAATAATCGTTCGCAGGTATAAATTCCACGGAGTCGAACCCCGCCTTTTGCCATCCATTATCGGGTAGCGTTTGGGCTTTGGTTTCCATAAGTGCGATGAGGTTAATGTGTTCGATTCGGCAGAATGCATTAACCTCCGTCCAGTAGGCCTTGCGTTTTATGCCTCTACAGTTCCACGCGCAAACTTTCATAGGCAACCGATTATGTTGTGGCTTTTGGCCTTGGATGGAGAGGAATTGCTCCAATTATTTTGTTTTTTCATTTTATATAACTTGTGGACATCGAGGTAGTTATACATACTTTTTGATATGTGTATCTGCATACCGCAGTAAGTGTTGTACTTTTTGTTTTTGTGCTTGTTAGATAGCATTTTGTTTCTACAAAAACTTCGTGCGTTCCGGTTAATTAGTATTGTGTTGGGATTTAAAAGGGGTGCGTATGTCACCTTCTCCGTGGCATGGGGAAATTGGGTGGTTGAGTCAATTATTTTAATGATACATTTGAGATTTTGGCTCACCTTTTGGATTAATCTGGTTTTGATTCCCAGTTTGTTTCGAATTTTCGTATAATTTTGCTTACCCGAGTTTTCTCTTTGAGAGATTCGGGACATATTGATGCGATTTAGTTTCACAATATGTTTTTTTTGTGCGATATCACTCCAGTTGTTCCCAACTAAATTAATTAATGGGTTAGAGCTAGGGTACACAGGAAGTTTAAACTTCCAATCAAATTTAGTTAAGCTCAACAACAACTTGTTGGCTTAAGTTATCTTTTGATTGCTCCAAATCCCTGCATTAGAGGAATATTTGTTGTCAAAGAGGCGGTTAAGCCGTCTCTTGGAGTTTATTTGTTCCACGCTACACATCGATACATAGATTGTAAGAAATTGTGATTGCAAATATGTTTGAGGCCTCATAAAAAGTGAAAACTTACACACACCTTTTGATTGTGTAGTAGAGATATTGACATTGTTATGAGGTATTGAGTTGTTAACTCTATTGGAATCGGTCCTTTTTCGGGACATCAGCATTTTGGCTAATGCATTTTGGTGCGTATCTGCTTTGAAGCAGGCTTTGTAATAATTGGCCTTGTTGGAATTAAAATTCCAGGGCCATAAACCTTGTTCTAGATCAATGAAATGCCATCTGCCCACAACATTGGTCATGAAGGAGTTAGGGTAATTAGCAGGTTCAAAACAACAAGCACAGTGGGTGAACACGGCCGCCAGAACCCAATTAGGCATGCAAGCCAACACAAACAGGGGGTTGCCCCAAGAGTTATCAACCGGCTGGTGGGAAGGGGTTGAATCTCTGCATTTACTTGCCATTTTCATGGAATTAGGTTGAACACACCCTCGGGTTTGAGACGGGTTGTACTTGAGGCTAAGACAGCATTCAATTTTAGAAAGATTTTTGCAGCTACGATGAAGATAAGCAATCTTGCTATTGAAGGGAGCAGAGAAGACGCAGCAGTGTTCAGGGCCGACATCCCAAACTGTCAAGCAGTTTGAAATGGTGAAAGAGAGCTGAAACGAGGGTACCATTAGAGTATATTGAGCCGACGGGGACAAACGGGCATCCGAGGAGGGCAAGGAGCAGGCATAGGAGGCGCACAAACCGCACAGTCCCGCACCACACACCCGACGCCACCTCCACCACTTAGGGAAGATCCTCCGACCGCCGCGCATCGACGAAAGGTTCCAGCAGTAACGCTGACGCCCGCACAATGACGAAAGGGGCTGTTGCAGAGCCCTAAATCTCGACGGGATGGCTTGATTCTTGACCGAAACAAGAGCCGAGGTGCCCGCACGATGCACCGCGAGCCGAGGAGCCCAGGGCTTAGTAACATTCCCGGGATTATCTTTAGGTGGCCAGATCTGGGATTTTACCGACGACTGGGCAGCCCTATTGGGGGCAAATTGTATCGTATAAGGTTGATAAGCAGGAGGTGCCCGCACGATGCACCAAACTCGAACTGAAGGAGCCTTCGAAATTCAATCCAAAGCAGGCGAACTTCCGGGTTTCGGTTACGAACTGTGATTCGTTCTTTCGATTCTTCACCCTTTGACAGCGGGTATCGGTCGGGTTTTGGATCAATTTTGTTGTGAAAACGATCGATTCCAGTGGCGGCGGCCTTTTGAGGGCTAGGGTTTGGTCATATTTGGGGGGGAGGTGAGAGGCGCGTGTGGCGCGTTCTTGAGGGATTTTGAGGGGTTTCATGTATTAAGTTTAAATCTATTGTTTCAGGGTTTCATACGTTTTCGTTGATAGCTTTATTTCTTGTTGATAAGAGGCTCACATGTGACCATATTTTTGATGCATCAATTAATATTGTAAAGTATCGAAATTGTCCACATGGTGGGACTATCGGTCCACAAATATCACCTTGTATTCGCTGTAAGAACGTTGGGTTTTCAATCCCAACTTTATTGTTGGAAGGTTTGGTGATTAGTTTACCAAATGAACAACCACTATAGTTAAAATCACTTACTTTAAGGACAAATACTTTCTTTAGTGAATGTCCAATTGAGCTTTCAACGATTTTATGGATCATTTCATTATCTGGATGACCCAACCGGTCATGCCCTAATGTAAACATCCTTTTGTCAGTTAATTTCTCATAAGATGTTATATTTGTTTCTATTGGACTTATATATGTGTGATAAAGTCCATTAGAATAGACTGGTAGTTTTTCTAAAATCTGCTTCTTGCCACATATTTGTCTCGTGATGCACAAATATTCTTTGTTATTTTCATTTATAAATTATACATGAAAACCATTTTGATTAACATCTTTAAAGTTTAGTAAGTTTCTTTGAGACTTAATTGAATATAATGCGTCATTTATGATCGATTTTGACCCTTCAGGGAGCAAATCACAAGCTCTATCAAAGCCTTCGATCATTTTTGTCACAACAGATATTTTTTTAACATTTTCTTCAAGCAATGTTAATTGAATAAAATATTTTTTATTTCTCAAGATGGTGTGCGTAGTAGCATTGTCCACTAGACATTGATCTATGATACTTGATATATTTTTTGTAATATTCGGGAATATTTCGATATTTTTATTCTATTTTTAGGCTCCTTAAATTTCATGTTGGGATTACTTAACTTATAAGTAATCTCGTCTTAATAATAATATTTAATATTTTATTTTGAATTTTAGAAAATTATATTTTAAAAAGTTTTTAACTTAAAAGTAATTAATAATTATTTCAGGGTAAAGTTTGTAGTAAAGGAGATTTAAGGGTGAAAAGTGCAATTTTATTAAAATGTTAGCCGACTTACGTTTTATATATATATGCATAAAATGTTCTTGCAATTCTCATTTGTACGAGAACAACAAAACCAAGAGAGAGAGAGAGAATCAAAGAGAGAGAGAGAGATGCGGAGTTAGTTTTGGTGCGGGGTTCTTCTATCGGGTCGGATTTCAGAGTTCATGCGTGGTTTGGTAAGTTTTAATTATTCAGTGGTCTATTTGAATTGTACTGATTTTTCCAGATCTGGGTTTATAATTGATTTTGAATTGGAAATCGGTTGATTTATGGCTTTCAAAGGGTGTTTTTGATATCGGATTTATAATCGGTAAAAGATTTCAGAGTGTTTTTAGGGTTTTGTTTTGTAATAATTATTGGTGACCTTTAATTCAGTTTTACAAAGAGGTTTGAACTAGAAAAATGTTCTTTTATATGTTTACTATATTCTTGTCAAGTTTTAAAGGATTTGGAATTATACAAAAGAAGTTATAAAGCATCATGGCTTTTTGTTGTTTTTGGGTTTAGAGTTTGTAAGAGTTAAAAAGCTATTATTATTCATTGGGGTATATATATGTATATATGAGCGTGATCTTAGGTCATGACCAGAGACGAGGGGAAGAGACAACCTATATGTCTTAGACAGGGGCCCACTTTGCGTGTTAGTTATTGTTTGTTGGCCTAGAGAATTCGTCTTCAAGGTAAGTCGTTTACGACTTGCTCAGTTGTTGTTCAATACTTGTTAGACTTCATATGGTATTTGTAGGATTGGTTTTGGGGAATTAGTCCCTTGATGATTATTTTATGAAAAAGCTTTACTTGTGTATGATATGTGTGAAAAGGATTTCATTGGGCTTTCATCGAATGTGAAGTTTTCGAATATTTTCTCTATGTTGGTACCGTTCTCGGCATGGCCATGTGCGTAGTCCTCTGGGTTGAAGTGACGGCTACGTATGCTTATGTGACAAGAGAATCGTGCCCCTTCAAAAGTAAAGCTATCTGTGTTTTGGGCAAGTGCTCCCGAGGAGGCTTGACCCGAGGTTAGAAGGATGGAATTGTAAAGGGTGGGAGGTCGCGCCTCGGCACCTGGGGCATAGGGTTAATAAGCGCCATAGAATGGAACGGTGAGAGAATGGTTGTATTGTTCTGCTTGGACTTGTATGTATGAATGTGTATGGAAGTTTGATATGTGATTTGTTTTTATGATCTATGGGAAGTGAAGTATGAATTTAAAATTGATATGTGTTGTATTCATGTGAATCGTGCTTGAGTGTGTGTTAGGTACTTGATTGGTTTTTAAACGTCTTATTAGTATCGTATGGATTCTAGCTTGTATTAGAATGGTAGCTGACCCTTCGGGGACTTGTTTTTTTTTTAGTTTCATGTAAAGACAAGGGACCCATGATGGAACCTCGGTCGGATGATGGAACAGGTCGTTGAAAGCCGTGTCATTAGGTTGGGTTCGGTTGGGAAAAATGGTGGTATACTTTTTGGTATCTTTCGAATAATGTGTTGTTTTGATAAAGAAAGGGTAGTGGTATGTTAATGAAATGTTTCCAGGAAGTGTTGTAAATTATGTTGTTTTGGGTTTTATGCATGTTTTCTATACTTGGGATTTATAAATATCGGTTGGATGTTTTATTCATGTTTTCTCGTCGTGCCCGAGTTGTAAGATCCAAGTGAACTCGTTGTCAAACTAGCCTAAGTAGTACCTAGTGAGGTCTACTACCGAGTAGCGCCTGGTGTAAAGACGAGGTGTTACATTTTTACTCGTTTTCATAACTACAAAATAAAGAAAAAGAATATAATTAATAACATAAACCAAAGATTTATTTGTGATACACATAATATATTGTTAGGCCCAAATGTTCATCGGCCCATTTGGTAATCCGAGCCCATAAGTACGCAGAGAGGTCATCAACCGTCCTGATCGAGACAGGACCCTGAAATAGGAGAAGACATCAGTCATCCGATGGAAGGAAGAAAGCTTCCGTCACAAAGCGGATAGGCCAGTTCAGAAGGCGCTGGCGAGAACACTCCGAGTCTCCGATATATGCGGGAAGTGGGAAATAGTTATAAGATATGCCCTAGAAATCCGGAAATCGTGATACATGGGAAGTAACCGTTGTAGACTAGATGTATATAGGTGTAATTATGCATTTTGTAAAAGGATCATCAATAACCACACGGAAAAACCAATCTCTTGGGAAGATCATTGCCCTCTGCTTTTCTGAATTCCGTACTCATTCGAACTTGTTATTTCCTTTGAATTCGATCGTGCCCCAATTCAGGGCAAAGGTTCGTTAATCAAATTTTTGTCCAAAACAATTTGGCGCCCACCGTGGGGCCCAATGATCGAAAAAAGATTCAGTTCTTTGCATCAGAAAAAGTTCTGGAAGATCGCCATGAGCAACCCTAACGAAGGCGGTCAAGAGCTAGGTACCGGGGAGGATGGAGGTGCATGCTAGGACGCGTCGGTAACCCTTCGCCTCGAATTGTCCGAATTCGCTCAGAGGCTCCAAGCTCTGGAGAAAGAACTGTCCGATCAATGTGCTTGTAACGAGAAGCACAAAGCAAGTATTGAGCAATTAACCGCCGACAACGACGGTTTGCGCTCCCAACTTCGATCCGTGTCCTCTGTCGGCCCGCATGCTCGAGCAACAGATCGAACCCGAAATAGTGGGGGAGAGGGTTCTTCTGGGAATCAAACCAGCCGTCACGGAGGAAATCCTGGTTTGGAGTTCATCACCCCGCCAGCAACGGTTCCTGGGGTACCATCATTCGCCCCCACGCAGGGAAACCCTGTTAGCGAAGGGGCAAGAGCACCCATACGCCTGCGATCGGCACGAGAGGTTAGTCCCCGACGCTTGGAAGATGAAACCATGGACGATAATGAGGATTGGGACCGCCGTCGTCCCCGAGATCTCGAGAATATCGTACGAAACCAGTTCAAGATGTTCACTGAGCACTTATCGAAGATACCCGAGGTCCCGCGGCCCATAGAGAAATAAGCGGTTGACGGCTACGATGAGTCGCCTTTCGCTCCCCACATCGCCCAGTTCGAGATACCAAAGAAGTTTTCGGTGCCCAGTATGACTTCATACGACGGCACGGGGGATCCTGACGAGCATGTGGCCATATTTAAGCAGAAGATCATGACCAATGCGGTACCGTACCATTCCCGCGAAGCATTGATGTGCAAGGGGTTCGGAGCCGCCCTCGCGGGACCAGCCTTGAAATGGTTCGTTAACCTCCCAAGGGGAAGTATCCGTTCTTTCTCCGAGTTAATGGATTCGTTTCGGGTGCAGTTCGCTAGTAGTTGGAGATTCGAGAAGCAATCTAGTGACTTGTACCGGGTTATCCAGAAGTCGGAAGAGTCTACCCGGGAGTACCTGGACCGATTTAACCGAGAGAAGATTTCCATCCCGTACTGCGACGTGCCGACGACGATGGAAGCTTTCCGTCAGGGGGTAAATCAAGACGGAGATCTCTACAAAGAGCTCACTAGACACCCTTGCCACAACTTGGAGGATGTGCAAACCAAAGCCTTGGCTTAAATCTGGCTCGAGGAGGATTTGAAGATGAGAAAACCCACGAGTGTCTGGGAGAGGGTAGATAAGAAGGCATCACCATATCACCGCCGAGAGCACCGTGACCAGCCATACCGGCGCCCTCACCCTAACGCGGTGAAGGTAAACTTCGCCGAAACCAGACCGGCCAAGTCGTTACCGTTGAAGTATGATGAGTTCAGCCTGGGTATATCCCGCGAGGACCTTGTGAAGAACATAGCTCAGACAATACGAGGCGTTAGGTGGCCGAAGAGAAATGAAAAGCCCTACCTAAACAAGGATATGAGTAGGCGGTGTGACTTCCATGACGATTACGGTCACGTAACCAAGGAATGCGTAGCCCTAAGAAGAGAGATTGCCTACCTTGTATCTCATGGAAGGATTACAGAAGTCGTGCCGAATGCGCAAGTACCCCCAGATGTCGTGGAAGCTTCACGCGCAGGAAAGCCAGCATCGCCGATGCCAGCGAAAGTCGTGAATGTAATCACCGGAGGGTCAAGTGTGTGCGGTCTCACTTATTCAGCAGCTAAGAGGAACGCACGAGAAAGCACCCTTCCTCGCCCAGCGTGTGAGAAGAATGATGTCTTCAACCTCGCAATACATTTTGACGAGGATGACGTCAATGGTCTTGACGGACCCCATCATGACGGCCTCGTGATTTCTCTGTCAATCGGAAACGTCTTAATGAAGCGAGTCCTCATCGACACCGGGAGCTCAACCAATCTCATGACGTTGGAGGATTTGAAAGGAATGGGTCTGAGCGAGAAGGACGTGGAGAAAAACCCCACAACACTCGTAGGCTTTAGCGGAGAAGTGAAGCACACCGTAGGAGACATCGTCCTTCCCACATACGCAAAGGGCATAAATATCCAGGTTAGGTATTCTGTTATGGATTGCCCTTCTTGTTATAATGTAATAATGGGAAGACCATGGCTTCATGACATGAGAGCCGTCCCATCCACTTACCACCAAACGGTAAAGTTCCCAACTCCGTGGGGGGCTCAAGAGATCCGTGGTGATCAAAGAACATCCCGGGAGTGTTACAAATCGGCGCTGAAACCAGCCGCCAGTCAAAAGTCCACCTAGCAATTAAAGGAGGCCACTAACCCTACCATTTTAAAAGAAAAAGAAAAGAAAGATGAACAGGTAGAGGAAGTGGCCCTAGACCAATCCGACCTCTATCGGTCCGTGAAGATTGGAAAAGATTTGGAACCAGCTATGAAAAGCGAGCTGATAGACTTCCTCAGTAGAAAATCGGAGTGTTTCGCCTGGTCCCATGAGAATATGGTGGGAATTGATCCGGATGTCATCACACATCGATTAAATGTGGACCCCAGTCATCCACCAGTAACATAGAAGAGGAGGAAGTTCGCCGCAGAGAAGAATAAGATAGTAGATGAAGAAGTGAGAAAGTTGATGGAAACTAGAAAGATCAAAGAAGTCAAGTACCTTGAGTGGCTGGCGAACGTAGTCGTCGTCCCCAAGAAGAACGAAAAGTGGAGGATGTGCATAGATTTCACGGATTTGAACAAGACTTGTCCCAATGATTCATTTCCATTACCTCACATAGATGTCATGGTAGACGCCACGGCGGGCCATGAGTTGCTGACTTTCATGGACGCCTTCAGTGGGTACAACCAGATCAGGATGGAAGAAAGTGATCAGGAGAAGACATCCTTCATCACTAGTAAGGGAATGTACTGCTATAAGGTGATGCCCTTTGGGTTGCGGAATGCTGGGGCCACATATCAAAGGCTGGTGAACAAAATGTTCCAAGATCAAATCGGACAAAATATGGAGGTATACATAGACGACATGCTCGTCAAATCAAAGAAAGTTGTAGACCATAGAAATCACCTGGAGAAAGCTTTTGAAATCCTGAAGCAATTTAACATGAAGATTGAACCCACAGAAGTGTACGTTCGGAGTGAAGTCGGGAAAATTCCTAGGCTATTTAGTCACCCAGAGAGGGATATAAGCCAGTCCCGAGCAGGTTCGAGCAATAACAACGTTGAAATCCCCCAGGTGTGTGAAAGACGTCCAAAAGCTCACTGGGCAGATCGCCGCCTTGAACAGGTTCATATTTAAGTCAACAGACCGATGTCGTCTCTTCTATGAAGTACTTAGAAAAACAAATGCTTCCAATGGACTCCCAGACATGAGGAGCCTTTCCAAGAACTGAAGAACTACTTCTCTAATCCTTTGATTTTGGCCAAACTTGTGGGGTGTTGGACATCAGTGGGGTGTTGGTCCGAGAACAAGATGGGCAGTAGCAACCCGTGTACTACGTTAGTAGAACTCTCCTGTCAGCCGAGACTCGATACTCTTCCTTGGAAAAGTTGGTCCTTGCCCTAGTTATGTGCTCCAACAAGCTTCGCCCGTACTTCGAGGCACACCCGATAGTGGTAAGAACCACACACCCTTTAAAGACGGTAATGCACAAGCCAGAATTCACAGGAAGAATGGCCAAGTGGGCGATTCACTTGAGTGGGTTCGATATTAAGTACGAGCCTAGAACTGCATTGAAATCTCAAGCGCTGGCTGATTTTGTGGTTGATTTTAGTCCTACGATGGAAGAAGGGTCCGATCCAGCATAGCTAATGACGCTAGAAGCTAAGTCTCCAGTCAAATGGACGCTTCATACGGATGGCGCTTCTAACGCTGGGGGAACAAGGATAGGAGTAGTCCTAAAATCAACACAGGGGGATAGGGTGGCACAATCCATAAGATGTACGTTCGAAGCCACGAACAACGAAGTGGAGTATGAAGCTCTGCTCTTCGGGCTAATCCTCGCCAAAGACCTGGGCATACAGCAAATAGAAGTCAAGTGCGACTCGTTGTTGATAGTCAACCAAGTTCTGGGGTTATACGAAGCAAGGGATGAGAGGATGGCAACGTATCTAGATGAAGTCAAAGATCTGATTCCCCGTTTCGAGAAGGTTTCCTTTGCACAGATTCCAAGAGAGTAGAATGCTCAAGAGGATTCTCTTGCCCACCTAGCGTCAGCCATTGATCCGGACGAATACCCTGTAATCCCGATGGTTCACATCATGGTCCCCGCCATTAGGAGAACTCACACCAGTTATAGCAAGAAGTCTGAGAGAATGACCGATGACATCAGTCTTCTCGGAGCAGCCCCTCACAACATCTTCATGAGCAGTGACGATGTTGACGCCAGAAGTTACCTGAACGATCCCGATCCAGACCTGCCCCTGAACGGATCAAACTATGAGAGAGCTCCCTTCGATCCCTCGAAGGCTAACGAAGCACCTTGGACTCAGCCGTACCTAGATTGGCTAACCAAGGGAAAGCTTCCAGAAGACAAAATTGAAGCTAAGTTGCTAAAGATGAAGGCTACCAAGTTCACGGTAGAAGGCAGGAAACTGTTCCACAAATCGGCGATGGGAGCGTTACAGCGTTGCCTAGCTAAAGAAGGTGTTCAGAGACTTCTTGAAGAACTCCATGAAGGAGATTGCGGGAACCACACCGGAGGGAGAAGTCTATCCAACAAAGCCCTTTGGCAAGGATGGTTCTGGCCTACTATGAGGAAAGATGTTGTAGACTTCTGTCGTAAATGTGACGCTTGTCAAAGACACGCGCCAAACGCTCACCAACCTCCTGAGCCACTCTACCCCACACTTACACCATGGCCCTTTATGTGCTGGGGGATGGACATAGTCGGGAAGTTACCCCCTTCATCTGGACAGAGAGTGTTCTTCCTCACTATGACTGATTACTTCTCTAAGTGGATCGAAGCTGAAGCTTATCGAGAAATTAAAGATAAACAGGTGATCTCTTTCATTATCAGAAATATCCTCTGCCGTTTCGGGGTACCCGTGGAGATTGTATGTGACAATGGCTCCCAGTTCATAAGCCAAAGAACCAGAGACTTCTGCAGTCACTGGAAAATTAGCCTGGTCACGTCGACACCCCGTTATCCCCAATCAAATGGGCAGGCCAAGGCTAGCAACAAAGTGATCATAAATAATCTGAAGAAGAGGCTCGCGAAAGCTAAAGGTAACTGGGCTGATGAGCTCCCGTACGTCCTTTGGGCCAATCGCACGACGCCGAAGGTCGTGACCGGTCAGTCTCCTTTCTCTTTAACACACGGATGCGAAGCGGTCATTCCCGCCGAAATTCTCATCCCGACCGCTCGTACCATCTTCGTGACCGAAGAACGTAACCATCTGGAGTTGTCGACTGATTTAGATACTTCAGGCGAACTTCGTGATGAAGCCCGATTACAATTGGCAAGACACCAGCAGCAGGTCACCCGAAGTTACAACCAGAACGTCAGGATCCGGACTTTCCGAATCGGTGACTGGGTACTACGGCGAGTCTTCCAAAACACTCATGAAACCAAGTCGGGGAAACTAGCCCCGACCTGGGAGGGACCCTATAGGATAACAGGGGTCGTTGGGCAAGGCGCCTACCAGCTAGAATCCAAAAACGGAGAAGCCATCCCAAGGAGCCGGAACACAATACACTTGAAGAAGTACCACTTCTAAGGGAAGACTCCTTTTATCGGAGCGCAGACCTCCCCGAACCCTCAGCGAAAGATTCTCAGCGTCAGATGTTCAAGACACTAGAGGTCATCTGTCCGTAGTTTATTATCTTGTTTTTTGCTTTAAATTCATCTTCCTTAGTATGTTCAACTTATTTGTGTGAAGACTCTTTGTTGTGTGATTTCTATGCTATAGTTTGCTCTTATCGAATGAATGACGTTAATGCATTCCTGTTTGATTACCTTTATTTTCTCTTTGTATGAATAGAACTAGAGAATCAAAAGTATATTTTATTTACATATAGAATGCCTTATACAATCAAATACAAGTTCAAAGCAACAGAGGTAACCAATCCTAGACTAAAGACGTCTCTAATCGACCGTCCTTCCCGAGCGCAAGTCTCAACGCGATACTCGTTACACGCTTGGAAATTCTTCGGTAAACGCAGCTGCCACCCGTGACCAGAGACTTCTGCAGGAGTCCTCGTCTTAAAGCCTTCTATCCGAAGTACCCATCTGTCCTGAAAATTCATGCACACAATGGAAGGACAAGACCAAACGAAAATACGCAAGAAAGAAAAACATGCATGCATCAAAACTATTCACTTCCTCTTCCTGAGGAAGAGGAGACGTCCAGACAAAGGACAAACATTGTTCACGGCCTCTATGCGGCCCATACGCGTCACCAGAAGTTTGTTCAAACAAAAACAAAAGAAACACCATCATAAGAAATCTTTTACAAGGGCTCACGGCCCTAATCTTCATCGTTAACACGAATGCCTCCTAGCTGCTCCGCAGCATCCGCTGAAGGCCCGTCACCTTGCTCAGGTATCCCGCCCGCGCTCAGACCATGACCACCGTCTTCTTCCTCTACGTCAAGAGAAGCCAAAAGCTCATCACCAGGGGCCGGTTGATTTGGAGGATAGAAATCATGGAAGGACGCGATCTCAGCATCCAGATCCCAGTCTGAATGCTCGCCAGCCGCGAACTTTTTGATTGTCTCCACCCTAGACATCATTGAACACTTGGGAGGACTGACGCTTGACCGTCTCAGTAAGTTTTGCCAGCTTGCTCGCATCCGTCTTCTGGTGCTCAGCTGCTAGGTTGACTTCCCTCTCCAAAGCGGCCTTTCCAGCGTCCCACCGGGCTTGATGCTCTCTAAAGGTCAACTCTTCTTTGTCAACGGCATCCGCCACCCACAGAACGCCTTGTAAGGCCTACGCACTGAGATACGGTATTGCCCATGATCAAAATAATAAAAAAGAGAAGAGAACAAAGAAGAAGAAAAAGGAAAAGACGTCTGGAGAAAGCGAACCTACCAAATCAATAAACCTGCGTCTCTGACCAGAACAGAGCGGGAGACATCCAGACGTGGTTTCTTTGAGCCGTGGGCATTGCGTAGTTTCTGCCACAAGTCTGAAGGGCCTTTGTCGTCCAGATCAATGACTTCAGTAGCGTCGGGTGACGATCTCTTAGCAGGGGTCACTTTCACTACGGTCTCTACCTTCACCTTCGGGTCCAAGGGGGGTTTCTTGTCACTTGATCGGAGCTTGCGCTGAATCAGGGCCGCAGCAGAAAAACCCCTCCCTAGGGACGAAGAAGTTTCTGAGAAAATAAGCGTTAAGAGTCCAAGACAACAATCACTGCCACATTCAAAAGTAAAGAAGAGAGGCGCATACTGGTAGGGTTTTTAATGGGGCTCACAACCGTGCCAGCAAGTTTCCCAGACACCAGAGCACTATCCTCGATCGTCTTCTCAGAGTTCCCCGATCCCGCATCATCTTCATCATCCGTTGGATCCCCGGTGACTGTCGTCGTCTTGTTACTAGACTCGCCCTCAAGCATTTGCTCCGCAGACCTCCGATATGTCCTTTTGGCCTCCGAAAGAGAAAAGAGCTTTCTGCATGCTTCCGAATCGAGAACTTAGGTCTCCAGACTCGGCGGAACTGCGCGAGAAGTCCTCAAAGTCAGAAACTTGAGAAGGAAGTGAGAAAACAATTGGGAGTTGCGAAAATTAGGGTTAAAAGTGCTTACTTTTGGTGGTCCAGGAGTCAAAGAACGCAACTTGGTACATCTCCCCCAGAGTGGATTTCTCCACGAAAAAGAAGCGCGAAGCCCAATCTTTATCATTAACCTTTGATTTCGGGATCAGGGGGTTCCTGGCATCTCGTGCATGAAGAATGAAGCGTCCAGCCCTGAGAGGACAAACCCGATATACGCACAGGAGATCTTGCAATGTGAAGTCGATCTTCTCGCCCCGGCAGATTTCACCGATCTGGTACAGGATCTTCCATACCGACGGCATCAACTACGCCGGGGAGGCTCTGAGCGTCATTAAGAAGTTTAGGATCAAAGGGGAGAAAGGGAAAAGGGCTCCCATGGTGAAGGGGTACTCCAGAAAGCAGACCCAGCCCTCCTTGACCCAGTCGGCAGCTTCGCATGTAGGGGTGTAGAAGTTGGTATCAGAGGGGAATCCATGGTTTCGGACTAGAGTCTCCACATCGTTTGAGGAAAGAGAGCAAGGGCGACATTCATGGGGTTCGAGGATGTGAGAAGATTCGAAGCCCATGTCTTTAACATCGGGGTTGGCCATGGAGTCTAAGTAATAAAAGAACAGGGCGAAAATTAGAGGAAAGAACAAGAAGACGATGGAATGCCAAAGCAAGAAGGAGATGGCGTGTATCTCAAAAGGGGTCTAGTATGAGGCATTTAAAGCCTGATTGATGGGACTCTTCAAGTTCTCGAGGATGATCGAACGGACGGGTATCTACCACGTGGCATACGCTGCTTAAGTTCACGCGGCAAATCCGATCCAAATCCTGCCTAAAAGATCTGGATCAGGATTTGGGGGTATTGTTAGGCCCAAATGTTCATCGGCCCATTTGGTAATCCAAGCCCATAAGTACGCAGAGAGGTCATCAACCGTCCTGATCGAGACAAGACCCTGAAATAGGAGAAGACATCAGTCATCCGATGGAAGGAAGAAAGCTTCTGTCACAAAGCGGATAGGCCAGTTCAGAAGGTGATGGCGAGAACACTCCGAGTCTCCGATATATGCGGGAAGTGGGAAGTAGTTATAAGATAAGCCCTAGAAATCCGGAAATCGTGATACATGGGAAGTAACCGTTGTAGACCAGATGTATATAGGTGTAATTATGCATTTTGTAAAAGGATCATCAATAACCACACGGAAAAACCAATCTCTTGAGAAGATCATTGCCCTCTGTTTTTGTGAATTCCGTACTCATTCGAACTTGTTATTTCCTTTGGATTCGATCGTGCCCCAATTCACGGCAAAGGTTTGTTAATCAAATTTTTGTCCAAAACATATATTACATAGTGATTGATAAAAGAAAGACATACTGCATTGTTTTACATAATATTACATTGAAAAGAGATACTAGTTTTTTAGTAGTTGGTATTTTCATTGATCTCGAATTCATCATCTATGATGAAATCAGACACGTCTAGGCCTTGTATAGGTTCAGTGTCGTCAAAAAAATGAGTTTCCACATTCTTCCCCTTATCTTTTTGGGAAGCTTGGTACAACTGAACCAAGTGTTTGGTTGTGCGACACACCTTTGCCCAATGACCAATCATGTCACATCTATACCACATAGATATGGGCTTTTGGGAAGCTCTTGTAGGACGCTTCTGGACCATTTGTTATCATTCCCCTTGGAAGTTTGATGTTGTGAAGCCATCCATGTCTTCTTGCGACGTCGAGGATTTAATTCAAGTGCCATTTGATGGACCAATAACTAGGAGCATAAAAAACTCTCTAGGGTTTAGAGGCGATTAGGGCATACGCTTGCTTGCGTCTTCTCAGATTGCTTGCTTCTCTCCGGTTGGTGGCCGTAGGAGCTAGAGACATCCCGTCGTTACAAGTGCGGGTTTCACCGTTTGTTTGTCTGTGTGGTTGATCGGTTTTGGACAGAGGGAGATGGCGGAAAAACTAGGGCGTACGAGGGAGTTAAATCTAACAGAGGAGGAATGTGCTGAGATTGTTGGGGTGAACGTGGATGGAATTCAGGAACATAAAAGGGAGGCGATCTTGGTGGGATCTCTTCTCACAAACCGTCCCTTCAATGCTTATGCATTAAAATCCACTATGAAGGGTGCATGGCGATTGAAGGCAGGATTCATATTTAGAGAGCTTCGATAAACTTATTCTTGTTCAAGTTCGTTGATGAAGGAGACAAGGAGAGGGTGTTAAAAGATGGCATGTGGTCCTTTGATCGTTCATTACTTGCTTTGAAAGAACCAGGGCTTGAACAACCATAAAAAATTGTGATCAAGAAGGTTCCCTTTTGGATCAGAGTTTATGATCTACCTCTTGAAGCGATGACAATGGATATGGTTGAGAATATAGGGAAAGTCTTCGGGGGAGTGCATGAGATTGCAGAAGAGGACTTTCTTGTGTGTTCAAAGCTTATTAGGGTTCGGGTAATGGTGGACATAACAAAACCCATCAGAAGGGGTATCATGCTGAGAGTGAGAGATAAAAGGATTTGGGCGGAGATTAAATATGAAAAGTTGCCAAACTTCTGTTACTCGTGTGGAAGATTGGGACATGTAGAATTGGATTGTGATGATGAGGAGGCGAAGGAGCTTCAAGGAGAGTATGGGGACTGGTTAAGGGCGTCTCCTTCGAAAAAATATCAGGCTAGAAATGAGTTTGAAAGGGATCGGGAGATGGAGTTACTCGGAAGAGTTAAACCCAAGGTGCAAGTTGAAAAAATAAGAGAAGACTCTGAAGGTAAAACTGGGAGAAAGGTGAGGAGATCTCTGAAGGAGATTTTGGGGGAAGGTGTGTCAGATGGTGGGGACGATGAGGGTGAGCTGAGTGCAACAGGAGGAGGGAGCAAAGTTATAGAAGAATGTAAGGCAGATAATACTGTGATAGAGGGAGAAAAAGAAAATGAGGTGAACTTGAAAGAGAAGGGTGAGGGAAATGAAGTGATTGAAACACAAGCTAGATTAGAAGCTATCTCCTTGAAACAAAACCAAGAGGGCCCGATTGCTAAAAAGGGGAAAGGAATAGCAAATGAGGTGGAGGTGACTTCAACAAAAAAAAAAGCTAGTCTAGGAAAGAGTAGTTTAACTTTGAGAGGTAGTGAGGAAGAAAAATGAAAATTGTGATGTTGCTGGGGTCAAAAAGAGTGGTGGTTCCTGGAAAAGAAGGGCAAGGGTGGGGAAAAATGAGTTGGAGAAAGAAATTAAAAGTGAGGCCCATGGGAAAAGAAAAATGGGGGAGGAAATAACAGAGATGATGATTGATGAAGCTGAGTGTTTGGGAAAGAAACAAAAAATGATATCGGTGTGAGGGACAGATGTTCCCTCTTGTCGGTCATTATGAATACATTAAGCTATAATTGTTGGGGATTGTAGAAGGCCCGGGCAATTGGAAGGCTCGCTAATTTAGTGAGAAGGGAGGCCTCGAAGGTTGTTTTTCTTATGGAAACTAAATGTGACCGTAAGAAAATGGAGGAAATAAAAATCGAGACTTGGTTTTTATGGTTGTTTTGATGTCGATTGTGTTGGTCGATCAGGAGGTTTGTGTTTGTTGTGGGAGGAGAAAGTTAATGTCATGGTGAAATCTTATACGAACCATCATATAGATACTGAAGTGAGCTTTGAAAAGGGAGGAGATTTGTGGCGACTTACATGTGTTTACGGTTGGCCAAAGAGAGAGGATAAAGGCTTCACTTGGGGACTTCTAAAACGTCTTTTTTAAGATCACCATGAGGCTTGGGCTTGTATCGGTGATTTTAACCAAATACTCTCTCTAGAAGATAAGGAAGGTGGAGTGGAACCTGATGTGAGTCGGATGCTGGAGTTTAGGGAGGCTATGGAATTTTGTGGGTTGGAAGAGATTACGTTCACGGGTCAACGCTTCACTTGGGACAATGGACGAATAGGAAATGAGTTTGTCCAAGAACGTCTCGATTATGGGCTAGAAAATGAAAAATGGAAGATAATCTTCCCAGGTGGTTGTGTTAGACATTTGGAGCGAGAGGGATCGGATCATGTTCTGATCATGTTGGAGGCTTTTAGAAATGTCGAGGAGGTGGAGGATGGGTTTTATGGGAAACGTCCAAGGAGATTTGAAGCAGTGGGTGCAAGATGAAAATTGTGAGGTTGTGATTGGAAACGCATGTAAGAACCCGAGTGCAACTAATAGTGAGGGTAGAATTATGGGAAAGGTTGAATGTTGCATTGATGAACTGCATAGTTGGAATAAAAGTCACTTTGGGAATATTGTTGAGCGGTTTAGGCGGGTCCGAGATGAATTAGGCAGGCTGAATAAATCGAGAATGAGAGGAGATTTAATGAATAAGAGAAGAGAGCTTGAAAGGGAGGAGAGTGAGTTGATGAGAAAAGGAGGAGTTGCTTTGGTTTCAGAGGGCAAAGGAGCATAATTTGAAGTGGGGAGATAGAAATACTTCTTTCTTCCATAATAAGGCAAATGGGAGAAGAAAACAGAATAAGTTGAAAAGGTTGGTAGATGAGGAAGGTTTAGAATGGAGAAATTGGAGAAATAAGGAGAAGGTGGCAGTTAATTATTTTAAGGGGTTGTTCAAAACCGATCATACCACATTTTCGGGCGCGGCTCCTCAAGGAATCTCACCTATCATAACGGGGGAGGACAATTCTGAGCTCACTCGTCCATTTTCCGAGGAGGTACAAACTGCCCTTTTCTCTATGCATCCTACAAAATCACCCAGTCCCGATGGTATGTTAGCTTTGTTTTTCCAAAAACACTGGCATATTGTTGGACCGGAAATTATTTCTTTTGTTCTAAATATTCTTCATGGTGGAGACCTACCGCCTAGATTAAATCATACTCTTATTTCTCTTATCCCTAAAGTTACTGATCCTTTTCGTATAAGAGATTTGAGACTCATCAACTTGTGTAATATTTTATACAAGTTGGTGTCCAAAGTGATTGCAAACAGGTTGAAGGCGATGCTTAAGAAGGTGATTTGAGACACTCAGAGTGCTTTTGTCCCGGGGAGACTGATTACAGATAATGTGATGGCTACGTTTGAATTATTCCATTTCATGAAGAAAAAGAGTAAGGGTGCTAAAGGGTTTTTTGCTCTTAAGCTGGATATGGCGAAGGCATATGACAGAGTGGAATGGGACTATCTTGAGCAGTGCATGAGGGACATGGGTTTTTGTGAATTGTGGGTGAATTTTGTCATGAAATGTGTTAGAAGTGCTTCTTTCTCAATGTTGATGGATGGGATCCCTTCTGAAGAGTTCTTTCCGTCTAGGGGGCTCCGGCAGAGGGACCCTCTTTCCCCTTATTTGTTTCTGATTTGTGCAGAAGGCTTTTCGGCACTCTTACGAAAAAGTGAAGATGAAGGAAGATTGCAAGGAATTCGGATTGCTAGGACGGCACCGATTGTGTCACACTTTCTTTTTTTGCAGATGACAGCATTCTTTTTGCTAGGGCTACTTGTCCACAAACACATGAGATTGTTAGTATAGTTCAGCAATACAGAGAAGCATCGGGTCAACAAGTCAACTTAGAAAAGTTGGAGTTGTCGTTTAGCAAAAACATTAGTGATGGTTTAAGGTGTGATTTAGAGCATTCTGAATGTACAAGAAGTTGAAAGGCATGAAAGATACTTAGGTCTTCCGACAATGATTGGCAGATCAAAACGTGTCATTTTTTATCAGATCAAAGAAAGGGTTTGGAAAAAAAAATTAAAGGCAGGAAAGCAGATTCCATCTCAAGAGCAGGAAGATAAGTGCTTATCAAGTTTGTTATTCAATCAGTGCCTATGTACGCAATGTCATGTTTTCTCCTTCCAACCGGTTTATGCAGAGATATTGAGTAGCTATTATGTGACTTTTTCTGCAATAACAGGGGAAAGAAAAAAGGTTTACACTAGATGAGTTGGCAAAAGCTCAGTATGTCAAAAGATAAAGGGGGGTTGGGTGTTCGATATTTTGAGTTATTTAATTTGGCCCTCCTTGCAAAGCAGGGGTGGAGATTAATTCATGAGCCAAATTCTTTAATTAGTCGACTTCTGAAGGCTCGATATTACCCGAGATCTGATTTTATGCATGCCTCCCTTGGACATGCCCCGAGCTACACTTGGCGGAGCATTTTCAAGGCGAGGTCAGTTTTGGAATTGGTTTATTGTTGGCAAGTTGGAAATGGTAGTGATATTGCAATTTGGACTGATCGATGGATTCCGAGGCCTATTTTGTTCAAGCCAGTGGCGAACTTGTATAATGCACGAGCTGATTTGCGTGTGGTGGACTTGATTGATTGGAACAATTCTTGTTGGAGAGAGGAAGATGTGCGTAAATGGTTCTTACCATGTGATGTAGAACAAATACTTGATATTCACCTTGTTAATAGTGGTTTGAAGTACCAGCTGAGTTGATACTACACAAGGGATGTCATCTTCTCGGTTAAATCTTCATATCACACACTTAAAAAATTCAAATAGAAGAAGTTTGGAGGTGGGGAGTCAGGCTGATGACCAACGGTCACGGGTGCTATGGAAGGGAATCTAGAAACGTCAGGTTTGTCCTAGAGTGGTGTCCTTCTTATGGGGGTGTGCAGGAAGGTGCTCCCATGTAAAGCCAATCTTCATCGACGAAAAATCACTCATGATCCATGGTGTGTTCGATGTGGAATTGTAGAAACAGAAATTCACTGTTTATGGGCTTGCAAGGAGGCTAGGAATGTATCGAGATACTTTCCGAGTCTGGATGAGGCAGGAAGAAAGTCAAGGTCAATGGGGGATTGGGCAGAAGCTGTTTTGTCTTTACAAGATGAGAAGCTTAAGAATTTATGGCCTCAACTGTTGAACGCAATTTGGAGGGCAAGGAACAAATTTGTTTTTGAAGGTGAACAAACGGATCCGGGGAAATTATTGATGATAGCTGGCGAGGTCTAGAGGAATTTGCAAGGGCCACACAAATTCAGCAAAGAGTGAAGGAACCGTCTACAGGGGCATCAACATGGGTCAAGCTGCAAGAAGGGAGGATTAAGATTAATTGTGATGCGACCGTTCAAGGTCGAGTATGTGGCATTTGGGTTATTAGGTGTGACTCCAATGGAGAAGTGGTGTTTGTTCGTGCGAAAAAGATTCAAGAAGGAACACAAACTGATGTTGTTGAGGCGGAGGCAGTACGCTGGGGGTTGGAGCTGGCCAAAAGTCTTCATCTCCAGAAGATTATTCTAACCTCAGATTGCAAGAGTCTGATTCTTAAATTGAATGAGGGAAATCTTCCTTTGACTACTCTGGGATCTCTTATTGCACTTTTAGTAGAACTCAGCTATGACTTTGAGGAATGCAGGTGGGAGTTCTCTAGACGAAGTGCAAATGAAGCAGTGTGGTTGAGTCGGTGGCTACCTAGTGCTCCTTTTGTTATTTCTAGTAATTTTTTCTTTCCGTCGGAGTTTTATGATGTTCTTTCAAACGATTTGGTTGGTATTTAATGATAGTTGGGGGGTTTTTTATCAAAAAAAACTAGGACCATGGCCAAGAAGATTAATCAAGGGACGAAGGCCTTATTAATATGATTGGAAGTTGTTATTGAAGAGCCCAACAAGAAGAGATGGGTCACCGTGATCCAACACCAAACAAGCCCAGATTCCATCACTTAAACATGTGGTCCGAAATCTCCCTAGATGAGGTGTGAATGCTTGTAATTTGGGCCTTGTCTATTTTATTTTCTTATCTTAGAGACATGGAATAATCTATCTTATTTTAGGGCTGAATTTAGTAAGTGAACGGATAAGATAGAATATATCATGTGGTCCTAGTCAACTCTTTGACTTGACCAATCTATGTTTGGAAAATCCTATCTTTATTTATTTTTTATTTTCAAGCATATCTAGACAATATTATATAGAAATTTCAAACATAGGAAAGTTCTTAGTTGATTGAAATATCTTTCCTTATATTGTTATATCTTTTTGAGTTTTTCCCAGATTAGTTTGTTAGTTTTCTTATCTTGTTTATCCTATGCAACTACCTTTTGCTGACAAACCAGACTACATATGAGATAGTTCGACGAAAGAGCATTGCATACATGAGGTTAGTAATCAGGCCATCCATAAAACTACACCGTGTCTTTTTCTCCCTCAAATTCCATATGCAAAGTCAAGACATCCATGATACTGTGATTTTCAGCCCATTTTTTTGTTACTTATAAAATGATGTCATCTAAACCCTAGAAAATAATTAATTTGTAAGGATTGCAACTGCACTTGTAACTATTTGGGTAAGATGTCATTCCCCAGTCGGTGATTATCATACTTTGATGTGCAGGGAAGTACCCGAAAGAGTTCACCCCTTCAATGCATGCATTTGTAAGGACATGTACAATGTCTGATGTGATTGGAGGCGAAGTTACAGGCCGGAAAGGTTGCCAAAAGCTGAAGAACTCCAAATCAGAGAAAGGCATTACACTTGCCAAAATGTCTTATGTTGTCCATGTTTTTTTTATAATACAAGGTACACATTAGGTTACCCGAAAATTATAAGGCCAATCTAAATCATCATTGCGGATGATCTTGAGGAATTCTAAAATAATAGTACGTTGACTAACATTTGAACATAAGAGAACAGAAAAACTATCATTATGTAAAAAATCATCTTGAAAGCTTTAAAGCACTTGTTGAAGAATAGGTTTGGAGACGTGTCTTCTTGCTAAGAAATCAGCTGCATTATTACATTTCTCGTAATAATGAAAAACTTGAACATGCAAAATAGAAGTCGATAATGCATTAATATCATGAATTATAGATTGAATTTCCCATGGAATTTTCCAAACTCGTTTATAGAATTAATAACAAAAAGATTATCTCCCTTAATAATAAGAGACGACACAACAAATTGAAGACCAAACAAAAGAGAAAATGTTTTAGCTTGTAAAACGCTCATAGAAGGCAAAACCTTGCTATCCCAACAAAGATTCTTACTATTGTGATCTCGAGCAATAAAGCTAGAAAGAGTAGAATAATTTTTTGTTTTGAAGCATGAAAATTTAGCTTTATCCAAATGTGAGGAGGTTTGACCCAACTTGCTCCCTTATGTTTTTTCCTAACAGACAAAAGCTTAGAAGCAATTCGATTTGCATAATTCCATTGAAGATGTTGCGAAAAAGCTATATCATCTTGAAGACGATTAGAAGTAATCCTAGAAGGATTAAAAATAATCTCATTCCTATGACACCAAATGTACCATCATAAAAAGCATAAAATATTTTAATTGACATTACCTTTTAAACTAGAGGTTAGATTATGTAAGGATGCACCTGAACTTATTATTTAGAATGAAAGATTTATCTTACTTTCTAAATTACAAATCATTTTTTGTGTAAAAGGCAATGGAAAAACAAATGATTAGCTATTTCATTCTCCAATTGGCATAGAGAACACCGGTTTGGAACCCGATTAAAAAAACCTTTTTAAATGTTCACTCGTTGGAAGGAAATCAATACAAGACTTCCGTATAAAAGTTTTAATGTTAGGAGGAATGTTTATTTTCCATATCCAACCTAGGCCAAGAGAAGGCTGAAAAGAAGAGTTTGTCAAAGTCGATGTTGACTTAACTAGGAAGCAACCATCTACCGCTGGAAGCCACATAAGGTGATCCTCAAAAGCAATATTAATTAGATAGCCTAATTTGTAAAATAAGGTCAATTATATGTCCATGAAGAATAATAGCAAGGGTCGAAACATCTCAAGAAAAGTTGTATAGAATAAAACTAGAAACACAAAGAAGAGGATTGACATTGTCATAGTAAAGCATTAGATCAAAATTTTGAATCCAAATATCCCACCATAAGTTTATAGTTTGACCATTACCAACCATCCATTGAATACCCTTAGCAAACGGCTGACGAATAGACAAAAGCCGACCAAACTGTCAGGAAATCGAGGATGAATTTTTCCTTTGGTATTGGAGCAAAGACACAGAACCTAAGTTTTTGTCTTTAATAATCCGAACCCAAATATTAGAAGGTTGAGTCTGAATTTTCCATAATAATTTCATTTGTAAAGCTATGTTATTACTTTGAGTCATTCGAAGCCCCATTCCTTTGTCGTGCTTAGGGCTGCAGATTTTTTCCCAACTAACTAATGTGTGATAATTAGGTGTAAATTTATTCCAAAATGTTTTTGGATAATTTTATCAATTTCCTCCCTAACCCCTTTAGGCAAAAGGAACTCTATGGAAGGTAATTAACTTGACCCATCATATTAGACTGAATAAGAACCACCCTACCTGCTTGAGAAATAGAATTAGCATTCCAATGAGAAAGTTATTTTTTTAGACTAGAAATAGAGTCATCAAACAAATTATTATGAGCTCTTCCTTTCAAGATAGGAATTCCCAAATATTTCTCCATAGAAATTGTAATTTGGATATTGATAACACTTGCAAGCAAAACTGCAACAAAACGAGAAACATTGGTAGAAACTTGAAACGTGCTTTTATGGAAATTAATTGAGAGACCTGAAATTTTTGAAAACTTATCGAGTTGATGTTTAATAAAATTCATATTTGTAATAGATGCATCAACAAAGATCAATGTATCTTCCGCAAAACAAACAAAAGGAAGACACGTCCCATTTTTAACAAGTTGAATACCAACACGACGATTATATTGTAAGAATTTATCCTGCAAAGATCTTGGTAAATATTTCATAGCAATAACAAAGATGAAGGGAGCAATAGGTTGCCCATGTTGTTGACGAATACTTGTCGCTTTCTTTTGTTGCCTGTTTTGTCTTCTGTGTCGTTAATTTTTTTTTTTTTTCATTTATAAATCGGTCATTTAGTTCCTTGTGAGAAAATAGTCAAATAGAGACACTTCATTCCTCAAGTAGAGCCCATGGTAGTATGAAAGGAAATGGTTAAGAAAATGTATCTAGTCTACTTTTAGTTTATGGTTTATTAATCAAGACGGTAACCATTACCCTCCTTCCATTTGTAAATTCTCTTTATCTTTTTCAATAATTTTAACATGGAGTAACTATATTCCCCATTCTCCTCTAGCCAAATCCTTCCTCCCTATGAGAGCGATTACACCATTTTTCCACATAAATTTGTTTCCTAGCCTTTTTCCTTCCATTTCCATATTTTTATACCAAACGGGCCCTACAAGAGTGTTTGAGAATTTCAAGTTGGCCAATGGGTAGAGTTTGTGGCGGATTGAGCTTCCCTAACACGAATCTTTGTTTGTCTCTACACATTTTTTTATGAGGAAAACATTCAACATACCAAAAAGTTTGGTAAATTGAGACATCGAGAAGAGCTCAATAATGGGAACAAACCGGCTCGGAGAGGAACACACACCAAGAAAAACAAACCAAAAAGAAAGAAGAAAAACAAATAACAACAAAAAAGAACAAAGGAGAGACAATCTGACAAGGTGGGAAGTTTTAGAGGCTTGTGAATATGGTGAGTTGGGCACAACCGCGTGTCAAACAAAAAAATAATGTCGTCAGGGAGCAAGTCGATAGGAATCACCAAGGCTAAGACTTCATTCAGAACATCCACTTGGACCAAACACTGAAGTCCAACACCACGACCTTACTTGAACATGATTTGCTCTATACGCCTGTGTACCTTTGTATCCTTGAGTAGTGCACATTTTTATGTAGGTTCATCCATATGTTGACTCTTTTTTGTTTAATTTTGTTAGCAATGTAAGGATATTTTTGACAAGGCAATAAACATTAAAGAAATGTTACCTCTCAATTGGGTCTACTTAATTAAACTTGGAGTTGAGTAATCTTCAAATTTGCATCATATATGCTTTTTGTACATTGTTCAACTCATTAGTAATGTTTTTATATTCGAGTCAGTCATATTTATGTAAGAAAAAAATTGGGCTATTCAAGAGTGCTTTTTGTTTGAGAAGGAAAGTGATTAAGTTAAATCACAAACACGTCAATGTCTAGTGTAAATCATTCTTATGGATGAAAATCAAAAGATTTCAATTATAATCAAATCTAGGGGCTACTAACAAGTGGCCTATTTAAGTGCGTCATGGTTTAGCCTAAACATTTTTACTAATGAAAACCAAAAGACTCTAATTATTATCAAACATTGTGATTGCAAACAAGTTACCTATATAAGTAGTTTTCCAATAATTGAAATAATTTACTTTAAAATATGCCAGATTTTTCTAGAGTTATCTAAGCAATCTTGTTTGGATTTGGCTCGCCCTTCTATAACAACTTATGTTTAGGATGCCTTATGATTCATGGTCCATATAAGGCCCTAGGCCCAGATAATTTATTGGTTGTGTTTTATCAACAAAATTGGTCTATAGTGGGTCTTAAGTCATTTATTTTATTTTGAAGTTGGTTAATGAAGGTACTCTCCCGGATAACATAAGTAATGCTCTATGCTTCTTATTCCTAAGGTTGATGTTAGTTGATATTTTGACCTCTGTTGCACACTTAATTTTGACCTATCCTTCTTAATACAAACTCTTAAATAGCGACAAAGATGATAGTTAATAAATTGAAAGTCATTCTCCCTTCTATTGTTTCCCCAACTCAAGCCAAATTTATTCTTGGTAGTCAAATTGTCAACAATTGTCGTTGTTTAGGAAATCCTTCATTCTATGTCTTACTATCATAATAAATGGATGATTATTAAAATAGATCTTGAGGAAGAGTATGATAGAGTGCGTTAGTGCTTCTTATGAGATATTTTGCAAAAAGCTTACATTTTTATGCATTGATTAATATAATCATGAAGTGGACATATAATATAAAAAATACTTTGGAAACGGACACAAGCTAGTTCGTTCACTCCAACAAGAGTGTTGGTGAAGGTGATCCCTTTTCGCCTTATCTTTTATATACTTTGCATGAAATATTTGTCTCATATTATACAAGATGTAGTTAATGTACCAATTCAATTTAGAGAGTTCTCTTTGTCTCACCTATTTTTGTCAATCTCATCCTATAGGCTTATCATCTATTAATCAGTTGGAAATTATTAAAATTTGTCTCAAACAGTTTTGTAACTTCTCTGGGGATACGTTGCAAGGCGGGAGTAGTTTCACTACATTTGATTGTTAGGCCCGATCTTGACAAGATAAAGAGTATTGATTCTTTTACTTCTTCTCATTGATTGATGATGAACAACACTGATTTTGATGAAAACTTGACCAAAGAACACCTCAGTAGAGCCACCCTTGGTTGCGTTACAACAAGGTTTGAAAACTTTCAGTTTTGAGATCAAAGACAATCGTTTCTTCTCAAAAGTTCAAATGAAATTTGGAAATTTTGAATGGTTGATGTGTTTTGAGTGAAGAACTTGAATGATAATGTTATGTGTGAAAAAATAAAGAAGATAGGAGTATTTTAGTCTGAAATTGAATAAACCTTAGCCGAGGTTTACTCAAAATACTCAATCTAATTAATTATGAATACAAAGAAGAGTTTAAATAGAAAACTGAATGGAAATTAAATATTCTATCTATTTCTAAATAAAAATAAAATATACAACTAATTTATATAATATTAAACCAAAGTTGGTCTCAAAGGCTTCCACATCAGTGATCCATATAAGGACCACCAATCTTGCATAGCCCAATTAGATGATGACATGTCACTTGTATATTTAGCCTTATAAGATTAATATTATAAATTTATAATGAATATCCGAATAAAATAACATAGCTAAGGAAATCCCATAATACATATGATTTTCAACACATATGTATCTTAAATTTCCTTTAAATAGTTCATACTAGAAATAGAAAACTAAATATGGAAATACTAAGATAGGTAGGAAAACAACCCTAGCATGTAGGTATAAATATTAAATACACATCCAACATTCATCTTCAAATGCACATATGAGAAGAGTTGCTTGTAAAAGAAGATATTATTGAAGACCATCTCAAACTTGAATGCTCGATATCTTCGAGATGGTCTTGGTCTTTGCCCTTGATTCACCTTCTTTGCAACTATGGCCAACTTGACCCTATGATTGGTATCATTCTCCCCCAGTTGGCCTTGAATCGTCCTCAATTCGAGGTGGTATAAGGTCGGTGAGGGAGTAGAAAAATAATTAGTAGAAAGAACATTATAATAGACACCAAATGAACCTTTGAAAATAACACAATCTGAAGTGTCATTGTGAATTGATTTCCATTTGGTAGGAAACATCTTTAATATCTCAACCATGTTATGAGGTGTAGAATGTTGAATGTTGGCTGAAATGATGGCCCAAAGCAATGGAGATATGATTGGCCATGGACCTAAACTAATGGAGATGAATCGGCTATGGCCTCTTCCAAATATGTCTCCTTAGGGATCAAGTTATGCTTGGACCACAAAGAAATGTCGGGGCTTTAACATAAAGAGTAAGAACCACATAAATATCTCTTCAAGGGAAGATGGAGACAATGGCGTAGAATTCATATTGAAGATGTCATCGAAGAAAATGTGGCACACCAATCGGGATCAATCACCTCTTAATTAAGATCATCATGGTTGGATTGGGAATCCATTGGTTCTACCTAATGAAGAATCGCACGTCAAAGGGTCGACCACATCGTTCGTAGTTGCTAGGGTTTTGTCAACGAAGCATTGGTTGTTCTTGGGGAAAGAACGATTTTCATGGAAATTCTCCATTCTCCGAAGCTCGATCCATCGAAAATTTGCGTCACAAGACTTAGTCCCATATTGTCACTTGAAGCGAGGAAATACATATTATTGTTATCATAATTTTCTGTTCCCTTCATCTCTTCAACTCAATCGAAATGCCAAAAGAGGGAAAAGATGAATTTTGATTCAAACAATGCAATTGATCACCAATTGCTACTCGGATGTTAATTCACTTGCTCTGATACCATGTTTTTTTCAGAGAATCGAATTTCATTTAGGAGAGCTTAGAAGAAATTCAGTGAAAGAGAGGGCGGGGAAAGACGGGAAAAAACCGTAAAATGAAATGTGTTTTGATTTCTGGGTATGAATTACAACTTGATCACTTACCCTGTATTTATATCATGCCACATATGCCATATAGGCTTACAAAGACATTATATGCCAATACTTTCAATTATCCAGGCAAGTTTGTTCAGTTCTTGAAGCATTTTGTTGCTCTTTCAGAAAATTGCTCCCCTTTTTAAGCAGTGGTGATGCCTTTGAGTGTTTATCCCACCAGACGTTGGTGTGCGCCGCCTTTGGTTAGGTCAAGATCAAGTCCGATGTCGTCTCCAAGCGATGCTGGTGGTGGCCGGTGGGGCATTTTCCGTGATTCTTCGGGTAATTTCTTGCGTGCTTTCTCCCTTACTTATGGCGTTTGCAATGCCTAACAATGGAGTGCTGGCTATCCTCTGTGACCTTCAAGTTGCAGCAGTGTGGATGGCCACTTTTGATAATTGGAATTGATTGTTGATTTCATCCTATTTGGTGACCCATTAGAAGAGGGGCAGATTCTGCAACTGATATTCTGGACAATTGGTCTCTTGATAATGCTTTAAATTCTACTATTTTGCTTCTATTTTGGAAACTGGTCCTGTTTGATCTCTTATTAGGGCTTGTTTTGATCGCATATTATAATGCAAAAGTCTGCATTATAATATAAAAATGCATTAAATGCTGCATTATAATGAATATTGTTGCATTATAAAATGCGCGATCCAAATATGTCCTTAATATGGCAAGGGCGCTTATCCTTATTTCATGAGCTCCCACAGGAAGAAGGAATAAAAATAGAAAAAAATAGAAACAGGTCTCAGATCAATCTTACTCCGTATAAAATAGTACATGATTACACAGCGGAATGCCTCCTTTTAACTTGTAAACTCGCCTTTCAAAAAGTTTAATAAAAAAAAACTCAAATTTTCCATATGAATGATCAAACAAGTAACTTGTCATAAAGTAACAGCAAAAGAAAGATTCTCAGACCCAGATTTTCACCGGGAGATACATGGTTGGCCCTAGTACAAGTAAAGCTGCGCCCTGCTGAACTTATTCTACACAAAAACACTGATTTTTGCCTCAAATTTACCACAAATCTCTGATGAATGCTGAGCCTAAAAAAACTCAACACAAGGGCATCCATTCATTCTCTGGCCTACTCTTTTGCTCGTAAGAGTAGCTGGATTTTACCTAGTAAAGAAACCCGATTGCAGGAGCTCCTCTCTTCATTTTCCTCTAGTCTTCCATTTCTTGACAGAGAAGAGCTTTGTTCTCTTGCTGGAGCCAGGTGTGTGTGTTCCTGCCTCTACTAGACGCACCACAGGACCACCCACCTGGTGCTTCTCGTCTGTGAGTAGCTTAACTTCAAATGCGCCCCTGGTGAAATTTCTCGCCACCTGATTCATGGAATATTCTATTAAAACATATAGAGAGAGCGACCTTAAGGAAGCACACTATTTTCGCTGTAGATGAAAATTGCAAATGGTAGAATCTGAAAAATTAACACATCCAGTTTTGCAACTCCATTAAATACGTCAGATGAGACCTCAGTCAAAAATGAAAATTTGAAGGGGCTTTTCTTGCCAACGATATTCGAGGAGCATACTCGAAGCATAAGTCTATAATAAGACTATTAGCTTCGCTCCTGTTTAACAACATATGGTATAAGTCGTATATGCATTGCAATGCCTACTGTATAAATTGAGTGTTTGGATGCCCCAAACAAAGAGAATTTAGGCATTATGGATTTTGGCTATTAAAAAAATACATTTTAAAATGAAATACTACATTTTCTACTTTTTATGCCCAATAATGCATAAGCTCTCAATTAGTAAGTATCTAGGGTGAATACCGATGAGACATACCTTCATAAGAATCCACACTTTGAGAGAACTGCTCAATATTGCAAGCCTCGTCTTCTTTCCAGCAGTCAAGTAGTCGCACATGTCACCATCAACTCTCAGCACAAGCCTTGGCCAGGATTTTGGATTCTGAGGATCTGCTCTTTGCTCCATCAATGCCTAAATTAGATTGTCAATGAATTATATTTAATTGACATACAAGTAATCATATTTAATTGACATTCAAGTGGCTTAACATTGGTAATTCTCACTCCCTGTTCAAAGCCAAAAAAAAAATTTATAAAAAAAGTCTGAGGTCGATCTTCTTACTAGCAATCGGCATATTTCACGTTCAATCTTTGAAAAAGAGGTCTCTAAAGCTTCAACTCTCCCTGTACCATGGCAGCAAGTGCATGGCTCACTGATCATAAAGGTCACACTGGGCCGGACCTGATAAAAATGCTCTCAAGATGAGCACTTGGTTATATAGCTTTGTAACAGTAAAGTTCTTATATTCTCTTGGTATGGGTAAAATAATAATCCTTCGCATGCAAGAATATTGCAGCTTCTAGGTGATGACAAATGTAAATGTTAACACTTAGAGCTAAACATACTCTCTTTCTGGTAATTTCCATTAGCCCGTGCTTTGATAGTTCTGATACTTTAATCATTGAGCGGTCTCTTTCAACTGCCTTTTTGACTTCTTCATAGACCAACCTTTTGTTAGCTGGAAGAATAAACAAAACGAATTTATATCAATCATAAGTTAACTAATTAGATGGACAAGTTAGGGGAATTTGTCAGCTCTTTTCCTTGTGCCGAAAGGTCACATCTATCATGATTCAGTTGCCCCAATCCCATAGCAAGAGCAGTACACCTGGGACATCGATTGTGGAAAGGTAATGGAGATGGGAAAAATCCAGTTTCGAAGTTGAGGGAGAGATGAGGTGACATTGTAATGGAAACACGAATGATTTGGAGGCATTGATGGTGGATATAGATTTTAACGTTAAATTCAAAGCATGACAAATACAGAAAACAATGGAAAGCCACAGCGCAAGCAAAGCACGGCAACAATTTACACAAAACAATGCAATTTCACAATGAAAAGAAGATCTATAAGTTAAATAACATACTTTTGGATGTAGAGGAAAGGATAGATCCTTTACTTACCATCATCATGCATGTCTATAAAATCCACGACGATGATTCCACCAATATCCCTAAGCCTTAACTCGCGAGCAATCTGGTAGATGTCAATTGCTTATTAGACATTTATTCTTAAGAACGGATGTTCTAGAAAGTTGTACAAACACTAATAAAGACAGTATCATATGAGAAGAGTTTCACCAATGACCAAAAAATCCACAGGGTCAGTTTAAGGACTTAACATCGGTAAAACAAGTGAGTACAGTTTATTTATTTATTTATTTATTTTCAACAAAAAAGTTCCCAATCTTTTGGTTACGTTGCCTTTGAAAATTCTTACCCTATGGGAATTGACAAAGTTCAAAGCTCCCAATCTCTCAAACTGATCACCTAAGTTTATAGGTATTCCCCTATCTCAAGTTAATGACAAGCTTCCCACTAATTATACGAAAATAATATTATGGGTCCAAGAAATTCCTAACGATGAGTTCAAAGTTTCTTGCAAAAGGGAAATCATTATAAAGCTGAAAATTTCACCATTGGCCAAAATACAGGCAGTAGATTTTCGAGATATGCATGATACCAGGAGAAAAATGTAGTCATGTCTTTTGATACATAGAAACATTTTTCAAATCCGTTATTTACATACTTGTTTCGCTGCAGCAAGATTGACTTCAAGAACAGCTTTTTCTTGTGAGGTGCTCTGACCAAACATTCCATGCCCTCCATTCACATCAATGGACACTAATGCTTCAGTTTGTTCAATAACAAGAGAACCTCCATTCGGAAGGGCAACCCTGGCCAAGAGATTTAACCCAATGATAAGCAGCATATCTATAATTCGTCGACTGTCAAATCATGTCTTTACAAGAGCAAAGGTATCCCCATTCTTCACCAAAAGGTACCTGGACACCTAGGAAACGGCCAAACTCCTACTTCATTTCAATTTCTCCCCTCAAAGATACCAATTTCCAACTCCTAAGGCTTTTGCAATCTAGGTAACTGAATTTGAAACAACCAAGTAACAAATGTTGGTTTTAATTGTAGCTTAAGGACCAAACTTTCTCACCTTTTATTAATAATGTTGTCGATCTCTTCCTCAATGTTGTACTCATCAAAAAGGGGAACTTTCTTATCGTGTAGCTCAACTCTATCACACAAATCAGGAGCTAATTCTTGGAGATAATTGGTAACCTGAAAGATAAAATTATTGTATTATCCATCAAGAGATATTGAAAATATATATAAAAAAAACATCTCAGCTTCTAGGATTTCTTTACCGGACAATAAATCCCAGAAGGGGCACAACAATACTCCTAATATAATTAATAAGAGGACTGATCAGATAAAGAGCCACTTAGCTTATGTCTTTTATCAAGATAATTTAATTGGATATCATACCTCATGATAGGTCCTCGGGGAATCAACTATCATTCTCTTCACCTGCATGATAGAAAAATAGAATAAAGATAAGAACGCATAATTATGCAGACACTTCTTTTGTTGCAAATGGCACACAACAACAACATCATCGCCCAGAATAGTCCCGCTCAAGCGGGATCTGGGGGGTCAAGATAGGGGCACCATAACCTGAACATGTCAAGAGGATACGCCCGATAGACCCAAGGATAACTGAAATTCAGCTATGTGACAATAATAACTGAATTTAGTTAGAATACACCAAATTGTTGCAAATGGCACATAGCTAAAACTGCAGGATGTTCAAACTATGGACTTACCTTCTCAGTAAAATAATCCTGAACAACTGACAGTGTCTGGCTCATAGCCTGATGCAGAATAACAGGAACTGCTCCTTCTACACCTTCATCTGCAGCAAGTGCAGCAGATTTTGCATGTTCCATGATGTTTCTCCATGTTGAGAGCAAGCCTTCCAAATCCTTTCTCAATTCTTGCAAAGGGCGACCCGCAGCAACAGTTCTTGCAGTCAAACCAAAACCAGGAGGCTTTAAAGATTGTGCTATTACTCTCAAGCGTGTTCGTTCAACTCCTGAAATCTTCTTTGATATCCCGACATTATTAGAGCGGGTCTTTAATACCTAATTGATGCAACGAATGAAATCAATTTGGAGAGCTTCAATAAGCAATTTGACACTCAAGAAGCTTGAGAAAGAAATACTCATTTTAATACTGTTCAGTCTGTTCTTACCCAAAATCTGCTTCTTAGCTTTGGATAAGCAGTTAATGTTGGTCCTTTCGAACCAAGTCCCTCTTTGACAACTTGTACCACTATCTTGGTGCCTTTGCGGACATAGGCCCAATTAAGCTTAGAACTTGGATCACTTCCATAATTGTCCAGAGGATCAACATGATCCTTTAAATAGCTACCATTTCCATTTAAGTCATCTGTAGACTCCTTGACAATAGCATGATGGCCATTCTCTTCAAACAAATTTCTTGCTTGAACTTCCTCATCATCAAAGTCATCTTCAGCCTCATGATCCTCAAAATCGTCACATTCATAAGTCCCAGGATGTTTCACCAAATCATTTTCATTCTCCCGATCAGTGATTCGAATTTGATCTAAGGCAGTTTCTTCATCATGGCTAACATCAGAACGTTCACCAACATTGTTTAAGGAAGAGGTATTTGAAGCTTTTCCCTTCACAGATTGGGCAAAAGGAGGGAAAATGAAAGGTTCTCTGTAGTGATTAATGTCCATAAGAGAGGGTCTAAGATTCCCAATATTTACAAATGCACCACCCATATGAGGAACAAGTTTTGTGACAACTCCCAGGTAAACACTATCACATTGGACAATGCTTTTGACAGGTTCTAGCAATATCTCAACCAAATTCCCATCTTCCAGCACAGCTATCCTCTGCATTGTGCATATTGAAGAGTTTATTAATATTTCAGTTAGAATAGAATCATCAACTGAAAGCAAAATCTTGCTTTTTTCAGACATAAATGCTTCAGATGCATTTTTGTTCTGCCCCGGATATTGTACTCGGGTCTTCTCGTCCAGCACAAGATCTCTTGCAGTGGAAGTGTCAAAATCTGAGCTTCCATCTCTCTCGTGAGGAGAGAGGGATGGACAAAGGAACCATGGCTCCTCGACAGGCTGTTGTCGTTCAGAAGAAGACCAAGTTCGAGTGTGGCTAGATATATCATACAGCAATTCCTGACTTTCAGAAGAGTAGTCATTGGAGGAAAGATTATTCAGAACCGCTGCGTACTCTAAGTCACTTAGCAAGAATTCAGAAGTTTCTTCTTCTCCTTCTGCCATTTCTGTCAGTGAAGCCAAGTCTTCAGCAGCATATTTGCCACGGTGCCATGACTCCAAAAGCCAAGGCTCCTCGGTAGGCTGATACCACTTGGAGAAATTTTGAGTCTCGTCAAACATATGAAACGAATTTCGACTTCCAAAATAATGTCCATTGTCAACTTTCAGATCATCCAACAAGGGTTTTGACTGTAAATGGTGGCCATCATAGTACTCCAACAAGTCATCCTGATCTGTGAAACCACTGTAAGCATATGAGTGTTCAACAACTGATTGAAGGAGGACAATTCATACGGGTGAAAGTAAATTGGCTATACCTCCAGACAAAGCTGATAAAATAGGGTGAAGAAGGTATCCCTCATCTGTCTTCGACCCCCATAATCGAGTTCTTGGCCTTTTTGAGGCGACACTCGTCATGGATGGCCCAATCCGCCTGCTAACGCTAGGTGGACAGATTGACAGAGAATATTCATGCCTCGGTCGCCAAACAACATCAGTTGAAAGCCATGTTTCACTGGTTAAGAAACAAGTATGGTTGCAACTCGTAGACAAGAGCATCTGGAAAAATGAAGCAAAAACAGCATTTTGAAAACCTTGTTTGCAAAAGCAGCAGGCGCAAGGTCACAATTTGCGGGAGACAAATATCCGCAAACACAATTACAATGGAAATAGCTAAATTTGGATAGCGAATACAGAAAAGAACGAAGTTCTTATGCAATTTGCAGTTGAATCGATCAACGTCTTAAATGAGAGAGAGTTACCTGGTGCATAGGAGAAGAGCAGCGCAGCTCAAAGTCGGGGAATGGGAGAGAGAGAAGTTCAGGTCTCATCATCTTCACGTCTCCCGCCTCATCGTCAAATGCCAGACACAGAGATGAGCCCCAACCCCTACTTATTTTATCTCCTCTTTTTTTTCCCCTTTTTTTAATCTATTATTAAAATAATATATAAAATAGTCCCACATTAAAACAAACCATCATCCTTTTAAAATTAATTTAATTGGTTAAAAGTTAATTGAACTATTTGTATAGTAAACAAAACACTTGGTCGAATTTTAAAAAAATCCTTACCTATATCAATTTTTAATTATTATATTCGGAAAAGTGGCAAAAAAAGATCTTACACCAGAATTGACCGCATAAGGTGGGTTATTGGCGAAGCTAATGGGAGGTACATATGGAGGAATGCTCTCGTAGGCCGCACTTAGGCCAAGAGAGGCGTGGGCCTCAGAATTCGACACATAAGACGTCGAGGCCTCATCTTGAAACGCTTCCACCCGATTGGCACTTTGTAAGACACTTGGTGGAACTCCCACTTGAGGCACTTGTGTCCTCTCATCCAACCCTTAGACTCGGCTCTCCAAGTTGTCAAAACAACTCTCCATGGATTGAAGGGATTGTTGAATGGACTGAAACATTGCCTCTACCGAATTAGATGACTCTTCATCGACCTTTTGTTTGTCTTTGTCGTCACCTACACTTGTCATCTCAACAAAATACCAAGTAACAAGTAAGGATATAGAGATGCACACGAATTAATCACAAAAACTTGTCCGAGATGGAAATCCGACAAGTTGCAAGTATGAGGTTTTAGGTTACCAACACAAGACAACAAGGAAAACTCAAGCATACCTCACACTCGTCTAATGGCAAACAACAAAAGGAAGCTACTAAACACCAAGAAACACAAACAACAAACTTAAACAATTTTTTTAGGCCTTGCTCGGATTCTCTTTCTCACGGAGCCCGTCTTATTCTATGTCCGGCCTCTCTTTCACTTTCGTCGGGTCCGAATTTTTCTTTTAAGGCAGAAATCTGATTTTTTTTATAAAAAAATTAAACAAGCAACACAAACAAGACAAGTACTTCTCAGTGTCGTTCCCGCATCCTAAAGTCGAAGCCAATTAACAAGCATGAGATAAGACACAAAGGGCTCGAATCACGCACTCTTCCCCTTGGTTTTCAGCAGAAAAATTCAGCAATCAAAGTTCAAGGATGCAACTTAATTAAGGGAATTAAACAAGGAGTAAACACACCATTTCAAATACCCAATCAAGCACGACTAGACCTTTGGGGTTCTTCCACCATTTTCGTGTAAAATTCAGCCATGGAACCTCAAAATTTTCGACCTCCAACAACAACAATTCAAGGGCGAAAACTTGACACAAATTGTAACAAGACTAGGGCAACACCACATGAAACAACAAGGGATGGACAAAAATGACAAACACTTGCAACGAGTGGAAATCCAAAGTCGAAACAAGGTTTAGATGGCGATACCTTCATGTGGCTCTGATACCACTTGATAGCCGGGTCTATGGATGGATTGATGGTGTGAGGTGATCACCTTAATTAGAAGGTTTGAATCAACAAAGCCTTCTCTTGGACCGATGGAGGTGGAATGGTGGCGTGAAGGGATATGGATGCAAGGCTCAGATATGACTCACCGAGAGTTGCAAAGTAATTTAAGATGAAGTTGGATATGACTCACCAATAAGTCTTCAAAAAGATCAAAACAATGAAATGCAAGAAAAGTTAGATTGAAAATTCAACAAAGAAGTAGCATTTTTCATGGAAACAAGTCTAAGAGAGAAAGGACGCTAAAACGAGGGTTATAACCCCTAAAGCCATGCCCCACCAACTCAGCCCACACTTCTCATGAAAATACATAAAAACCCTTAAGTTTCAAGAAATTCAACTAGATGCCCTCGACAATACATACGTCAAGTTTTAGCACTCGTAGAACCAAGAGTCACAAGACGACTCCAACCTTCACCATCGTAAGCCATCGGAAACTTATGAGCCATGAGCTCCTCCTTGATTTGGTCTAACATTGCCCTAGCTCGTGCTCGTGTGATACGCCCAAGATAGGGTGTGGTGCCTTGACTTGGAACCTTGGCGTCTTGGATGCCGGTCTTGGATACTTGTCCAAGTGAAGACTCTCCTTTGTCGGTAAAGTTGGACTTGGCATTAGAGATTGAATCTGCACTCAAGTCATGGACCAGAGTACCATCAAAAGTGCTCGGAGAAATGGCCCCATCAAGCATAGGCACGGGCGCGCCCATCGGAGTCGTGTGCAAGGGCGCAATCGAGTGTCGGCGGCGTGTGTAAGGGTGCGCGAGCTGGCTTGGACACCGGTGCATGCAAGGGCGCACTAAGGTGGTGTGCCGGCGCTTGCAAGGGCGCACGAGATGGCTCCGGAGATGGACTCTCATCAGATCCTGATTGTGACAACGAGAAGGAGACTTATCCATATGTAGCTGACGGCGGAACATCCAAGAGGAGGTGGAGGTCCCTGACCTCTCAACTTTTCACTTTTCCGAATGGTGCCTAGAAAAAAAAGTTATCCCGGGTAGTACCCTTGAGTTTTGAGTCTAGTCCGCTCTGTACCCTTTCTTATATTTTACACTAACTTCCGTTGACATTGTGAAAAAAAAAGAAAAATAAATTTACAATTTTTAAAAACGAATCAGATTAAAAGGAAATTTCATTTGTTCTTGTTCTTTCTTTTACATCTAACAGAGAGAGAGAGAGAGAGAGAGAGAGAGAGAGAGCAGGGGTGAAGGGAGATAGGAAGGGTGATGAGGACGGGCCACCGGAGGAGCCTTCACTGAGGGTGAGCGACCTCTAACGGTGGACGGACAACGATTGGGCGGTGGACGGACAGACGTCCGTTGGTTGGCGGTCGACGGACGAGGATTTAGGGCTAAATTTTCAGGTATTACTTATTGCAATTTAGGCTTTTTTGCAATTGATGTGTTAATGGTTGAAGTTAGGGCGGTTTAGAGTGCAATTTCGTTGATTTCCACCCTAATTTATTCTTTGTATGTTCAATTTTGGATGATATCAATCTTGAGTTCAAATTAGGGATTTAGGGTTTAATTTGTTGATGCGAAATATTCTGGGCAGAAATCTTAGGTATTTTGCATCATATATAAGTATCAAGTGTAAAAGCTAGGGTGTTGATTTTTCCATATAATTACGAAGGGCTTGTTTTGAGGGATTTAGGGTTTAATGTTTTTTTTCATGTTTAAGATTGGATTCAGTTAGTGACCCAACTATTCAAACAATCTCAACTCTCAAGTGCCCATTAACATCAAAACAAAACCAAGTTTTCAACTTTGGAGAGTGATGATGGTGATACTGATGAATGATGGTGATGTTGATAATACAATTTCATAGGTGAGGTTAATTAGGGAAAAATGATGATGATGCTGATGATACAAGTTCAAAAAGTATTACTAAGAACAAGCCATGACTACCTAATTTAGATAATGCATCCAGAAATTGGTTATTTTTTCTAGTAAAATTTGGTTCCAAATCCATGTATCACAGGCCTAGGTGAGTTGAATTAACAACTTCAATTTCGTGTAACAAAAGCTCCAAGGAAAATGAAAATTTTAATTATGGCGCTTTTTTAAATAAAAAACGCCATCTGTTTCTTTTATATTTAATAAAAAAACAAAAACATGACGCTCTTTAAAAAAATGACATCCACATGCATTATTATGACGCTTTTTAAAAACCGCCATCCGCTAGCTTTAGTTCACTTGCTATTATAGCGTCGCATAAAGCACCATCTGTTTAATAAAAAAACTGCCATCTGCAGCCCTTTGTGCACTAGTGCCATGATGTAGAAAGGTTGCCGAAGTAATATATGATTTTTTTTATTTTGAATTTGTGTTCCTATTGCTTTCTCATCTAATACATTTCCTTTTCGATGATGTTAAAAGGGGAAAGTATAAATTTTGTGAGATGTGTTGTTAAGTTATCTTAGAAATGCTTTGCCTGAGGGGGAATTGATTGCTCAAAATGCAAAGTAGGAACTACAATGTATATGGATGTGGAACATGCATTGCATTAGACAATCTTTGGGAACTTTGGTGCATCTCTTTCTCATCACATGCATTGAAATACTTGTGTTTTTGAAATGGGTTTATCATCATCAAAAAGAGGGAAATTGTTGGGACATCGTTGGGAACTCAGATTCTACAATAGTGGAACAACGATCGAACTCTCTAGTTTTGATAATGACAAACACAATTAAGGAACTAATATTTTATGTCCAAGTATTTCAAGGGAACTACAAGTCAAATAGATATCGCAAAGCTGAATGAAGAAGTTCCCATCAAGGGAACTCATGTGTGACAAGTTTCCGTGAGAAGGGAACTCACATGTTAAGACAAAGACAACTCAGCATGAAATGTAGAAGCCTATTCCAAATTGACAAAGCAGAGGCGCATTTTGTTCCTCAGATCCGAGCCGATTGATCCAATGACCCGATGAGCTTCGAGTGTTGACAAAATTCAATTTGAATCACATGTGAAGAAAGTACACATACTTGGAGAGCAAGATAAGGGTATTTCGGACAAATGCACAAAGAGAGAAGATTGAGCCTCAAACAACATCACACGCCTATATATAAGCTCATGAATAGTGCTCTTGCACGCAGATCACTTCTCACAAAGCCACAAGCAACCCTAAAGGAGCCAAGCAATCAAGAAGAAGAAATCTAGAGAAGTCCCTGACGACGAGTTTGTAATCTCGACGACGGTGAAGAGTGTGTTCCCGTGAGTGAGGGAACTAATAGAGTACGTTAAAGTGAAGATGTTAAGGTTCGAGTTTCTTATTTTAGTTGAGTTGTTGTCTTAGTACTTAGGTCGAGAAAGTCCATTAGTGTTTCTAGAGTTCGGAGACTGCTAGGAACAGAGAAGTTTGAACTTTTTCATGTTGTAGCTAGGGGAACAATCAATAAAAGAAGGAAGTCATTCAAAATCCCTCAATGGTGTTAGAGGTTTACTCATACAACTAGTTAAACTGTGTCCCATCTTTTCTATTATACTTGTGATTTACTTGTTTCCGCTACTTTGGGGATTGTTGTTCCCAACTCTTAATTAATGCGCACGATCCAACATCATATATAAAAAAAAAATTGTAATGAAGTTTAATACGTGAAAAAAAAATTTGGTCGAAAGTTTAATACATGAATGATATTGGTGTTTGTGAATTGGTATTAAAACCCCACCGTAAGTTATGTAACTAATGTGAATAGAAATGAAAGTATTGTAGCGTATCTGAAGCGTCATAGATTTGAATAAAGGTCATGATTAAATTACATGGATCACATCCGTTACGTAAAACTTGAGAGAGACGCGTGAGTGCAGATCTGCGCGCAGTCTGGAGAAACCCTTGAGACGACTCCATTCAATGTATCCGCTGTCTTTTTTTCCGAATAACCCTAAGAATTCCACTTTATTAACTGCATTAATTACAATTATATATATATATATATAATGCGATTTTGATATCTTTTTGGTGCAATTGAAATCACATTTGAGATGGCGAGCAAATCTGTTTGGTGGTCACGGGACTACTCCTCGGATGATGACGATGATTCGTATTCTCTATCTTACAAGGAAAGCGCTGAAGATGATGTCACTTCCTTGCTTGACATGAACAAGCTGAGTCTGGGCCCCAAGGAAAACGAATCCCAGCTGGACAAGAAGAAGAAGAAGAAACTCCTGATCTTCAACCTCAGTGGGCTGCTTATTCACAGCGTACACAACAAGGAAAAGTACAAGAAACCCAAGAATCGACGTCCTGATGCTGTTGTTTCTAACAAGCTTGGTACGCCCGCCCAACAACTTAATTTACTACCTTGTAACATACTACTATACTTGATATTATTAAGGAGAAAGCTAGTTCTCTCGCATCTGTAGGGCGAGATTTTTTACCGCACCAGTGGGGTCCCTATTTTTTTAATATTTTTCTCACTTATTAGCTTTATTATTCTTTGTAATCAGTTTACTCAGACCTTCGAGAGAGAACCAAAGCTCCGGCGTTTAGATCCGAGGAGCTCCAACCACCCAAGGTGCTCTATCCCGTTCGGAAACGCCCAGATCTAAAGGTAAGTCTTCTTCTATTTCTTTTCCTTAGAGAAATTGAAGAACCCTAAATCTCATTAGGTTACCGATTTCGTTCCTAGATCTGAGGAGCAAAATTCGTTCTACTGAAGTACATTCGTTCTACTAATTAACAAGATTGTTCAAATTTCATTATACAATGGGAAACGACTAATTCATTATTGGTGAATGAAAGTGAATGTACGTTAAGTTTTCATCAACATTTGATTAACTTCTAGTTCCTTTGTGAATGACTTGTTTTGCTGGATGATGTTAATAAACGAAATCTAGACTTGTTCTTCTTATCTTTGTGATTTAAGTAAGTCTGGATGACTGGATATACAGTTTGGTGTATTTTTGGGCTCCACACAATTAATTCATTTTTATTTGCTTCATCCTGAGCAATTCTAGCTTAGGCAAATGTTCCAAATTTGATTGCACTCTGAAGATTGAAGGATGGAGCAGTTTCTTCTGTCGATAAAAATAAACAACCCACAACATATAATTTCCATCAATAAGCATTTGCAGTTTTCAAAAACAGCAAATCCACCACGCATAAGGAGAGAGCTTGTTAGTTTTCTAGGTTTATATCTATGAAGTACTTAAAAATCATTCATATAGATTTGTCTTTGTTATTTGTAGGAATGGATGGGGGAACCTTATATGAAAATGACAATACTCTTGCTCCGAAATGGATGGCATTGATGTTGTGAATGAAACAGGGTCTATGACATTTGTATGCTGTCGAGGTAGGAAGACTAGAAGTACAAAATCTGTTGGCTTACTAGCTCACCCAACAATTGAAACAGGGTGCAAGGTGAAACTGACATCAAGTTTTGGTCGGGATGGTTTATGGCATATCAACAAGGTGAAATTGAGTCCTACCAAAACTTGGATGTTTAGATGCCACCAAGAAATTGATGAGCATGTCAAAAAAGTATGCTACTGTATTCAAAGCTACTGTTGTATAATGGATAAATGTTGCTGGCTGAATTTTTTGTTGCATTTTGCTACTGTATTCAAAGCTGAAAATCAATTTTTTTTTTGAATTTTTTTGCTGCATTTTTTTTCCTGGCTGAATTTCAGCACTAAAGTCCGTCCACAATAGATATACCAGAATAGCTCTCTGAATTTTGGAGTGATACAAATTGAAAACAAGAATGTTAGTACATTTCCATAGCTTTTGAATAGATATACCAGAATAGCTCTCTCAATTTTGGAGTGATACAAATTGAAAACAAGAATGTGAGTACATTCATACACAAGCATCAATTTGGCATGTAAATGGTATACATTTTATTAATACTTTACATATTTCCTTATGAAAATCTCTAGCTGAGCTATGTCCCCAGTTAAGCCTGAAGCTCTTCTGAAACTGTCACTTAAGCAATCAGAGAACGAAAACTTCTTCCTCTTCCCATCAGTATTAGAATCCGACGTGCCGGGTCTTGACAAGCATAGTTTGTCACTGTAACATATAAAAATCATTACAAGCACTAGAATGCAACTTATTCAACTAGTGCAACTTATTCAACAATGAAGATCAGGAAAAGATAGTATCTTACATTTTCTTTTCTATTAGGCTAGCAATGAACTCCTTGCTATGTGCGGTTAACTTATCGGCCTTGTTACAAAGGATGAGTACTGGGCTTTTACATACGTTGAAACTGAGTTGCAGTTCCATGAGCTTTCGGTTGCGTCCACCACAAAAACTATACCAGCTGCTTTATTCAAGAATCCATCCATTATACTACTATGAAGATGGAAGTTGCCAGGCAGGTCAACAACATCAACAGGCCTCACTTTTGAGTTCTGAGAAGGCACACGAAAGAGCTTGATGGTTTACACATACACATCTCCAATTGGCATCAATTTCTACAAATTTAAAGGTTTTGTGAGAATTCAGAAGTTTAGCTTCCTAACAAAAGAGGTTTTTAACAGTCAAACTATAATTAAGCCAAATACTGAGCTTTTAAGATGCTTCTTACCTGGTAGAAAAGAACAGTTTTGCCACTCCCTCTTAATCCAGCAAGCAATATGGTATCAAGCTTCCCAAGCTTCAAACGAATTACCAGAAAACAAAATTCGTATAAGAGACGATTTTCCCCCTTCGATTCGTAGCATACTCAGAACTTCAATAGGAAGCTTACTCAATAGTCAATACTAACCAGAGATAGTTAGGTAAAATCTACCAGAAAATTACAGGGCAAGCAACAATGGATTAAATTTGAGAGGAAGAGGAAACTAATGAGAAAAAAGCACAAGTGTCGTAGCGAAGACGAAACCCAGAGAACTCCAAAGCAAAGTCTCAGAAGAAGACTGTTGAACCAACTCCATCCCTTTCTCGATCCATTCCCGCATCATGATTATCATCATCATCATCTCAGTCACCATTGTTGCAACCGAGATCGAGAAGCTGCTAATTTACACTACACGGGAGAAATTGATGGCAAGCAAAATCGAGTGCGATTGAGCAATTACCGAAAGAAAAAGCTCAGAGGAAGAATAGATGAGCGATTACAAGAGAAGCCCCGATTTCAGTGTAAGGATGAGGTGAAAAGGGAAAGAATTGTAAAATGTGCTCTAAACGCCGGGAGCTTTGGTTTGGTTCTCTCTCGAAGAAGTTCTGAGATCTGCTGGGAAGGGAGATAGAACAGTAGTTCCAGCCCTCTAATACAGCAAGAAAGTGTAATAGAAAAATATTAAAAAATGGGGACCCCACTGGTGCGGTAAAAAATCTCGCCCTACAGATGCGAGAGAACTAGCTTTCTCCTATTATTAATTTGTATTTATCAGCACGTACGCGTTGTGTTTTGTTATAGTTTTCAAGCGGCCGTTTTGTAAGGAGTTGATACAATTTTGCCTTGAATTCTTTGAGGTGGCTGTATGGTCTTCGGCTATGGCGTAAGTTCACTTGTCGATCATTAACTTAATCTGTATGGATCGGATGCTCATCAGTGATTGATTAACTGTACGTGCAGGCATAACGTGGGTGATGTTATGGAGGTTGCTCTTGGCGAATTGAGCTCCAAGCTTTTGTTTGTATGGGTAAGTAAAGTATGTACTTTACTTTGTTTAATGCATGTACTTACAAGTAGTAATGTATAAACTATATTTTGGGGAATTGGATGATGGATCAGAACCAAGAGCAATGTTCAGATTATGGATTCAAGTGTGTAGAGAAAAGGCATAAACCCCTTTTCTTCAAAGAACTGAGAAAGGTTTGGGAGAGCAGGCACAAGCATTTTGTCAAGGGCTCCTTTTCTGCAACCAACACACTCCTACTGGATGATAGTCCATCAAAAGGACTCCTAAACCCTGTACGTACGTAATACACTAGCTAGCTATATATATATATCCTTAATTTTATACTACATATATATAGGTAATTAGTCCCTAATTAATGAAAAAATGTTGTTGTATATGCATTTGCATGCAGAAGAACACCGGAATATATCCACACACGTATGATGCTGAAGATAGTAATGACAATCTATTAGGTCAGCAAGCTAAGTGTGTATGTATAACTTTTAACATTAGATGATGATTTTGACTAACAGCTAGCTAATATTGGTACTTAATTTTGATGGTATATATCTATACGTACGTAGATCCCAAGGGTGAGCTGGGGTCGTACTTGAAAGAGCTGGCTAAGGCGGAAGATGTTCCGTCTTATGTTGCATCCCACCCTTTCCCTTTCGGACAGCCGGCTATCGATGAAGGCCATCCCCATTGGGATTTCTACTCCCGAGTTCTCCGCTCCATCAACGCAAATAAAATATAAATCTCAAGCATATATGGATCCTTTATATATGGCTTGGCCACTACGTACGGATTGGAGTATTAGTAATGTGCATGCATTTTCCATTCCTTAATAAATCATCATGCTGACTAGTCTCTCTCTCGATCTCTATTGGGGATTGGGGATTGGGGATTGGAATAGCTACTAATCATGGATGATGAATTTGCTATATACGAGTATCAATTATGTACTGTATGCTTTTTCCATCTCCATCGCTCCTATCCGGCCTTTTGATTGGCATTTGGCAGTACAGAGGAATGCATGTGGCGGTGTCCACACTCACTTGAGAATCCAGATCACCTAATTATCACTTGAGAATCCAGATCACCTAATTAATTCTAATGTATTCATTGAATGTATCTTGTCAAACACGAATCTTGTTCTCATATCATATCTCATTAATTTTACAATCAACAATACATACTACTCCAATTAATTAATAACAGATAGATCAACCGATTTAATCTTACAAACACGAATCGGTACCTGGAAAACCCTAATTATAATTAGGACGTCTCCTCGGAAGAAACCAAGAGGGACTTGCACTTGAATCGGTACCTGGAAAGCCGAGGGATGACCTGGCTAGGGCCGATGATGCCACCGAGCTGGCCATAACGATCCATCAAAGGCGGGCCATCGTTGTAGACATGGCCCAGAAGGCGACCGCAGCTCTGGCACCTGATCTTGGTGCGATTCCTCTGGATCCCCCAATAGCTCAGGGTCTCGTAAAAGGGGCGGATCTTGTCTTCCTCCTCGAATCGGATCTTCGACGGATCCACGCGGCCCAAGGACACCGTGTCCCTGTCTCCGGCCGCGAAGTAGATGTCCGCCGGGAAGAGATCCACGCTCCTCAGGTTCAGGTTCGCCCCGCACTCCTTGCACATGTACACGTCGGGCGCCATTCAAATACAAACGCACGGATTTCTATTCGTGCTTTTCCGATTGTTTCTCAACGCTCCAAAGCAATGGAATGAAGGGAGCCCTATCTAGATAGAAGGCACCAATTTAATTTTTTTTTTTTTTAGAAAAAGATACGTACCAATTTTTTTTGGTTGAAAAAGATACCAATTCTCTTACGGGGGCTAAATTCTAAAATAGCGGCAAGACCACTCGCTTCAATTTTGATCGCGGCTATTTTAAATAATTTGAGATTTTTTAATATTATAATTTACAAAGGAAAGTACACAAAATAAATGGAGATGGAGGGAGTATCAATCTTTTTATTTTTTTTGCGCTTAGGTAAGACTTATGAGGCACCCCAACTAAGAAAGACATTCTAGAGCATCCTCATGGATGAGAACCATAAGTTCATTCTGGATGATTCGTAACAATGTCAACAACAAAACAATGGCTCAATTTGGCAAGTTATCGGCCACAATATTGCAACTCCTATTAACGTGGGAAACACGAACCCTTTGAAATTTTTGAAGCGAAACAAGAATATCATAAATAATCATTTCGATCTTCCATGGACAGTTCAGGAGACCTTGGGCTTGTTTAGGGTTCGCGCACACTGTCCTTCAACGCAAGAGCTTCTGCCATAATTATTGAAACTTGTTCATATCGTCTTATCAATACATTTATTACACAACCCTCATGGTCTCTTATAACTATGACGACAGTCCATTAGTTAATTTGGAGCCATCTACGTCCAATTTAACAAAACCATGTAGTGGTTTTTTTTCCAAATGTTCGTTTTTCCTCGTTGCCTACTTATTTTGTCATCCTTTTCTTTGTTTTTTTCCTCATCTTCAATCTTCTATTAACGTTACGGTTACATCTGAATCAATAATTGCCACAATTTCAATTTTTTCTTTTCCCTCTACAAGTTGGCTTAGGCTCGAGAAAAATTTTATCTATTCATTTGAGACTTCGTTTCCCCCCTAGAGGAGGCTTAATCAGAATCCAAAGGATACTTAATACGAGGACCTGGTGGAGTATCTAGTTCAATGAAATTAGAATTAAAGTGCAAAGAAGTATATGTGCAATAAAATGTACTGTTAATGTTGCCTTGTCTTCGGACGTGCTTGATTTCAATCTCCCATGGATTGTTGTCCATGGTACTCCAGCAACCCTTGATGAGGTGGAATTCCGGATGAGTGATAATGTCCCTAGTCGACAAAAGACAACAAGTATTTTGGACGAAAAATACCAAAGTATTCAAACGTCCTAGATGGAGTTACAATAGGATTTGAACTTGAATTCGAGAGATTAGAGAGTACAGATTCAGGGACGAAGCTTTTTGACAGAAAGATATCAATAAATCTATCCTTAGGCAAAAGATAGAGTTTCTTATGTTAAGATCATATTACAAGTTTACAACTCAATCTACACAATATCTTTTATCTGATCCAAATTAGATGCAAGAATCTTAGGGTTTTCTAATATATCATCGACCTAAGCAGGTGTAGGAAACCGTTTGTGGCTCAACCTCCTCCGTGATCTCCGGCATGACCATCGTGGTCATCGTCTTCGTCGTCTTCTTCAAGATCCCTCAATGATCGTACTTGACCAAGTCTCCTTCCCGTTTTCCTTCATCACAATAAGCTCATCTTCTAACGCTTTGCTTCGTGGGCATGTTGATCAGTGTTTCCTACTATGACCTTCGTCGAGGAGGAAGAAGCCATGTCGGTTCGCTCTAACGGACCCTTGACGCGCGCCCACGCCAATGCCATGGCTCGGACACGACTTCCTTCATAAGTCGAGCTAATAAGTCTCTGAGCTCGGTCCAAGACCCGCCTACTGCCATACTGCTGACATCTTTGGTCCAAGACAACATTTCGGGTCAAGGATCGAGCCAAGTTATTCTATGCCGACGCTCGCCAGCGTGGGCGGCCTTCAGCAAGACGCACCCGCGCCCCACCATGGTGCGACCGCGCCATCAGTTCCCTAGGTCGCGGCATGACGACACGATAGCCTTGAAACAGGACCTGATCCTTCTCGTTCCAAGACCGTGCTTCGCTGGGCGATGGCGCCAACAGATCCGAGTCCTTGGCTTTAGTCTTGGATCTTCGTGTTTTCGTCTTATCTTTTCCCAACTTTCCTAAGGCCATATGTTTCAAGGTCGAATTGTGCGGCCTTAAACCAAGACATGGATGTACCACAAAAACTTAGGTTGGTATGGGCAAATGGTCATGGTTGATGAAGGTTCCCGTAGGGCCTTATGGATAGAGGAAACTGATCATTTACCATTGTTTCAATTTTTACAAATTGTTGCATCTTCATTTGCTAATTCAATTAAGTAGTTAAATACTGTAATTTGTAAGAGCAAGTCTTTGGAAGTAAAATATGAAAAGAGATCCTAATATTACCCATTCCCAAAAATCGATAATATTATAGTCCCATAACTGAGAGATAAGATCACCAAACATAACCTTAATTAAGGGAGTCATCATAAGTCATGCAAAAAACTAACAAATTAACCATTTTTTTATCACCTTGGGAAGGTCGCGAACTACCATTTTTCGAACACCGAGACAATGTCCCTTCAATTGGCCAAGCTAACTTTTAGTCATCAAGGAGCACACTATACCCCATCGAACTTAATTGATCATGTATATCTTACAGAAGACTAATGCTGCAATGTTTTCTACCATCCCATTAACATCTTTGTAAACGTGATTAAATTATATTATCAAAAATAATTTAATAATAATAAGGAAATATGAAATGAGTATAGTATCTAAATTTCTCATGGCGAGGAAGCAATTATATAAAAACCGCAATCTGAATCATATGATCCTACGATTCGGATTGTATAAAACGATTCAAATCGTGCAGAATAAATCACAACAAGTAGGGTCATATTAAGATATTATAAGATTGTAGGATCATGACTAGGATTGTAGGATCGTGAGTAGGATTGTAAGATCCTACTAAATTACATAAATTATGGTACAACTACTGAATTAGGGCGAGTTTGGATCTCTTTCCCATTCTTCTTCATTTTCATCTCTTATTAATTACTCTCAATTCCAAATTATATTTCTCATATCAAATACCTTTTTTCAAATTTAGATTTCTAACTCCATACAAACACTTGATCTCATTCTCATGCCTGAATTTATTCCAATCGCCCCCTATTTGTTACAATAATAATAAATTGGCCCTCTTCGGTTTTAGTACTTGGTAAATCAATGTTTATAGTTGCCAGAACTCTCTTATACAAGCAGTGCCGGCCAACGGCATGTGCAAGTTGTGCTTTAGCAATATTTAACAAAAAGTCATCTAAGTTATTAAATAGACAATTTAGATTGGCTTAAGAGGTTCTAAATTAATATAATATATATTTTTGTTAAATCTTATAATATGGATGACTATGGAATAATCTTTAAATCTTGTTGATTTTTATAAATATAACAAGTTATACTTAGCGAGTGGTTGTATATAGATATATTTAAAAACTCATATATTTTAGCTCATAATTTATGACTATAAAAATATACATGTTATATTAAATATATTATGTTGTGAACGTACATTCAAATTAAGTTATTAATATAATAGTGTTATTGGATATAAAAAATAGATCATACATTTCCAAAAAAATATTTATAGTATCATAGTATTATAGATTTAGGACGGGACCTCCAAAATTCATTTAACCGCCCTGTATACAAGGTTAGATCTTCGGCTTTAAGGATTGATCTGAAACAATATTTTTCAACCGCTATTGGAATCACTGAACCTACCTAATCTCGAATGACGAATCCAGCCAACAAGCCCTTCTAATTTGAAGAAAAATCAACATACCCCGTCAAGGACGGGCCGAGTGAGTACAACAAGTGTTCTTCAAATATGTAAATCTAATTTGGAAATATTCTTTAATGCACAAGAAAAAAAAAAAAAAAAAAAGTAAAGTGGTAATCAGCGGTGGCGCACACAGACACACACATTCGAATGCCAACCCGCACCCGGCTCTGTGATGTGTATTTCAGATCTCTGCTCTTCTTCTTCTTCTTCTTGTTCCCTAGCAGGCAGAATGCTTAGAAGCTTTTCAGCAATGACGAAAGGCGGGAAACAGTGTCGCCACCCTCCTAGAAAAGCGCCGCCCTCAGCTCTCCAGAGGAGGTGGGCACAGAGTTGATCAGTGGGTTGAGTTGGTCTCCTGGGAGCCCAGAGCCTTCGTGTACCATAATTTCTTGGTCTGTTTTTAATCTTACATTCAAAATTGCATCCTTAATTATACATTATGTATATAGATTTGGGGGGTTTGAATGTTGACAGTCCAAGGAAGAGTGCGAGTACCTTATTGCTGTTGCGAAGCCCCACATGCGCAAGTCTGCAGTTGTTGACAGTGTCACCGGCAACAGTGTTGATAGCCGGTACTCTCTCTCATTCTCATTAATTATAGATAGGTATTGGTAAACATGGGGATGGATATGATGCTTACCTTTAATTTCTATGTAACATCGATCTACAGATCACGGCGAAGGCCTGCACGTTCTCCACTACCAAGTAGGACAAAAGTATGAACCTCACTTGGACTATTTTGCAGACAAGTACAACACCAGGATTGGAGGCCACCCTTCTAATGTACCTGTACGTATGACATATATATATATATATATATAAGTGTTTGTATTCAGCTCTACTCTAGTACATCTGATTTGCAGCTCAGACGTTATTCCCTAACGCCAAGGGAAACCACAGCGACTGGGCCAATTTATCTGAATGTGGTAAACAAGGGCTCTCCATCAAACCCAAGATCCTAGTTTCTAATCGAAAGCTCCCTGTAATCAGGTGCTTGCCCTGTAATCAGGGGCAACAAGTGGTCTTGTACAAAATGGATGCGCCTCAATCAATACAATGATTGATGTAATATTCCATTCACAGATTGATTTAGATGCTCAGCTTCATGTTATACTTTTGTTTATTGTATTAATTATCTTATACTTTTGTTTGTATGGCTAGCAGATACACTTGATTGATCGAGGAAGAATGAACCTCCGCAGTTTTCTTTGGCTCCTCTTTCAAATTTATACAAATTTTTTTTTCTCTTTACACTTGCACGCCTACAAAATATACATACGAGATCACGAGACCCAACATTTCTTCATCCACATGATAAACGTATTTTTGGGATTGCAAAAAAAATAAAAATAAAAATAACTTTCAACTAATATATGAGAGCATTAATGGCGCATAGTTTACATTCAACAAACTCTAGGCATTACAAGAATGATTGATTTGAAATCGTATCTGGGATGTCCAATCATTAATGGAAGAGTTAATCGTGATACTTTTCAAGATACGATAGGGAAAACTAAAACAACTAGCTAAATGGAAAGCTAACACTTTATCACAAGAATGACAAACGGTTCTTATAAGAGCAAACCTGGCTACGAAACCAAATTTTATTACGCAAAGTTTCATGCTTCCAAACAATGTTCATAAGGAATTGGACCAAATCAACAGAACTTTTTTTTGGAATAAGGGTATCCATCATAAACCGTTGATTGGGTGGGATAAAATTTGCAAACCAAAGATGTATGGAGGACTAGGAATCAAGAAGACTGAACATGTAAACCAAGCCATGCAGATGAAACTTCTTTGGAAATTACTTGCAGAACCAGACAACATATGTGTTAAGTTAATGAACGAAAAATAGCTTAAAGGTACATCAATTCTTTCCTATAAAAAACAGACAAATACATCTTGGCAATGGTCAAAACTAATGAATCTTAGGGAAGAATTCTTTAAAGGACTCATTTGGCAAGTTGGCGATGGATGGACTATAAAATTTTGGAAGGACAAATGGCTCTTGTCGGAGTCGCTCGATAAATTTGAGCTATTCCCTGAGTCTGTGAATGAACTAACTCTTGTTGAAGAATTCATTACTCATGACAGAAAATGGAGGCAAGATGTATTAAGAAACATACTTCCAACCCACATAGTAAATCAAATTGTTGAAGTCTCAATACCAGATAATTGGATTCGAGATCGACTATATTGGGCCCCTAGCAAAAATGGGTGGTTTTCTACAGCTTCTGTCATAGAACTGATATCGGGAGTGCACCAGCAAACCACACATCCTAATAATTGGATATGGAAACTAGATGTATATCCTAAAGTTAAAAATTTCTTATGGAAAGTTGTTCAGAATGGGCTTCCTACGAAAGCAAGGCTTCAAGAGAAAGGGGTTGACACCCCTCCAGGATGCCTAATGTGCAATTGTACATATGAGGACATAGGACATTTGCTCATTGAATGTCCGCATACGAAGAAATTAGTAAAGAAAATTAACTTCAAAACAGAAGCCATTATCAGAAATTGGGATATAAGAAATAAATCGGCTAGGATGATCATTAATGAATTAAGTAAAGCAATGGATAAAAATGAATTTGTGGAATTGGTTGTATGCTGGTGGTGTATTTGGCATCAAAGAAACAAACTAGTTTTTCAACAAACCCTAGATGACTTCATTTTAAACTTAGAACAATACACAAAAAACCAAATTGCTCAATGGGACAAATCAAAAAAATGGGTAGAAGATGAAGAAAAACTAGAACAACAAACAAGAATTGAACATGCAAGGAAAAAAAGAAGAAAGGAGAAATGGATTACCCCGCCAAATAGTCACCTGAAATTAAATTTCGATGGATCCAAACTTAATTCGAGTCTAGCAACTTCAGGCTTTATAATTCGAGATCACAATGCAGAAGTGGTTGGTATAGGTGTAAAGAAACAAGGATCTATCTCGGTTTTAAAAGCGGAAGCGCTTGCACTTAGGGAAGGAATTAAAGAAGCACGAAGATTAGGTATAGAAATTATTGAAATCGAAGGTGATAATCTCATCGTTATTAAGGCCATTAATAACAATGGAGGATGTCCATGGGAAATAGAAATGCTAATATCAGACATCCTGATATCCTTACAATAGTTCATATCTGTCTCAGTTCGTCACGTGGGTAGGCATTGTAATGTTATGGCCGACAAAATCTCTAAACTGGGCCACAACATCCCTACCAATCTCCTGTTGGATAATCCAGAGCTTCTAGCTCTTATGCGAAAGGATGCCCTAGGACGCCCCCCGTAGGTGTCTCCTAATCCTTACCGTTTCAAAAAAAAAAAAAAAAATGGCGCATAGTTTACCTTACATGACTGAACACATAATTGATGTGGACTATTGGGGTTGGAAGTTGTTTCGTGTAAATCAAAGGATCTAACATTTGATGTGCATTGTTAACTTTATGATCTGCCTGCTGCTCACGGGCTGGATTTGTGCTGTTTCATATCTCTATCCATCGCACTCATCCTTTGCTCATTTCCTACTATTTTGTTTGGAATTTTAATTTCAAAACAATTACTATTTTCCTACTCACACTTTGCTTTTTAGTTGATTTTGGTTTTAACTCTTTGCTGGTTGTTTTGAGTGTAACAAATGAGAAGATATCTAACTCTAAATGTAATTTTTGTGAAATTACATTTGATTATACCCGTACATAATTCTCTCTAAAATCTATATTATTTACAACAACAATTTTCCCTTTCAAGGGAGAAAGATGACTAAACTTATAATATAGCTGGTTAGCAATAACAACATATTATACGGATCACTTTTGAGAATCTAAACCAGCAAAATTATACAGGCAATAGGAGAGAACGAACACCCACCCCCTTTAGAAGAGTTCAGGCGGCAGCCTCAGTAGGCGTAGCACACGGGGTCAGAGCACTGGTTGGGAAGCTGGGCCGGGCCCCGGCCCCACCCCCTCTAACAGATAGTGTGGGGCCCAATGCTGAGCTGGCTCTGCTGACTAAGCTCGAGTCTAGAAACACAACCACCACTGTGATATCATCATGGAAGTGTCGACGAACGCCCCGCTCAATCTTCTGCAAATCCGCGTACCTCATTTCCCTCTTTTTGGCTGCATCTTGGAGGGCCGCCTTCACAAGCCTCCTGGCGCTTCCCTGTAGCACAACACAATCAATCATCAAACCAACCAATTGAGTCAGAAGAAAAAAATAAAAAATAAAAATAAAAATAGAACGCCCCCGGTGGTTACGTTTCGGGGGTTGTTTTGTACGATGTCAACAGCTTCTTGGTTGCTGAGATGCTCCCAGAGACCGTCAGAAGCAAATATGAGAAACCGATCGTGTGGCTGCAGCTCGTGGGCGGTGATCGAAGGATCTGAGCTCAATATGGGTCTGCTGAAAGGCTCCCGAAGACGGAATTTAGGGTAAAGAGGCTCCCTGTTGTACTCGCACTTCTTTAGATATATATCTCCTATGGATCTAGATATCTGCAAGGATATGAAGCTCCAATCATCTCAATCAAAACAAATAATACACCAGAAATCTTAATTCATATGCTGAGTCGCCACATTAGTAGTTACAAATCAGGGAGCTTAGATCATCTTCAATATTGCTCCCAGCTAATAAAGTGGGAAAAATCTCATCAGAACTCAGAAGTAACAAAAGCATTTGAAGATGCAAAGGATAATAAATTTTCATCACCAAGCAGATATCGAAGGCCAAAACTGTATAGGAAAAATGATGGCTAAATCAGTTTAATGGAAGCAAATGGATTTAACAACATACCCGTAGACCTATGCACCAAACTCATGAATCATTCATAGACTATGAATAAAACTGAACCATCAAAAACAAACACATCAGCATAATGAAATAAGTTAAACCAGGTTACAATGCAACTTACTTGAATCAGCCCCTTGACACGCCAAACGTTGTGCTTACGAACCACAATTTGGGGGTCATCTGGATGCAAGGAATGCATCTCCTGTCTCACTGACTCAATGGCCACGTTATGTTCAGCAGAAAGCTGAACTGCAAGAACTTCACCAGTTGCTTTGACAGCCCTCCCTAAAACAGCACGCGAGTCACCAAGGTTTGCAATATAAAGGGTCCCATTTGCTATAATCCCAACCAAACAGCAAGATCCAACAGAAGCAATCTGGGGCTTCACATGCCACTGTTTGGCAACAAGAGAGAAAAACCCCTCTTCGGTCGCCTCAAATGCCTTGCGTATCACACCAACCGACATACACTGCTGCTCCGCAGCAAACCCTGCAAATACCCATTCCACAATCTAATTGAGTGATCATAGAGTTTTTTAATGCTAGAGCAACCACAATGAAGAGATTTTTTTAATAATTTTTCAGAGTAGAGTTTCTCTATTTAGCCCCCATCTTGACACCCCCGGAATCCGCTGTAGCGGAACTCCACTGGGTCAACGTTGTTGTTGTGTAGAGTTTCTCTATTTGGAGAAAGGTCTCTACCGTAAGAGATCCAGAATGTCAGATATGAAACTTTGATCTTATTTTTCACAGCACCTTGATTTTTATATTTATCTTTTCTGATTTTAAAAAGAGAAACCCAAAGTTTCTCCATTGAGAATGCTCTAACTTGTCAAAAGCAACTCACGCCTCAAGAACTACGGTTGCTTGCAAGTGTCATTTTCTACTTTAAAGGACCCTTTATAAAAGTCACAAGTGGCCTTTTGAGTGGATCCAAAAGGCCACTTGATAAAATCTTCCCAAAACAAAACTGCAACAAAAACAGGCATGTTAATAAACGAGTAATAGCATGATCGACGCGAAATACTCACTTTTCAAGTGGTGGAAGAGGTGATCATTGATGAAACGTGATGTCTCGGGCCCACCATGGCCGTCATATACACCTACAAAAGTTCCATAGGGGCCAGAACCATGGGAGCTCAAACAGCCGGACTCAATCTGGCTTTGGTCTTCCAGCAAATTGTTAGCCTGAACAACAGCCATTGAGAATTCACCATTAACATGTTGTCCAGTATCCTTGTACCAAAGAAGTCCATCTTGTCGGCCTCCTGCATCTGAACCTGAGTGAGTGTAATGGGCTGGTGACAGCCAGCAACAGGCCCGTAAGAATGATATCAACTTTGATAGCATCCCTCATTTCAACCAAGCCGGCCTTTGCATCTCCTAAACATCCAAATTGGATGCAAATAACTCCTCCAGACACACTACAAAATCAACACAAAGCAAACAATCAAAATCACAGAGACAACAGCTATCTATAAATTTAAATACAAAAAAAAAGGTTATTAATGATGCTTTGACACTAGATGGAGCAGGCAAAGAAGACATAATGATTCCGAATTCAAACAAACAAAAGTACTAGAAATCACTGAATACACACAGTAAAGCAAGGGGCCTAAAATTGGATCCTTTATCGGAAGAATTTCTCACGAAATCGAAGGAAACAAAAGAATTAGTCAATCCCCGAAGCTAGAACTGAAATTTTCTAGGGAAAAAGTATCTAAAATACCTTCAACGAGAGGTGGAGAGCCTCCGGCAAGCGACTGAACAACGAACGACGACGGAGATCTAAATTCTGAAAGCAATTGAACAGAAGAGGATTAGATCTCTAGATCCGTCAAACAATCAATTTGCATAACACACATAAATAAATGGGAAATTTTCATTAATTTTTTTCTCATCACCACTGTTCTGATTTAATCCTTTGTCCGAACAAGGATTTTTGGTTCTTTCTCGACTTGTGCGAGGTTCCAAACAAAGAGGGATATACTTATAAGAGGGAAGCAGAAGGGCAAGGAGTTAGTTGTAAATCAGTGTGATTTCTGATCGAGAATGAACTAATATAATGGGCAACCTTGGGCTCCGTAGAAACAGAGACAAACATGTAAAAAGGGTAATGGGAAGATCGAAAGGAGAAAGTTTCTGGGTTTCGATTGATTTAAATTTGAGTGTTAATTTCTGGATTTTAGGTGGGGAGGTTGAAGAAGACAGATAAGGAAATGGGGTTAGTGTGAAGCTCCTTTAATTTGGGCCCAACTTTATTAATAGCAACAACAAACACATACCACGAAGCTTGAGTGTGATGCATGGAAAAGTCTTCCCACTTTAAACAACTAAAAATAAGCATATTAAAGGTTATTATTATATCTGTTTTTCTATCCTATGCCCTTAGAGCATAAGTTAAGAGTACTAAATTTGGAAACTAAAACCCTAATAGGAAACTAATAAACCCTACTGAAAAAATAATTAAATCTAAATAAATACAAATTCCAACTATATTACCATTTTTAGTCTCTTAACCTATGCCTCAAGGGCATAGGTTAGAAAAATCGTTATTATATTAGCAAATCCCTTTTTCCGTATGAATATATTCCGAATTGGTTATTTATTAGGGTTTTTTACTGGAAACCACCCGTCCAATAAGTAGTATTTACTTTTACCACCTGTCCAATGTCTATTTATCGCGAACCACCCATCCAATGGCTTTCGTTACCTTTTTACCACCTAAGCCCAAGTTTCCGTCCAAACTTCCGTTAAATTACCTATTTATCCCTCTTTTTTAACATTATTTTATTTTATTTAGAGCTTCCTCTTTTCCAATTTAGGGTTTGAAAATTCCAATTTGCTCCTTTTTCATGGAACAATTTAGATCTCTTCGTTTCCATGGAACAGATCTCGTCGTTTCAATTCGGATCCCGTCGTTTCACGCCCATGGCTAAACGCTTCTGCCGGAGGCTCCAAATTGTTGTTACCGCTTGGGAGTTGGAGGACGACATCGGGAGGTGCTTGCGGGAGGACGACAGCGGGAATCCTCCGGAAAGAAGCTTGTGGTCGACGGCAACGGGAGGTGCTTGCGCCGGAGAGAAAGCGGATGGAGAGGGTGGGGGTGGGGGTTGGCGATTTGATGTGGTGGTGGTCCGATCAACACGGTGGTGTTGGCGAACTGAGGCTGGTGGTGACAGGGTGGTGCGGTGGTGGTTTGTAGGGGTGGTTGCCGGCAGTATGAATGGTGGTGGTGGCGGAATTTGGTGGCTTTTGTGAGGAAAAATTCAGATTTGGTCTAAAAAATTGTAACTTTGGGTAAAGGTGAGATTTTTGGAATCAAAAACTGAATTAAATAATTAAAAAGAAAATTAAGGTAAGAAAATATTACCTGGCGAGACGTTGGATGAATGATAGCGATCAAAGGACCATGAAGAATACACTTGCAAAGAAGGTGTCTAAGAGGCCAAGACCAAGACCTTTTCCAAGGTATCGGTCGTTCAAGTTCAAGAAAGTGTTCATGGATCTAATATTGTCTCTTCAAAATATTCATCCATGGCGTTCAAGGCCTCCAAGGAAGAGAATCAAGTTATGAAAATTCGAAAAGTTAAGAAACCCGTCAAATGGAAAACAATGCTCAGTAAACTGGTCATAACTTGGGCTAGAAAATTGATCTCAAGTCTGTTAAGTATGCGTTGGAAAGATAATTAACATTTCTACAACTTTGTAGTTTACATCAAATTCCGAATCCAACAACAAAGAGCCGAAAAATGGGATTTACTGAGAGATGTTCAAATCTTACGAGAATCTTACCTTTAGCTTTAATTCTATCTTTAGCTAGATATTATATTTATGCATAATTTCGGCCATAGGTTTATGTTAGTTGGTTGAAATATATCTCTCCTATATTATTAATATCTTTTTGAGTCGTTAGGAGTTTGTTATGATAGTTTCCTTATCATTTAAGTCAGGTATTTATTTATTTGATTTAATTAAGGTAAAGGGACTTAGATAGAGTTTCTAGTATTATAATAAGTTATCTTGGAGAGCAAGAAAAAGGTCCCTTTTGCCCCTCTTAGGGCCAGCCACCTCTTGCCTTGCTATCTAAGGAACTTTGATCTTGTATTCTATTTATGTGCATGTTTTTCATTAAAAAATATGATGAAATTAAAGTAAGGCACCTTGGCTAAGGTGTTTCTCACTTCCTCATCCAAAATACAATCTTCTTCAATTATTATTGTGTTCATGAAATCTGAATTCTAAGTGTTTAAATCCGAAATCCATACCCTGGGCAATTCTTCTCGTGATCATCTTCATCCCGAAGGTTGTCACGTATTAATTGGTATTAGAGCCCAGCGATTTCGGGTTTTGATTCTCATTGTTGAAGGCATTATTGACAGAAGAAACCGATTGCATAAACACCAACATCACTGCTTGCATCAAACCTTGCAAAGAAGTTGCACCGTGCACTATTGTTGAAACTTCTGACCTTTTTCCGAAAATTTTTGAAGGATAATTTTCTTATCTAAATAAGTCAAGTAATTATTATTTGATTTATTTATGGTAAGAGAATTTAGATAGATGCTTTTCAATTATTATAAGTTATCTTGGGAAGCAAGTCATTGGACCAAATTACCCTTGCTAGGGCCGGCCATGATGTCTTCTTTTCCAAGACAACTTTGCTTTGTAATTCTTATTTATAGCTTGTATTTATCATTCAATAAAATCAGCTCAGTAAGATTAAACCCCATTGGTTTAGTCTTGCTCTTGGGCCATTAAACAATTCAAGTTCTCTAGCAATTGCATTCAACCGATCGATCATCATCATCCAAACAATTCGAGTTCTCTCTTGTGTTCTTGAGTTTAATTTCAGTTTTGATTCATAAGATTGATCAATTGTTGTTCTAGTTTGATTATTCAAGATCAACTAGCTCATCAATTGGATTTAGCGTTAGAGCCAATCCAATTGAACTATCCTTTGATTTATTCAAGTGATTCGAAATTTTCAGTTTGCACCATACTCAATTTCGAGATTACTTGTTCTCCAAGGCATTAACTTTGTTAGCAAATCAGATTGGATAATTCGATTATTGGCAAGATCGGGTCCTGTGAGATTCATACTTGGTCAAGAGGAGTAATCCGAGGCGATCACGTATCAAGGACGAAGAGGGCGGCTTCAATGGAGTAGTGTTTTCATACGCGGTGTACGGAATGGAAGGGTAGATGGCGCCGCCGGAGAGGTTATCGATGACGGCGTAGGTTCGAATGGGGTAGAAGCCAGTGACTGGGGTAGAAGCCAATCGATTCTCTTAATTCTGGTATATATAGGAGTTTAAAAATGTCGATTCTCGTTTGATTAATAGGAATTGATTGAAATTCAAAGAGTCGATCTAGGGATGGCAGTTGAGAGTTCTGGGTCGGTATGGAACCCGGAAGGCACGGGCTCCAGGTTGAGATCGGAGGATTCGAGATCCAAGACCCCATCAGAGGCGGAGATACAGACGCGTATCTGTAGAAGTAGAGGGCGGCCTGCAGCTGTAGCGATGATACCCAAGGCTAAGACCAATTTCCCCCAATTCCAACATCAAAACCCTAGTTTTTTTTAAATAATGTCAAAATTAGAATAAAATAATGTTAAAAAAGAGGGGCAAATGGGTCTTTTTGTAATTTAACGGAAGTTTGGATGGAAACTTGGACTTAGGTGGTAAAAAGGTAACGGAAGCTCTTGGACAGGTGGTTCGCGGTAAATAGGCATTAGACGGGTCGTAAAGGTAAATATAGCCTATTAGACGGGTGGTTTCCGGTAAAAGACCCTATTTAGCATTAGCAATTTGAAATCCATTTATACTAGCAAGACCCGGCCGTGTCATGCACGACTATGACTTGAGAATTTTTTTTTAATGTAGAAACCGTACTTGTCGATCGAATTTTACATAAACTATTCAATAAAATAAAATATTGTCATCAATAAAAATTTCAAGCGAAAATTATTATAATATGTAGGGAATATAAAAATAATAATTAAATAACAGTATTTATTTATTTATAATAGCATAGGTGATTTAATTTTTGAATTAGATAGTATTATTATAATATACAGGAAAATAAACATTATAATATAACGGAAAATAAACATTGAAAAAACTAAATAATATTTCCATACTCATTAGTTGAATATGATAAGTAATAGTAATAGTAATAAATGAGGTAATTCATTATAATAGGCATGAAATGCTTATCAATAACACAACTTATTGACTTTTTTATTTTAATATGGTAAGTACTAATGATACATGGGATATTACTATTATAATATGTAAGGAATGTAAATACTAAAGAAAATTAAGGATAAAGAGGCAAATGAACAATTAAACTTGCCTATGTGGCATAGATAGATGAGTGACACCTAAGAGAGATTGATTCGACTTTAGTAAGAGTATATTAATATATGCCGAACTAATTAAATAATAATATTGGAATACAATTATATTAGTATTATGTGAATGAAGAAATTATTTTTTTTTTAACAAAGCAAGACAAACATTAGGTCACATGTTTATTACAAGGCGAACTTAAGTCATCCCAACGGATAATCTTAAGAAAATCAAATAACAAGGGTTGATGACGTAAATGCAATTAAAACACTGAGAAGAAAGGCCTTCAAGCCCCGGAGATGAATGGATTACAAACAGCTTGGCAAAGCAGAGAAATATTGACATGTCTTCTTACAAGAAAATATGCAACATTATTACATTCCATGTAACAATGAAAAAATAAAACATGAGGACAAGGGCGTAGCCAGAAACTTCGCACTGTAGGGGCCAACAAATTTTTCCAACATAACTAATGTACGTTTCGAGAAAAATGTAGAAATAAAAAATACAAATTTAGACAAAGAAGAGAACATATTTGATAGAGGAGGGACTAAAATATTTCAAAATGCAATTACATTAAGAAAACAAGAGTTTATAATGACAACTTATATAATTATTAATTATGTTTCAGAATACATTTAGGTTAAGAAAATAAAAATATTTCAGAATACAAATTAATTGAACCTATAAATATTAAAAGCTCATAACTAAAAAATAAAACTCAAACTAAAGACCTCGCGCTAATATGAATTGTATGATTCGAGATATCCCAACAATAACTTATTGTTTCAAAATTTTCGGTTTCAATCTCATTATGAAAGTAGGAAGTTTGACAAAAGATAAAAGCATTCTAACTAAGTAAATGACTTGTTAGAAGTGGTTTGTATACGTCCAATCTTCAAACGTTCATAACTTTTTTGCGCAAATATCAGAATGAAGCTTATAATATATCAAATCGAAGCTATATATTGACAAGAGAAACATATATATGGAAAAAAAATTGGATTGGAGGGTCGTGGCCCCCACCCACCCCAATATAGCTCCGCCCCTGCATGAGGAATATGTTAGAACATGATTCCTAATATCATATATAATAGAATCAATTCCACAAGGAACTTTCCAAAAATTTTTTTAAAGAATTGATAATTACTCCCTCTGATTTATATTAAATGACGTTTTAGAGTTTTTCACACATATTAAGAAAATTATTAATAACCCATAAAAATCTCCTTTAACCCACAAAAAACGAAGTAATTAATTAAGCAATAATTTTACTTTTCTAAAGTTGTTGAGATAAACATGCAACAATTGGTTATTTCTCTAAGACATGCTAACGTGAAACAAATTTCAAAGGAAGATCATTAAATTTTGGCCCCCAATAAGTGTGAAAAAATAATTAGGAAAAATTTGTAATTAATTGAAAAGGTAAAGTTATTAATGCCAACGACAATTAAATTGAATCAGGAAAAAATACTATAACGTCACTTAATAAGGATCAGAGGGAGTATTAAATTATCACTCTCAATAATAAAGGTTAGAAATACTCATGGAGACAACTGCGATAACGCCTTCAAGAAAAGAGAGTGCTTCAACTTTTAAAATAGACATAGGGGTTAGAGAACATCTATTTTACTTTAAAATAGAACTATTACAGTCCCGAATAATAAAACTAACAAAAGTTGAAGAGTTTACCTGTTTAGAGGCATCAAAGTTCAGTTTAAGCCAATGAGCAGGTGACTTAATCTAGACACCATTTAGTTTACGTTTTCGTTGCGATTTATTTTTTTGATAACTAAATTGGTAAAAGTTTACTGGAGATGTTGATTAAAAGCCAAATCATAAGGTCAAAAATTACTAATTATATGCGAAGGATTGAAGATCAAGGCATTTCTATGACCCCGAATATAACACCAAGGAAAGTAGAAAATATCACTATGAGAATTAGCATCAATTGTTGCAATTAAATTATCATTAAAATTTACTATTGTGACTTGTTGGAAAGAAAGATTATTTTATTTTTTTTATAACGAAAGAACGATTAATTTTAAGTTCAAATTGTGCAATCATTCTTTGAGTGAAAGTACAATGGATCAAAGATGGCTTAAAGTTTCATTTTCACTTTCACATAAGGAACAAGTATGTGAAGCACAATTATAAAATCTATTTAATCTTTCAGTTGTTGGCAAACACCCAACACACTATTTCCAGAGTAAATTTTTTATTTTTGGATGAAGTTTAGTTTTGCAGACCCAAGATTAACCATAGGTAGAGGGTGAATTTTTAGAGGAATCAAGTAAAGCAGAAGCAGACTTAAAAGAAAATCAACCGTCCAAAGAAGGAAGCCATGCTAGTTTATCATCAAGATTAGTTAAGGGGATATGAATAGATATAATCATTTTAACAATAGAAGATGTTAAGACAAGAGAAAAAGTTGGTATGTTCCAAGTTTTTTGAGAAGTGATAAAAGCCAAAACTTTTAAAAAAAATGATTAATATTATCAAAATAGTGAAACAAATCAGAATCTCCAATCCATTTATCACTCCAGAAATTAATCGAATTTCCATTTCCCACCATCCATTGAATCTCCTCAAAAAAACTTCTCTCTAAAATTTAACAAGCAGCCAAATTGCCAAGAAGTATTTTTCTTTTGATATTGAAACAAACTTTGCGAACCCAATTATTTGTCTTTTATTATTCGAACCCACAAATTATCAGGTTGAGTCAAGAGTTTCCACAATAATTTCATTTGTAAGGAAATATTTGCATTTTATGCAGTCTTAAAGACCAAGACCTCCCTGATCTTTTGGAGAACAATTTTTTTCTCAACTGAAAAGAGGATGAGCATTAGGTGCAAATTTATTCTAAAAAAATTATTTACTTTATCAATTTCTTCCCAAATTCCCTTAGGCAAAAGAAAACTTTACATAAGATAATTCATTTGACCAAGCAAATTGGACTAAATCAAAACAGCCCGATGTGCTTGAGAATTGGAATTGGCTTTCCATTGAGAGAGTTGTTTTTTTAATTTGTTAATAAAGTTAGTGAACGTTGCATTTTGAACGCGTCCTTTTAAAATAGGAATTCCCAAATGTTTTACCAAAGTGGTGGTAATTTGAATATTAAGTGTAAAGGTGCGGTTTTCACTTTTCCTTTTTTTAAGGTCGGAAAGACGACTTTCTTATTGACTTGTTCCGCAAGCAAACTTGGAGGGACGAACATTTGTTTAGTTTGTTTTAAAAATACCTTTGTTTTCCTAATGCATATATACCTATCAATTTACCCTTTCGCAAAAGCATAATTCTATATCTTTTTATCTACACATTTTTTTTATCCAATTTGATTTTTTCCTCTCATTAAATTTGATCAAATCCTATTATATATAATTAATCTAGCTAGATTAACCCTAGAAAACCGTTCAAAGCCCGAATCGTCCCTGGAAGAAGTCATCAACTTCGTCAAATCGCCCTAGTTGCCTTCTCCGATCGTAGTTGTCGGCATCACGGGATCTCCGTTTGCCTTTGCCACCAGATCGCGCAGCCGACGACGGTGTGGTCTTGCCTCACGGTGTTGAACTAGCGAGCCATCGTCACTGCAAAAGCCTTGGATCGCCTCGCGTCTCGATCGTTGTCGGGTGCATCACACTCCTGTGATGCGTCCCTCGTTACGGGATGCGACAGTTCGGTGCGTTGTTTGAGTATTGGGTCTCGAAGTACGCGGCGGAAGGCTTGAAAGAACTCGAATCACCGTTGGAATGATCGAGTTTGGTACGAACAATCACGAACACAAGCTTTGAATGATAATAATTGGGGCGGCGCAATGGCACTAGGATAAAACAAGGAGACAACCTCAACTTTATTAAACCCTAATGTGCGCTGCAAAACAAAGCAAACAACATAGGGACCTTATATAGGTGCGGCAAAGGGAAAATGATGAAACCCTAGTGTGGCGCGCCTAGGGCTAGCATGCAAGCTAGGCCTAGCGGCGCGAGTCCAAGTCCATCGGCGCAAGGCCCAATAAATACTTCCTAATTCTATAAAACCAACAATAGTAATGTTCGGAATTAGAAAACATGCTAAAAATAGTAGAAATAAGATAGGTCATCCGTGGCCGGCACCGCAGTGTCGCGACAAGGCCATCGCAGGTTTGGCGCGGCGTTGGTGAGGGCGTGAGACGACGCTGGCGAGGATTTACGGCGCTGGCGTGCTGCGTGACGAGGGGCTCGCGAACCTCAAGATGCGATCCGAGTGCCGGTGCGAGAGATGAGTCGTGGCTGGTTGGTTCCGAGAGCTCGATGTGAGGTTCCCCGACGCCGAGGACGCACAAGGATACGTGCGTCGGCGTGGAGAGGGACGCGCCGTGGTCTTCCGAGAGGCGCGACATGAGTGATTGCGTCGCGGTCTCGATGGCGCGAGCCCTGGCACGGGTGACGGGGCCATCCGAGCAAAGTGTGAATGACTCGGCCTCCTGGCTAGCATCCATAACGGGGGTTGCATCACCCTCCCCCACTTGGTTGGGAAACGTCCCTGTTTCCTCATAAGCAGGGTCGACATAGGGGGAGAGGTTGGCAACGTTGAAAGTAGAATGAACCGAATACTTGCCTGGGAGGTCGATCTTGTAAGCGTTGTCTCCGATGTGTTCTAAGACTTTGAAAGGGCCGTCTCCCTGCTGATAAAGCTTGGTTTTTCGTGCGTCCGGAAAACGGTCCTTGCGAAGATGTAGCCAAACGAGATCCCCCGGGTTGAACACGAGACGCTTGCGACCCTTGTCCACTCATGCAATCGGCGAATTGCTTCGGCGCGGTTGGCCGCGTCGATGTGCTTGCCATTCTTCATAGGTCGCGGGACTAAATCCATCGGAGAGTGCGGGTTGAGGCCGTAGACAATCTCGAATGGTGTCTTCTTTGTCGCCGAGTGTTTGGACCTGTTATATGAGAACTCACCAAAAGGAATTAGATCCTCCCACCGGCGTGGGTTATGTTTGATGCAGTGAAGCCTGCCATGTCTCCAACCGACGTCGATGAGTTGATTCGAGTGCCTTCTGACGGACCAATTACAAGAAGTCGAGCTAAGAAGATTGCTCAAGGCACAACAACAATCTTGGTTCGATTGGCAGCTGTTCTTGAAGAGCCTAGCAAGACAAAGTGGGTCTCGTGCATTCGACATCAATTGAGCCCGGATTCCATGGATTGATTCAAGAGGGCCGAAATTCACTATTTCTTTATTTAGAAACATGTATTAGTTTGTCTCAGTTTAGGGCTGAATTTAGTAAGTGACCGGGTGAGATAAACTGGTATATGGGTCAAAGTCAACCCTTTGACTTGACCATTCTAAATGGAGAAAATATCTATCTACTTATTTTATTATAGGCGTGTGAACTTAATTAAATAATGTAGAGAAATCAGCCAATAGGCTTATGTTAGTTGGTTGATCTTCTCTCTCCTGGTTGTTAGAGTATTTTTAGTTTGTTTTGGATATTTTATAGTTGTTAGGATATTTTCCTTAAGTAAATAAATCAGCCATGATTTATTTTATTTAAGGGGAATCTAGATAGATTTAATTAGATATTTTATTATATCTTGGGAAGCAAGACAAGGAGGCCAATTCTATCTCCTAGGGTCGGCCACCTTCATCTCCTTGCTCCCCAAGTAATAGCTTTGTATTCTCTATTTATACTTTGCAATTTCCATTCAATAAAATCAGCTTGAGAGAGATTAAACCCAAATTGGTTTAATCTATCTCTTGGGCTCCAAAAATAACGACTTGTGTTTGTGTGCCATTGATTTCGAGATCATCATCATTCGTCCAGCATAATTCCGACTTCTCTCTCTTTGTTGTTTGATTGATCTAGTTAATTTAAGATTGTTCTAGAATTGATTGTTAAAGATCATTCTAGTTAATCAATTGGATTTAGCGATCGAGCCAATCCAATTGAACTATCAAAAGTTGACTTCTTCAATTATCCAACTCGTCTCTCAATTATTCAGATTCGTTCTTTGTGTTACTTGTTCAGCAAGGCATTAACTTTGTTAGCAAATTCAGGTTGAATCAAGGATTACTAGGCAAGATCGGGACTTGTGTGGTCAAATACGAGGTTTCTAAGGAGCAATCCGAGGCAATCACGTATCAAGTGGTATCATAATTCAGCGTCTCGCCAAGTAATTGTTTCTTTCCTTAATTTGCTTTCTAGTTAATTTAATTCAATTTTTGATCCCAAAAATCCCGCCTTTACCAAAAGTTTGAATTTTTGAGACCATAATTGAATTTTTCTAACCTACACCACCACATATCCGCCACCCCACCACCACGAACCACCCACCACCACCCCAAACTGGTGTCGCTCGTCTGGACCGCACCACCCCCCACCACCGTCCGATCCCAACCCCACAAACCCCACCCCATTCGGACCACCCTAAACCCTAATCGCCACCACCCCCTCTCGAAACCCTAACCCTAGCCTTCGAGAAACCCTAACCCTAAATCAAAACCCTAACCCTAGGATTGAAACCCTACCATAACCCAAACCCTAGAACCGAACCCTAACCACCCAAACCCTAGATCTCAGCCGAACCATCACCAAACCCTAATCTCTTGATTGTTCCTTGCCCCTCAAGCAATTAACCACTTAGGAGATTTTTAAGGGATTTGTTGCATGCTTTTGGTTGAATTGGTTGAGTTGTGTTGCAATATAGATTAGCAATTGTCTTCCTACAATTTTTATGAGTTTTTATTGCATATTGCATGATCAATAGAGATTCATATTGCATTGTTGATATTTGCTGATTTTTGTCATTGCATTCCATATACTCGGCCTTACCCTTTTCTTCTTTGTTAATTTGGCTTCTAGTTGGTTTCATTGGTAGTTTAAAGTCACTTAGTTTTTAAAAAAATCAGATTAGTTTCGTTTTTTGCCCTTGCATTCAATTGTTGCATTGCTTTGCTTGTTTCTCAATTCTAGCACAAGAGTAGATTGTGCATAAAGTAAAAAAAAAACAGAAAAGAAAAGTGATCTACCCCAGCTAGTTTTAAGCCACTTTCAACCCTAGTGACTGCTTGCTTAAAAATAGCTAAGTAGAAATCACTTTGAAGAAAAAGAGTGACGAAACAAAAGTCACTTAGCCCACCATACTTAGTCTTCGGCGCGTTACCGATGCCCGCGATGCAATCTGTCGGCCCGACTCCAATTTCTATCGGCGTTTTCCTTCTTCAACATCTTGGGAACCTGAAAGAGGGGTGTTGGCATCAGGAACACCGCTGGAATCGCTAGGCGTCGCGGGGGACGCCAATGGCGTTGTGATCGGTGCGATGGTGCTGGTGTCACTAGTCCTTTGTCTTTGCCTTTCGGCTTCATCTTGTAAAGCTTCACTAGGCCACATTGGTAAGAGAGTCATGCGCTTCCCGTGGAAATTGAACATGTACGTGTTCAAAAACCCGTCGTGAAGCACGCAACGATCGAATTGCCATGGGCGCCCCAACAAGAGGTGTGTGGCGTCCATTGGCGTTACATCACATAATATTGAATCTGAATATGCACCAATTGAAAAGGAAAAGATCACTTGCCTGTCAACCAAATCGCCGCCGTCGTTGGATATCCATTGAAGCTTGAACGCCTGCGGATGTGGCGTCGTTGGTAGCTTGAAGTGATCGACAACCTTCTTTGATAGGAAATTTGCACAACTCCCCGAGTCTACAATGACGCTCAAGGGCACATTATTGACCAAACAACGGGTGTGGAAAAGTTGTTCCCGTTGATCGGTTTTAGGTGCCTCTCGCATGCTTAAAGCTCGGCGAGTCACCAATTGAAGCTTGGAGACTCCAATGGCATCCGATGGATCGCACTCTAGTTCGGTTGTCTCGGCACTTGGTGCGTCATTCTCGTCCTCATCTTGGCTTTCATACAGTTCCCCTTGTGCCGTGAATAAGACCTTCTTTTGGTTCGGGCAATTCCTCATGATGTGGCCACGGCCCCCGCATTTGTAGCATGCCAAATCTTGAGCACGATCGACGCTAGCCTCGGTGGAGCGTGGGGCGGCTGGCGCCTTTGAAGGCGCGGCTTCCGTCTTGGATTGCGAACCTGTTTTAGCACTTGGCACGGAAGAAGGTACACGGTTAGTAGAAAAATTCAATTGACTAGGGGACGATGCATACCTCGAAGTGGACCAATTTGATTTGGCTCGCATCTCTTGCTTGTGGATTTGCATTGCCGTATGAACCAAGTTGTTAAGATCTTTAATTGGCAAAATTTCCAAACGATCTTGGATCGATTGCCTCAATCCCGAAATAAAACGAGTCCGCATAACCGACGGAGAGACGCTCATGCCAGCCTTGAAGAACATATCCTCGAGTTTGGCAAAGAATTCCTCTGGGGTCATCGAACCTTGTTTGATCTTGTCTTTATAATCAACCGGGATGTATCTCTTCTTCAAAATGTAGACAAGTTGATGCCATTCGCGAATGAGGGGCTTGCCTTTTCGAATCCTTTCGGACTCGAATCGGTTTAACCATGTTCGAGCGGCACCATGAAAGTGTAGGGTCACGACTTCAACCTTCTCATCGTCTTCGTAAACTAAATGTCGGAGTGTGTGCTCCGTGCCCTGCAACCACTCAATGAAAACATCACTATCATAAGTGCCATAGAAGGGTTCGAATTTTACCTTCATGTCTCGGCGGTTGTGTCGAGGATCACGAGCCTCATGACGATCATTGTCGCGACGCGGAGATCGGCGCCGAGGTGAGTGCGCGCGGCGATCGCGCCGGTGCCGAGGTGGACCTCGATTGTAATCGTCGTCGCCATCGTCAGGATCATCACCATCGTCCGGTCTCTGAGGACGCCTCGCGTCTCGATCCCTGTCCCGCCGATGCTTCGAGCCATCCTTGCGTGTCGTGCCATAGGCACAGTCGTACTCCTTGCGGTTTTTGGCGAGGCGCGGCGGTGGAATCCAATCGGAAGGCCGATTGTCATGCTCTTCGGGATCCTGAACCTGCAGGTGATCAAAACTCGATTCATTAGAATAATCACTAAAATCTTCATAATGATCCTCAAAATCAGAATATGGACTCCGAGAACTTTGATGCTTGAGATCGTCCTCGACTCTATAAGCGTCGGCGTCGTAGTACTTGGCCCCGTGCTTCCACTTTGGGGTTTCGTAAACATACGCCGGCTGCTTATGCTTTTTCTTTTGCTTATTAGGGTCACCACTCGTGTGTTGACGTCTATACTCCTCGGAGTCATACTCCTCACCGGAATATACGTCGTAAACTTGCGTGTCCCTATAATCTCGCGCCATTTGATAGCGATCCGCGGTCCGTGGACCACCATCGTGCTTATCATTGTGGCGACTTTCTTTGATCGACTCCATTCGATTGATGGTGCTGAATTGTGACGAAGGCTGCGCATGTTGCTTTCCCTTGGCACGAGCTCGTGCAACGTCATCCACGGTGACTCCCGGATTGGCGTGGATCTCGGAGGCAAGCACTTGAGCCGCTGGCACGGTGTGCTTCAATTGGGCTTGGCTGTCGGCTAGGAGACGCTCGAGCTCTTGTATGCGCGCCAAAGCCTCGGGAGAAAAATTTTGATTGGCATTCTGCGACGCCGGGTTGTTGTTGTTGTTGTTGTCTCGGTTGTCCACATTCCCTGACTCCGAGACTGTACCTATAGTAACACCAGTCATCGCAGTAAGATGTTCACAAACAAAAGACAACGAGTTGAAGGTTCGCTTAAGTGAAGCCGACCCTTAATGTTCAAACCAAACGAATAAAGGATTGGCAAGGCTAAGGTCACTCAACTCGATCCAAGATATAAGGCTACGAAAAAATAATGCAAGCAAGGCAAGACACAACTTAGGCAAGTCAAAACCGAAATCAAAAGCAAGATACTCGGCGAAGTAGGGTTGCCGAAATTAACAACTTGATTTGGATAGATCTTGCCTTATTTTGGCTTGCGATCTTCCAAGAGATTTTTTTTATAACAATCGACTATCTTACCTTATTTTGGTTTATGATAGCCGAACCACACTTTTTTTTTGACAAGTACGACTCTAGGCTTTCTCTTCTAGAGCAATCAAAAACAATTCAAGCAATCAACACAAGCAATACGCAATGATGCAAGAGAGAAATCGGCAAAACAAGACCTATTGTGCGAGCAACTAGCAAGACACTGAGTAATTTTCACCGAAATCAATAGATCAAGTGAGTAAGGACAAGGCTGATTTTTTTAACAAATAACGAATGCAAGAAAAAAAATTCGAGCCCTAGATGGAGTTTAACGAAGTGGAGGATGGATCTAGGGTTGATGCAGCGGAATGGATCGTGTGAGAATGAACTAGAAAGGGTGTAGCGAGACTTACTCAAACTGTGGCTCTGATGCCAATTGATGCGTCCCTCGTTACGGGATGCGACAGATCGGTGCGTTGTTTGAGTATTGGGTCTCGAAGTACGCGACGGAAGGCTTGAAAGAACTCGAATCACCGTTGGAATGATCGAGTTTGGTACGAACAATCACGAACACAAGCTTTGAATGATAATAATTGGGGCGGCGCAATGGCACTAGGATAAAACAAGGAGACAACCTCAACTTTATTAAACCCTAATGTGCGCTACAAAACAAAGCAAACAACATAGGCACCTTATATAGATGCGGCAAAGGGAAAATGATGAAACCCTAGTGTGGCGCGCCTAGGGCTAGCATGCAAGCTAGGCCTAGCGGCGCGAGTCCAAGTCCATCGGCGCAAGGCCCCATAAATACTTCCTAATTCTATAAAACCAACAATAGTAATGTTCGGAATTAGAAAACATGCTAAAAATAGTAGAAATAAGATAGGTCGTCCGTGGCCGGCACCGCAGTGTCGCGACAAGGCCATCGCAGGTTTGGCGCGGCGCTGGCGAGGGCGTGACACGACGCTGGCGAGGATCTACGGCGCTGGACGAGGTGCTCGCGAACCTCAAGATGCGATCCGAGAGCCGGTGCGAGAGACGAGTCGTGGCTAGTTGGTTCCGAGAGCTCTATGTGAGGTTCCCCGACGCCAAGGACGCACAAGGCTATGTGCATCGGCGTGGAGAGGGGTGCGCCGTGGCCTGCCGAGAGGCGCGACACGAGTGATTGCGTCGCGGTCTCGATGGTGCGAGCTCTGGAACGGGTGACGGGGCCATCCGAGCGAAGTGTGAATGACTCGGCCTCCTTGCTAGCATCCATAACGGGGGTCGCATCACCCTGTCTCCGCAGTTCACCAGGACACCTTTGGTCGCCGTTCAATCACGACACTCGTCCCCGCCGGTAAGTCGCTCAACCAAGCCATCTTCTGCGTAGTTAGGTTGTCCGGTCGGGTTTTGTGAACGTGAACCTGGTTAGGCAGGGGGTGGGTGGTCACGTTGAGCACGACACTAGAACGGTTGCGCGGTCGACTTCGGGAGTGGCCAGCGGGCTAGTGGAAGGAGGCGTTGCCTATGTTTTCATCTAGTAGAGTAGAGGTGCCTTTGACTACTCTCAGTCAGTTCACCTTCTCGAACTTAATTAAAACTAGTGTATTCCCCCAGTACCCTGTACGGGATAGGGTGCGACTTAATTTTCGAAATTCTATATACATTTACAACTACCACATTTTCATATGTAACATAATAAGTAGATACCAAACACTTCTACATAGCATACATTTAATAAGTACATACACAATGCCTTTCATCTGCAATCATACGACTATATAAGAGAAGTTGTAAATCTTCAGAAAAATGAGCATTTTATAAGTATGTTTGATTTTGGTGTGAGACCATGTATGAATCGTGAAATGCTCTACATCCGTCATTGAAATATTTCTTATTGGCTTTCGCATATATGTGTCCATCTGACAACTCAACTTTGTCATAACACAAGGTTCTATATTACAACTATTGAAAGAGATCTAACCCCAACACTGAAACGGTTACAAAATGCAGCAAACATAAAATAAGAAACAACTTTGGAATTCGAAGAGTATAAAAGTCAGTCTCTTGAACTTAAGCCATTGTCAATTGGATCCATCTTCCTTGACCCTTCTTAAGTGATACTTCTGGATTCTGCATAGAAAGAAAAGTTTCTCTTCATCAAAACATTTTCCCCCCGAATTCACGAATTTGACAAAGTATTTCAAGTAATTAAGAGTCCATAAATATGTAATCAATAAAGAAAGAAAGTTGATCTTGGCTCTCCAAATTTTTACGACCGCCAAAGCAGCTTACCACTAGCAAGTTGTCGAGCATGTTTTATGAATTGGCTTTGTGAAGTCCTTTCCTATATCAATCAAAACCATCGCTCAACCAACTTCCTAATTGAAAATACAAATTAACAAAAGATCAATCAAACCCTAAAATCTCTTCAAAATTGAAAGCCCAAACGAAAATTTAAAATCAAAAGCCATACAAAAAAAATGGAGTAATACACAAAATAAAATCAGTGGAGTAAATATACCTAGATGCAATCTGATTTTTCAGGTATTAAAATTCCGAGTAAAATAATATTAAAAAAAAAAGAACGTAGACCTAGGCTTACAATAAAGCAAGTGCTGCATGTGATTCAATCTCCCTATCCATACCATAGTTAACTCTTGATATTAAAAAGAATTGACTCTTGATTTGCTCCTACTCCTAAAGGATGATGACCGTATTTTACTACTCTCACAAATGACACTAATACAGCCAGGGATAAGGATGCTTCAAAGCTAAGTCTTAAATGATTTGCCAAGCTCATAGCTTAGAGAGCTACCAACATAGCTTGGTCAATCAAACCTACCCCGCCAGCTCAAACTTGGCCTATTCCACTGTTTGTGTTTTCTGTCCCTTAATATAAATGGAATAAGAAAAATAATACGTTACTCTACAAATAATGGCATTACTTATCTATCTATATATACTATAAAATAGAAAAATTTGGACAATCAATGCCTCATTAGAATGACCTAATATTTATGACCTATCCCATAATTATGTTCATATAGAAAAAATATAAAAAGAATTCAACCCCTATATTTAATTATAATTTATGGAAAATTTAATTTTGATAACATTCAACTTTTTAATGGTCTTTCAAGTCATTTTTAATGGTCATTTTGGTTGTCTCTTCAACTTCTCAAAATCTTTATCTAAAATGTAAAAAATTTTGGTTGTCTTTTCAACTTCTCAAAATCTATATCTAAAATGTAAAAATTTTAAATTAAAAAATAATTGTGAATTTATTCATATACAAATACAAAAAAAAAAACTCGCATATGTTATCTTGCCTCTTCAACTTACTAACATTCCACCTTCACCTTTAAATGCACACACTAAAACTTACATATGCTATCTTGACTCTTCAACTTACTAACTTTCTAACTTCACATTTAAATGCACATACTAATTATGAGCGTTTTATATTTATTTCCTAGGATCTAAAGATGATTATAAGAGCCTCATACCACGCCATTCCGCTTCAAGCTGCATACATTCGCTAAAATCTATTGTGGATTGTTCCTACAAGGATGAGAGGAAGAGGGCAAGCATCGAAAGAATCTAAAGGTAGAAAAAAAAAATATGGTGGTGAGGGGATGAGATTATATACTCATTTGGAAGGATCAAAGATATTCATTATTAAGGTAAATAATAATTATTTTTATTTTATATTATAAAAATAATTACTTTTGGCAGCGTAAAGTTTTATTTTTATAGATATTTTTATATATAATTAGGTTATGCTCTTCATGAAATCAAAGGTAATATTAGATTGACTCTAATTGAAAATGAGGATTTGACGTGCTCAAAGAACGCATTATGACTAACTAATTGAGATCTAAAATATCATATAATTTTATATAAACTTTAGTTGTATATTTTTTAAATACCACATGCATAGCTATTAGCTAGCCAGTGTATGCGTATATTTTTTGCTTGCTTATTCTAGAGTTCATATGTCCAATATAATTTTCAATAATAATTATAATATCTATTTGAATTTAAAGCAATGAAATAAAAAGGCTATGGGCTTGTTACACTTATACAAAATAAGTACTTTTTTTAAAAAAGCATTGCTTATTTATCTTGAAAAATGTGAAATATAATTAGTTTTCACATATTTCAAGGTGAAGAAGCAATGCTTTTTAATAAAAAGTGTTTATGTTTAAGAAGTGTAGCAAGGCCTATATACGTAGAAAAACAAAGAAAGGTGGGTGGTGAAAGGATGAGATAATATCCTCACATGAAAAGATCAAAGGTTTACATTATCAAGGCAAATAATTATTTTATTTTAAATAATAAAAAATATTCTTTTGGTGGTGTAAAAGTTTATTTTGGTGATGAGATAATATTCTTTTGTTATTCTATGTTTCATATCAAATCAAAGCTGAAATTAGATATACTATCTATCTATTTATATCTATCTATCTTTTATATATACTATAATGAAGAAAATTTGGGTCATTTATGACAAATTCATAATTAAAAAGAAAAGTAAAAAAAGAAAAAAAAATGTTAATTTAGTGACAACTTTTCACATTCCATTTATGTAAAAAATCATAATTAAGAAGAAGAATTAAAAAAAATCTCATTTAGTGACAACTTTTCACATTACTTAACCTCCAACTTTTCTAATGTAAAAAAGTCACATCATCTTCTCAATATTAAACCTAAATATACACAAGTAATTATGATCAATTAACAATTAAGATGAAGGGTAAAAAAACGACAACTTTTCATATTCCTTAACCCCCAACTTTTCTAATATAAAAAGCTACTCCATTCTCTTAATATTTACACTTAAATATACACATGAAATATCTTCTATATTCATACATGTTCACAATAAAGTGAAAGAATGACAGATTCGAGAAGAGCTTTTGAAAATCTTCAATGAACAAACTATTGTAACAAAAAGTTCAAAGTTTAATATCTTTTAAACATTTACTTTTGATTTTTATTTTTATATATTAAAAATCTATCAAATTCATTATTTTTTTATAATGACAATTTATTCAATGAAAGAAAAAGAGTAAAAAATAAAAAAATAATTAAAAAAAAACAAGTCAATTTATAATTAATTAGCATTAATATTTGATATTATATCATTTATTTAGCAACTTTTGTAGTAACCTTTGATATTACACACAAGACACAACCTTTGATATTACAATATGAATTTAAAGTCATTAAATTATATCAATTGGTATTACAAATAGAAGTAAAAATAAAAAAAGATAATATCAACCTTTGGTATTAAAAAAAGAAGATAAGATCAAATTTAAAATATAACATTTGTCATTATTTAGCAACTTTTTTAGTATTATTTAGTATTAAACACAACCTTTAGTATTACAATATGAATTTTATGCCATTAAATTATAACCATTTGTATTACAAATAAAAGAAAAAATAAAAGAAGATAAGATCAACCTTTGGTATTCCAAGCAAAAGATAAGATCAAATTAAATATAACCATTTGTATTCCACTCTCTTTCACACTATATAAGTTTTTTACTTTTGCATGATCAAATCACAATTACATTCACCAAAAATCAAAAAGTAAAAGACAACTCTCAAATTGTTGAAAAATAAGGATCAATCAAGAAATCCTTGAAGATGGGTAAAGTGAAAAAAAATATATATATCTATATATATATTATAAAATATAAACTATAATCAATGGGAACCCGTGCGATAGCACGGGCCTTCCACCTAGTTACCAATAATATAAAAAAATGAATACCAAGCACATGCAACATAAATACAATAAAAGAGACCAGTTTGAGCTCAAAAGATGTAAGCATTTTCCTTGTCATTCGTTAATAAAAGTAGAACTCACTCAAGAGACCTTTTCTCATCTATTTATGTGTGGGGATCAATGTTCACATCAACAATTTTGATTAAATAAGCATTCAGCAAAATTAGGTGAGAATATAAAATAAAAAGAATAAACATAAGATTAAATCCCATATCCATGGAATTAGAAATTAGAAATCAACCAACTTTTCCTCAAAAAAAAAAAAGAACTCACCAAAAAATAAGGAGTTTATCAATTTACTCTCATGATAAAAATAATAATAGAACATATATCAAGATTTTAAGAATCAACATCACCAACTTTATAGCTATAATTGTCAAATCACATACTAATTAGCAACATTATCTGAAAGTTGAAGAAGCAAATCAAACGAAATCATACAATTGACTGAGATGAAAGAAATGAACAACCTTCTCTTTAGGGTCTATATTGCATTATTAGAAGTAAGATAACATCACACTACTGCATCAGACTTTAAACTTTCTTTAATCAATTCCTTGTTAATTATGAAGAACCAGATTTGTAAATCCAAATGGACACATGAGACACTAGTGCATTAGAAGCAAAGATGTTTAAGTTTAAATCATTAGTGCAAAGGTACTTCTCATTTAAGTCTGTATGTTAAACTTGATCACCCCATCGGAGTCGGTTCTTTTATTGTTCCAACCATTTTGTATTATTGTTCATATAGAGCATCCAGAGTATAAATCCCTCTTAATTTTTAACTAAAGAGTACTGATAAAAGAAGTGTAATTCTTGACTTCATAAGTAAGCTGGGAAAACAAACACCATAGATACTACTAAACACATACTTTTCAGCCTGACTCAAAAGTGAAATAAGGATAAGGAGTATTTGTACCTGGATATTGTCACCCCTCGGATGCTTTCTAGCTCCCTTCTTAGGTACATTTACAATTTGGGTGGATAAGAGTGTATGCATTGGCAGAAGGATTAGCTTTCTATCATTTAGAAGAAACAATCCATTAAATTTATAAATGCACTCCTAAGAATCTAAGATAATGCTTCACAGAGTAAAAGGGAAAAAGAAAAACAAACTTTGTCTGCCATAATCCTTAACTGCTCAGCAAGAAAGGAACCAGTGAAATTTGTTCACAAGGCATCATCATGGAAGAGATTTAAAAAGCCAAATTTGCTCACTTGGCACTCTCATCAGTTAGTAATGGGTAGGGACAGATGTCAGTAAAATAGAATGCCAAGTGGTTAAATTTTTTACACAAACATTGTTGCTCAATTAATAGATAGGAGAGATAAAAAAACAAATCATGCTATATTGCTTTAATGAAAAAAATATTAATAATAATAGTTAACCAAAAAGGGGTATAGTTTATAAGTACACTTCGTTTAGGTGTTGATTGGGTTTGGGTTCGTTTGTGTGGCCGGGGGATATGGTTTTAATTAGTGGGTTGAACCTAATTCAGTTTGCCGCGTTAATATTTTTTAGGGAATCATTTTTGCCCATACTCTTAAATTTCGTCGTCTTTAAAGGATTCTTCGTTCGAGGTAAGTCGTTTTCGACTTGCTCAGTTCTTTTCTGTCTTGTTGGATCTTGTGCTGTTATTGTATGATTGGTTTTCGAAACTAGTCCCAAATATCTTTTTGAAATATTTTGGACTTGCTTGTGATGTTGTGTGCAAAATGGTTTTAACTGGATTTTATCGGAAATAAGTTTTCAAACGTTTTCTTTGTGTTGGTACCGTTTCCGACACGGCCATCGTAGCTGGCGGAGAGGAAGGGTTCCCTATGTATGGTACGTGTGACAGAGAAACCGTGCCCCTTCAAAAGAAAATGTTATCTGTGTATTTTGGCAAGTGCTCCAGTGGAGGCTTAGCCGGGGTTAGAAAGAAGACGTGATGTGAGGAGTGGGAGGACCTGCCTCTGCACTCGGCGCGGGAGTGAGCGCCTTCGGATTGGAAGACGAGGTGGAGAAAGAGTTATGTTGCTTTAATTGCTCGATTGTGTGTATGTGTGTGTATGTTTGGTTTATATGTGATTAACCGTCTAATTTAGGTACTGACCTTTAGAGTTATGGTTGCGATTGTGGATTCTGGTTGCTGACTGTAACACCCCGTCTTTCCACAGGGTGCTACTTGGTAGTAGACCTTACCAGATACTACTTAGGTGGGTTGACAACAACACTTTAGGATCTTACAACGCGGGCACGACGAGAAAACAAGTAAAACATCCAACTTTCATATTTATAAAACTGAATATAAAACATGTTTGAATGCCCGAATGCATAAACAAAATTACCAAGTAACCCTTCCCAAACTTTCCTCAAAATATTCCAAACAACACTAAAAAATTACAATTAAAATAATTCAACAGAACTAATAATAGTAATACTAAATCCTCCTGAAGTACACCCGAAAAACCCATACTAATGACACGTGCATCAACGATCCACTCCACCATCCGGCCAAGGCTCCTACACGATTTCCTGTGATATACCTATAACTGGAAAAAATAATCCCCGAAGGGTCAGCTACTAATCTACCAAGCTAGATAATATGCGGAAATTATAAGACGTTTGAAAAACACATATAAGGTCAGCATCCAAGTCCACAAACGCACTCATAACTCTAAAGGCCAATACCTAAATTAGTTTTGCTTAGTCACACATAGCCACATACACATTCACAAACACAATTCTACAAAAATGCAATTCCTCCATCTCGCAATCCAACCTTCAAGGCGCTCAAACCCCGCGTCGAGTGCAGAGGCAGACCCTCCCACTCCACTTCACAATCTCCCTTCTAACCCCGGCTAAGCCTCCACTGGAGCACTTGCCAAAACACATAGATAGCATTTTCTTTTGAAGGGGCACGGTTTCTCTGTCACACGGACCATACATAGGCAACCCTTCCTCTCCATCAGCTATGATGGCCATGCCGGAAATGGTACCAACACAGAGAAAACGTTCAAAAACTTCGGACGATAAAACACATTTAAAACCAACTTTTCACACATCATCACAAGCAATCCCAAAACAGTTCAAAAAGATATTCAGGATTAGTTCCCAAAACCAATCCTACAATCACGGCATAAAATCTAACAAGGCAGAATAGAACCGAGCAAGTCGCAGAACGACTTACCTCCACGCGTATTTCTCGACTAATCACGAAATCTCACGAAGTTCAAAGGAAGCGGTTTCCTAAGTAATATAACGATAAGTTTATTAGCATGAATTTCTTTGAAGTACAAGGAAGTAACAAAACAAGGACCTATTTCACCATGAATTTAAAAGCACTGGGGGTCATCTTAATTACCCACTCCACCTGATCTTAGAAAAGCCTATTAACTAATTCATCTAAGCCAAAACACTAACTAGCTATCCTAATTAATACCTAGTTAATACTTATATACGTACATCAATCCCAATCCTAATTGAATGCAATCACTCATTCGAGTTATTAAGCTAACCACCCTTCGTGGACAACACTGGAACGAAAAATCAAAATCACCTCCCCTCATGAACTCCCATGTGCACACATCATTCTTACTTAATCCTATCACAACTCAACCGAAAACAACTAGATTAACCAAACTTCTTAACATATAAAAATTACATAACTAATTTTTTAATAGATTAGTAGTATATTGAACAAATTTAACTTCTGTTTTGAACACCACTCAACCGACTATGCCATCCCCGGACTTCACTCGACGATCGTCTACAACCCGCCAACAATGTCGATCCTTACGCAGACCGGGGAGGCTGCTCGCGATGGCCTTGCAACGCCAGCCCTCCCCCGTGCCGCAACACCACTCAACCCACACCCTTCGCCGCTACTGAGTCAGCATGACTCAGACCCTAAACGAACAAGGAAGGAAGAAGATCCATGAACGAGAAGGAAAGCTTACCGATTGACATTGCCGAGGAACGCCGCCCACCACTAGACTAGAGGAGATGAGTGAATTTGGCCTGAAAATACCCGGTGTCAACGGTGGTGGCACACAAGTAGGATGAAGAAGATGGGAGTGCGGCGGTGAATTTGGGTTGGCGAGGAAAGAACGAATACTAGGGTCTTACGGATTAGGTTACGGCTAATTAAAGATAGATTATGATAAAGTTAATTATAAGGATAAAATTTGCTAAATATATTTATTATTTATTATCTTTATGTCAAAGGACCTAGCTGCTTGATTTTAACAAGCAATTTGAGTAAATCGAGGTCGCTTGCGAATCAAGAAAGAGAAAGGAATGTGATTCCCGATCACGATGAATAAATTGATACCGAGTATTACATACTATCCCCCTTAAGAAAGTTTCGTCCCGAAACTTTTATAAGAAGTCCTGAAGTTTCACAACCTCTCTCCATAAAGGAATTCATCCTCGAACCGAATTTATCGATAAAGAAAAACACCATTAGTACTAAACATCCAAAATACGTAACATGACAACCAAGCAATCAAACCATCAAGTCAAGAGAAGAAGACAGTCACACAAACAAACATCGAATTTATGACCTCACTAACTGCTAGCCGTCCCCTCAACACATCTACTAAACCCGGGTAGAGCTCCGGGTATCTCTTTCTTGAATCTAGTCTCAGTCTCCTAAGTGGCTTCCTCGACTCCTCACTAAGATCACTGAATCAACATAAGAGGAATCTCCTTGTTCTGAAGCTCCATCATCCTTCTATTTAAGATCGCTATCGGTTGCTCTTTGAAGGTGTGGTCCGGCTCAACCTTCAACTCCTCGGAGTTGAGCCTATGATAAGGGTCAGGTACAAACTATCTCGATTGAGGCACGTGAAACATAAGCTGAAGTTTGTTCAAGGTTGGTGTAAAAAGCCAGCTTGCAGGCTAACTCGTCTACTCTCTCGATAATCTTAACCAGTCCAACATACCAAGGACTCAACTTCCCCTTCACTCCAAACCTCTTGACTCCGCGAGTCGACAACAATCTCAACTATACGTGTGCACATATCTCGAACTATAATGGCCACCATTTCTTGGCAACTCTGCGGTACGTAGCTAACATCTGCTCGAAAAACAAGATGTGCTAATTGTTACTATAAGAAACTCCATTTATTTCAATTGATCTAACCAGTTGCCTTCTAAACAAAAACACAACGAAATCCCCTCTAGTGTTCGGATCATCTTTATAGATTGGCCCACTGACTTTGAGTAGTAAGTACTCTTGAAGTGCAGTCTCGACCCATTATCTCATGCCCCTACTGCCAAAATCTAACCATAAAGCTCCCCTCTTTAACGATTACCATCATCTTGTGCACTCCAGGTTTTCATTGTGGTTCTTAAAACCCTGCATGTGTCTTATCGCTAGTAAATTTTCTTCGCCTAGAAGACTGATTTTCTCTCTTACATGTCTTACCCATAGTACCTTTGAACTACTTCTATGGTTCTATTCCTTTGTCCAATTTTCTAGTAAGTGTGGATCATTTGAGTGAAACAACATCCACATCTATTTCATTCGACTTATTTTAAGATACCCAATATCTCTTGCCATTAAATCTAGACAACACACTTCAAGTATCACCCTTGTAATGACTCCTCCGTTAATCTCTTTCCACAATATATCACTAAACTCCTAAGTCACGATCTTTGAATAGCTTGAGCCATTTTTGCATCTTATGCTTCAACTTTTACTTATGAATGCATTCCTTAGTCGATGTTTGTCTATCCAAACTTAGTATATACCGCATTTGTTCGTGTCCAATACCTCGGGTTTGTTCACCCGTTCCTTTTCTTGATTCCGCCCGCATGACTCCAACAAATTTGCCTCTCTAGATATAAAAGTGATTACTCAACCCTTTCCACCGTGACACACCAGGCTTTGAGGCGTTATTTAAAATTGTATATCTCTCTTGACCTTGTGATATAGGCGGTTTGAGGATGCAAGTCACCCTAGCCTTCAACTAGTCACAACTCTCTTGGTAACCTACCTTCCAAGCGATTTCCTTAGTTGCACTTAATCTGATCAATGTTGGTTTAGACTAGAATTCTTCCTTATACCCCACCGAAATTTTAATTTTAATTCCATATGTTTTATGACGCATTCTTGTTTCAAAAGATACTTCTAACATAATATAACATTGATTCTCTCTAGAAAGTCACATGTTCATATTATGCTCCTCGTTTATCCGGAAACATACTTCATGAGCCTTACACACCACTAGTACTGTTAAATCGTCAATGCAGTCTCAACGAGCGAAGCTTGCTCTTCCATGTCTGGTAGTAGATAAATATATCATTGATAAAGGCCCATACATTCAGTCCAATTAGTCAATAAAGTCCCTTGCCCAATAACTTCACACACCCTACTGGAAATTGGTTAACCTCTCAACATTCTTACCATACAATGCTCGTTTAATATGCATTTATATTTTGGGCATCCTCTTCTTAAGTCCTCATCTGAACTAACTTTCCATTTAACCAAAATTGGAGAATTGCCAAACTTCACTATGGTCAATCCGCCCGTACAATGTTTCATGACAACAATTTTTTTAATCCTAATGTTAAGTTCAACTTCTCATGAACCAAACCAAACCTCTTACAGAGGAGGACTCAGTGCATTTACTCCTTCTCCATTAGCTCCATTACTCAAGTATTGAATTCCCAACGTCACAATTTGGTCCAAGCACTAAGAAACCTGCTTGAGCAGTCTAATCCTTGACTCAAAGTAACTAGCATGATTTACTTCTCATTGGATTTGTAGTCTTGACAACCCCCCATGAAAACATCTTCAAATGCTCACCTGACTTAAATATCCAGAAATCACATGTAGTACTTGACTTGCGGTGAACTTGGCTCAACTAACCAATACAATCCGCGTTTAACAACATAGATAACTTATCCTCATGTTGAGGATCATATCCTTAGCTCCCCCTGGATTGATCCCTTCTTACCATTATCCTTGTATTATTGTGAGTACCCAAAAAGGCCTTTATCCTCCGTTGTCCAATTCGCTCCTAAAGCTCTTTATTGCTTGATCCCGATGCTTCGTTTGGTTAAGTTACCAGTCTAGACCTCCTTTTAAGGACTAGACATTGTTAATTTGTCCTTCCATGTAAATACTCGTTAAGATTTGATGACCAATAACAAAATAGAGTCTACATCCATGTTCAGCTCAAACTAGATCCAAAAAAAAAATTCCTTCTCTCTTTATGATGCTAACTCGTATTCTAGTCATCCTAGGCACTTAATGAAGGCGAGTTCTCACCTACATGTTTCCAAGTCATGGTCTTAGTTCAATTGCATCTCCCATCAACAAACTTGGTTTAGTTGTCGTGACTATTTTTGTCTTAACTCTGTCTTTCTTTACTTGATAGTGCAATGCTATGGTTACTACTTTCTCGAGAATCATTCACAAAACTTCCTTATTACCCGGCTCTAACTCCACCGTCCATCAATATCTTACTAACTACGCATGTTTTTCATGTGGCACTTCCCAATCTTCCTCTTCTCAAGCAAGCATGAACCATGGTATTCTTTAACCAAAGGTAGTCATGTATCGTTTTCCGATTACTTTGCCAATGGTGATTTCCATGAGAATTCATGTCATGGTCTCCATTAAGTCCTTTATTCCCTACCTTCACCCTACTTAATCTCACAACCTTCAAAGTGTTAGGTACCCTTCACGTTGTCTCACACACATTCTTCAATATGGTCCGCATGGATTCACAAAGTATGGATTTGCCTCGTCAATAAGTTGATCTCGGCCTACCACTCACTTCTTATATGATCAAACTCCGTGTAAATGAGATCAATGGTGAATAACTACATTCCTTTACTGTCCTCTACTCCAAACTCCACGCTAAACACCTTATGTCAGGGGTTCAACTCTTTCTAAAATGAGCAACATCCGTTCTTCAACCAAAATTCCTAGTTTGGGTTCGACTACTTCCAATCCGATAACTTAGAATCTTAGGTTAGATTTGCTCCAACTTGCTCCATTCCCTTCTATGTCGACCACTTCTGCCTCCTCTTGTTACTAGATTCAACAACTCGATGACCGGTATTGCGAAGCTCTTGGAGACCATGTAACCCAACAGTTTAATCCTACTCTTGTTGCTTCTTCACACTTCACTAATAATTTTAACACTACGAACGAGATTAGCTTTTGTCACACTTACACTTAGAATTGGAAGTTTAAAAGTACTAAACTACCGGAGGTCCTTCAGCTAACGATGGCGGAGTCGCGACGTGTCACCTACCCCGTATATGCAACATGCTTACCCCAATTAAAAACATTTTGAAAACACCGGCCGGTTTTAGTTTCAAGTTGGACCTCGGGTACACTCGTTGGTCAGTTCCATGTGCCCTGTTGCCAACCTGGCTCTGATACCAATTTGTAACACCCCGTCTTTCCACAGGGTGCTACTTGGTAGTAGACCTTACCAGATACTACTTAGGTGGGTTGACAACAACACTTTAGGATCTTACAACGCGGGCACGACGAGAAAACAAGTAAAACATCCAACTTTCAGATTTATAAAACTGAATATAAAACATGTTTGAATGCCTGAATGCATAAACAAAATTACTAAGTAACCCTTCCCGAACTTTCCTCAAAATATTCCAAACAACACTAAAAAATTACAATTAAAATAATTCAACAGAACTAATAATAGTAATACTAAATCCTCCTGAAGTACACCCGAAAAACCCAAACTAATGACACGTGCATCAACGATCCACTCCACCATCCGGCCAAGGCTCCTACACGATTTCCTGTGATATACCTATAATTGGAAAAAATAATCCCCGAAGGGTCAGCTACTAATCTACCAAGCTAGATAATATGCGGAAATTATAAGACGTTTGAAAAACACATATAAGGTCAGCATCCAAGTCCACAAACGCACTCATAACTCTAAAGGCCAATACCTAAATTAGTTTTGCTTAGTCACACATAGCCACATACACATTCACAAACACAATTCTACAAAAATGCAATTCCTCCATCTCGCAATCCAACCTTCAAGGCGCTCAAACCCCGCGCCGAGTGCAGAGGCAGGCCCTCCCACTCCACTTCACAATCTCCCTTCTAACCCCGGCTAAGCCTCCACTGGAGCACTTGCCAAAACACATAGATAGCATTTTCTTTTGAAGGGGCACGGTTTCTCTGTCACACGGACCATACATAGGCAACCCTTCCTCTCCATCAGCTATGATGGCCATGCCGGAAATGGTACCAACACAGAGAAAACGTACAAAAACTTCGGATGATAAAACACATTTAAAACCAACTTTTCACACATCATCACAAGCAATCCTAAAACAGTTCAAAAAGATATTCGGGACTAGTTCCCAAAACCAATCCTACAATCACGGCATAAAATCTAACAAGGCAGAATAGAACCGAGCAAGTCGCAGAACGACTTACCTCCACGCGTATTTCTCGACTAATCACGAAATCTCACGAAGTTCAAAGGAAGCGGTTTCCTAAGTAATATAACGATAAGTTTATTAGCATGAATTTCTTTGAAGTACAAGGAAGTAACAAAACAAGGACCTATTTCACCATGAAAATAAAAGCACTGGGGGTCATCTTAATTACCCACTCCACCTGATCTTAGAAAAGCCTATTAACTAATTCATCTAAGCCAAAACACTAACTAGCTATCCTAATTAATACCTAGTTAATACTTATATACGTACATCAATCCCAATCCTAATTGAATGCAATCACTCATTCGAGTTATTAAGCTAACCACCCTTCGTGGACAACACTGGAACGAAAAATCAAAATCACCTCCCCTCATGAACTCCCATGTGCACACATCATTCTTACTTAATCCTATCACAACTCAACCGAAAACAACTAGATTAACCAAACTTCTTAACATATAAAAATTACATAACTAATTTTTTAATAGATTAGTAGTATATTGAACAAATTTAACTTCTGTTTTGAACACCACTCAACCGACTATGCCATCCCCGGACTTCACTCGACGATCGTCTACAACCCGCCAACAATGTCGATCGTTACGCAGACCGGGGAGGCTGCTCGCGATGGCCTTGCAACGCCAGCCCTCCCCCGTGCCGCAACACCACTCAACCCACACCCTTCGCCGCTACTGAGTCAGCATGACTCCGACCCTAAACGAACAAGGAAGGAAGAAGATCCATGAACGAGAAGGAAAGCTTACCGATTGACATTGCCGAGGAACGCCGCCCACCACTAGACTAGAGGAGATGAGTGAATTTGGCCTGAAAATACCCGGTGTCAACGGTGGTGGCACACAAGTAGGATGAAGAAGATGGGAGTGTGGCGGTGAAATTGGGTTGGCGAGGAAAGAACGAATACTAGGGTCTTACGGATTAGGTTACGGCTAATTAAAGATAGATTATGATAAAGTTAATTATAAGGATAAAATTTGCTAAATATATTTATTATTTATTATCTTTATGTCAAAGGACCTAGCTGCTTGATTTTAACAAGCAATTTGAGTAAATCGAGGTCGCTTGCGAATCAAGAAAGAGAAAGGAATGTGATTCCCGATCACGATGAATAAATTGATACCGAGTATTACACTAACCACAGAAATCTGTTTTAAAACGTCTTATAATTTCCGCATATTATATAGCTTGGTAGATTAGTAGCTCACCCTTCGGGGATTATTTTTAATAGTTCTAGGTATGTTACAGGAAATCGTGCAGGAGCCTTGGACGGATGGTGGAGTGGACTGTTGACGCGCGTGTCATTAGTTACGGGTTTTTCGGGTGCGTTTTGGAGTGATTTGTCATAGTTATTTTTGTTGAATTATTTTTGTTGTTAATTTACTTATTGTTGTGTTGAAATGTTATGATAATTCTGGGATGGTTTTTTTTCCAGTAATATTGGATTGAATTTGGGCATTCAAACATGTTTTGTATTCAGGTTTATAAATTTGAAAGTTGGATGCTTTACTTGTTTTCTCGTCGTGTCCGCGTTGTAAGATCCTAAAGTGTTATTGTTAACCCATCTAAGTAGTACCTGGTAAGGTCTACTACCAAGTAGCGCCATGTGGAAAGACGGGGTGTTACATTAAGAACACTAGCTAAACACAAAGTTGTAGATTTTGAAATATTTGCTGAAGTTTGGAAGGTACTCTTGTGATAATTAATAGAGAAGCGTAAATTTATGAAGAAATTGTTTAATGTAATTCATATTAGAGTGGCTTAAGAGTATCATTCGCAAAACTAAGAAAAGATAAGCATGTTGTAATATCCGCTAAATTCTAAATAAAATAAAAATGGGTATTTATCCCAATAAATTTTTTTTTCCTCTAAATTAGAGAATTTAACAAACTTTATAATTTCATATTATATTATGAGAGGTTACAAAAGTTTACTACAATGACAATTAAGAATTTAATTTTAAAACATTAAGCAAGTCGGGTATTCTTTTAAATAATCCTCCTTCTCTTTAAAAAGAGAGCTTAAATATTTTATTTAAATAAAATTAAGAACATATTATGGAGGATCATTAAAGTGGTAAAAATCTTAAATAAAAATGATGCTTATTAATTTTCGGATTTTATTAAATATAAAGGGGTACAACAAGTCATTAAAAATACAATGAAAATTTAGTAAAAAGGATGCAAGAGCCGGGACTTGAACCCAAGACCTCTTGCAATCCCGTCTCACACGCCCCTCCCTCAAACCGCTAGACTAATGTAACTTATCTACTCATAGTCCCACCCTTTTAATAATATACTCCACTTTTCTTCTTCTTCTTCAAACAAGTCAAAGAAGTCTGATTATGAATTGACGTAAACTAGTGCTTGAACAATATTGCCTGACTTCTCCATTCTTGCTTGCAAGACCACCCATACTTGCATCATACTTGAGCCATCCCAAACTAACACACCCTTCACCAATAGACATCAATCCCCTTCTCTCACAATGGTCAATTTCCATTGCCATGGATCACTAGGAGCTCCAAATTGGCCTATTTAAAGGCTTGAAAATTCACAAGAAATTCACACAAACACTTCTCTTCTCTCTTCTAGCAACTTTGCTATTCAAATCCTCCAAAAATTCAGCCTAAGAGCAATTTCTCCATTTCTGATTTTTTCAAAAAAAACCCACAAAAAAACCCTAACTCCACCTCCTTGGCCGCCCACCACCATCGGACGTCCCCTGCCGCCGGCCACCACCTGCGCGCCACCCAAGGACCGTCGGAGCACCACCAGCGCCGCCCTCCACCGACGTGTTGCTGCTGGGCGTCGTCCCTCCTGTGCGTGGATCCAATTGTACGTGAAAAGCAGTAGAAGGGGAAGAAGATAGAAGGTGATTTTGGGCCTAATCCTAATTTCTTTTGGGTAATTTCTAATTAATCTTGGGCTAGAATTTTTAAGCCCAAAACACTTACTAAAAATCAGTTTTTATACATATTAATTTCTGGAATATTAAAAAAAATCAGATTTATAAAATACAAATGCGTGTACATAATTTTATTGAAAATAAACATGCATGCTTAATATCCAAGAGAAAATAAAATTTGTAAATTATAAAATAAATCCAAATAATTGTAAGGATTATAATAGTGTTTTTAGGCATGTAAATGATGAATTTAAAAATATATTACTTGGTGGTATTTTATTTTAATAAATAAGGAAACAAGGGCAAGTTGATGGAAAAATATTATCTTAAGACTGTTTTATTTATGAAGAGAGTTTGCATGTCATTTATAGTTAATAATAGATTTTATAATAATAACCTAAGTTAAATAAAGATATAAGATATTGTTAGTTAGACAAGATAAACTCAAATTATTATTTTCCTTGTACATGGATAAAATTATGAACAAATTTAGCTCAAAAGCATTTTGGACTACCCTAATTAGGCGCTTGTAAACCAAACCCGTTTTTTTAGGTCGTTGTCAAATATAAAAGCCCTTTTTTTTCTCATGCCCTAACATCTATCTCGTTTTCTTCTTTCAGATTTCTGAATTCTCTCCCGAGTCCGCAATTCCGTCATGATTCTCTCTGGTTCATGATTCTCTCTGGTTCTTTCCTTCCCAGTGTTGTTTATCAATTGAATGAACTTGATTCCTTTCTGATCTGAGGGTCGTTGCTTCGCCTTCCATCGTTAGGTTTCTCTCTTCGCTTCAACGAAATCGGAAGTCGCCATGTTCGAGCTTCCTCGGCGATGCCATCCATGGAGGTGGTGTACGACCAACAAGGTTCCCCTGATCAAGTCACCAGGTTCACATCAACTCATTGCATTCTTAATCATTCTTTTCTGTCTCTCTCATTGACGATACTCGCAAGTAGAGGTCAAGTAGAATGATGTTTGTGTTAAAATGTTGGCTGCTCCTATCAATCCCTCCGACATTAATCGAATTGAAGGTCAATTGCTTATCTATATATTAACATCTATGTCGATCAGATAGCTAGGGTTTGTTTTCGACTAATTTGATTACGGTGTAGGTGTAAGGTGTATGCCCTGTGAGGCCGCCAGTGCCGGCAATCTATGTAGTTCATTTCATCTGTGTCGATAAGCAATTTCTCTCAAATCGCTGCAACTATGGAAGTCGGTGTTGAATTGGTTGGCTTTCATTTAGGTTATGTACTTGAATGCAGGACATGAATCTTTTGGTCACACCATAACTTTGGCTACTATCTTACTACAAGAAAACCCTGAAGCTTTTGATAAAGCGAAAGTATGTTTATTATCATTTATTTGTATATTTTATAACTTGATCATAGCTAAATGGATCGCTATTTTTGATTTCAGGAAGAGTCTGAGCGAATTGTGAAGAACAGACCACCTACACAACATGGACTCACTTTAAAAGAAATCAGAGAGATGGAATATCCAAGGCAAATTATTACTTCTTGATTGTGCTAGTGTTCTACTAATCCTTATGTGTGATTTATCAATTGAAGGCAAATAAGGCAAATAAGGAAGTTGTAAAAAATCAGACTTTGAGGAATGGATTTAAGAGAAACCTGGTATGAAAGTGTATGTAGAATAATTCTAACTTGATTCCACATTCCCCAAATCCATCACCCAAATGCCATTGTGTATATAGTGGTATTTTGAATGGTTTCTAGTAGTTAAATTTGGTCAGAGCTGTGTTCTTTTATTGGAGTATATCAGGAGAATTTGTGGGTAAGCTGAGTTCAAAGCTTCAGGTTACACAAAGAGGCTAAGCTCGATGATACTTCTATTTAAGTTATACTGCCAAGTCAAATGGTGTTGAGAATTATGTAGTACAAATTGTAAAACACTTCTATTTAATGTTTATTTAGGACAAAATTTCACCCTAGTGGTTCTGTTTGTTACCAATTGATAGTAGATTTGATTATGCAGGAACCCAACTGTTGAAAGGCTCTATGGTTATACTGCAGCAGAAGTTCTGGATAAGACTGTGTTTGAGATCCTATATAGTAGAGGATGAATGATTAATTAGTCTTACAGACATTGATTTAGAAATTAAACTGTAATAGACTTCTAAAACACTGATAAGTTAGAAGATTAATTTTAATTTTTTTGCAAATATGGCCGAAGTTTTAAGATATCTCACATGAGTTTCTTCTTTAATATTAACTGCAATTTACTGTCCCACAATTCATTATTTTTAAAGCTGTGTAATCCTTGTTTGCAAGCCTTCTTCCCCAAATGGCTGGTGGAAATAGCTCCTCTTTTGGCTTGTTGTAAACCATTCCGGGGGCGTATACTCTGCTTCCAAAATCTAAGATTAAGGAATAAAACCATCCAATTCAATTAGTCACTGAATTTTGTGATAAAAAAGGAATTAAAGTTTTGATCAACAATCTTAGATTAAAGAGTTGCTTAACATTAAGGGGTCATCAAATAAATCAATCAAACCGTCATCAAGTAGTGATGATAGTTGATGACAATCAAACCGTCATCAAGTAGTGATAATAGTTGATGACAGTTTATGAAAAAATTGTACGAGATGACACATATTTGATGACACTTTGAATAATGATATTAAAAATTATATGTGATGACACTAAAAAATTAAACGTGATGATATTTGATGACACTAAAAAATTAAACGTGATAAATATTTGATGACAACTTTGTTTTTTTATTTGTGATGACAATTGTTTTTTATGCGGTGACGACAACTATTTTATGTGGTGATGAGATTTGATGACAACTATTTTTTGTGATGATGATAAAAATGAATAAACTTTGAGTGATGACACTTGATGACGGTTGTTTGGGTTCAAGACCATCGTCATCAAGGCCCTTTTGATGACAAATTAATCGAACCGTCATCAAGTAGTGATGATAATTGATGACAATCGAGCCGTCATCAAATAGCGATGACGATTGATGAGAATCGAACCGTCATCAAGTAGAGATGACATTTATGATGATAGTTGATGACAATCAAACCGTCATCAAGTAGTGATGACAGTGATGATAGTGATGACACATATTTGATGATGCTTAAGTGATGATAGTTTGATGACACTTGTTTGTCATCAAGGCCCTTTTGATGACAAATTAATCGAACCGTAATCAAGTAGAGATGATAGTTGATGACAATCAAACCGTCATCAAATAACGATGACAAGTGATGATAGTTGATGACGGTTCGAACCGTGTGATGACGGTTGTTTTTATATGGTTTGAATGCCTTTGATGATATTTTTTCTTATCAAAAAGTTGTCATCAAGACATTTTGATGACACTTTTTTACTTTTATTACACTTTTTGTCATCAAAAATTATGATGACGGTGAAAAAAATTGTGATGACGGTGAAATAAATTATATGTGATTGACACTAAAAAATAAAACGTGATGATATTTCATGACACTAAAAAATTAAACGTGATGATAAACATTTGATGACAACTTTATTTTTTTATTTGTGATGACAATTGTTTTTTATGCGGAGATGACAACTATTTTTATGGGGTGATGAGATTTGATGACAACTATTTTTTGTGATGATGATAAAAACGAACAAACTTTGAGTGATGACACTTAATGACGGTTGTTTGTCTTCAAGACCATTGTCATCAAGGCCCTTTTGATGACAAATTAATCGAACCATCATCAAGTAGTGATGATAATTGATGACAATCGAACCGCCATCAAATAGCGATGACGATTGATGAGAATCGAACCGTCATCAAGTAGAGATGACATTTATGATGATAGTTGATGACAATCAAACCGTCATCAAGTAGTGATGACAGTGATGACACATATTTGATGACACTTGTTTGTCATCAAGGCCCTTTTGATGACAAATTAAACGAACCGTCATCAAGTAGAGATGATAGTTGATGACAATCAAACCGTTATCAAGTAACGATGACAAGTGATGAAACTTGATGACGGTTCGAACCGTATGATGACGGTTGTTTTTATATGGTAGAATGCCTTTGATGATACTTTTTGTTATCAAAAAGTTGTCATCAAGACATTTTGATGATACTTTTTGCCTTTTTATTACACTTTTTGTCATCAAAAATTTTTGATGACGGTGAAATAAATTGTGATGACGGTTTTGAAAATGATGATAGTGATGATGGTCAACGCCGGTCAACGGTCGGTCAACGCCGGTCAACGGTCGGTCAACGGGCGAGTCAACCCGATCAACGGGCGAGTCAACTCGGTGGGAGTGGGGTGGGGATGGGGGATGGGGGGTTTTGCCATTTACCTAATTTTTGCACACTCCTTAATATCCACCTAATTAGGCTCTTTTTTTGCTATTTAATTAATTCATCCTAAAATTATTACCATACATGTCATTTTTAATATAAAATAGATCATATTGACATGAGTTTTCTTAAGTAAAATAATGGACTTTTCATCATTATTTATATACACATGGATAATAAGATATTTAGATATTAAATATACTAGATTTAAAGATATTAATGTAAAGACCTAAGTTGTTAGAAATATATGCTAAGAATATTATCAATACTTATATATATAAAATAATGAATTGCATACCCATATCTTATAGTATAATGTTTTAGATATGAAGAACCTTTTTAATTTAAAAAAAAAAAAATTATTGTTATCCTTCATACATATGGAAAGTATGATATAATCATTATTTAAAATAATATTGGGAAACTAGTTTAAATAAGATCATAAGATATATTCCAAGTATAGTAGATTTAAAGATATCATAATGTTCTAGACATGAGTTTTATTTAATAAAAATAGTAGATATGGTAATAGTATTTTATATATATAATTAATGTACTAAGATTTTGAGCATGCTAGTTTCCTTAAAAAAATTATGATATAAAGGTCATAAGATATACTAGATATAGTAATAATACTATCTTAATTAGATTTAAATAGGTTGCATGCTCTTAGTTATGAAATAATATTCTAAGACATGATTCTATTATTATAAACTAAAGATATATGGGGGAAATTATTTTAAGATAATAAGATTAATTTATCATCCTAGCATATTTATGGAAAGCATACTATATAAATTTGACTAGAGATTCCTATTTATGGGAAGTACTAGAAAATTACACATATTAATATTTTAATCTCTATTAAATATTACATGACTTTTAAATGAGGATTTAATGAGAAAATATTATAATGAGGTCATGTTATAAAAAGATATTGTTGGATAAGAGATAGTATTATAATAATGTTATGAATATGAGATATTAAATAATAAGGGCAGTTTTAGACTTTTTACAAATCCTAAGAGGACTTTATTAATAACTATACTTCTTGTAATGTTGAAAACTATACTCCGTATTATAAGATTGTATAAAGATATTTCTTGCTCATTTATATTAATAAAATAACAAGTTAAGATTATAAAGGAATATTTTAATAATTTAAGTAAGCTATTACTTGGGTTTTCAAGAAGGATAATAAATAATACAAAACTAAGGATTTTTAAGGAATAAAAGGATATTACAATATTTTAAAATAATAATAAGGAATATTATTATTTTATTCTCATCCAACTAAATTATTAATATAATAATTTAGAAAATTAATCTCTTAAGAAGAATAAAAGAGATTGGTCTTAACTTTAGAAGAATTCGGAAATTCTTAATAAAGTTATCAGAATATCTTGTGTCTTTAGGTCGAGTTTTCGTTCCGTGACAAGACATCGTTTCCGTTTGTTTGCTAATACAAACTCGTAAAAGCTAAGGCAAGTGGAATTTCTCTATGTAGCCTTAATAAACTCGTTTCGTGAAATTCCTCGATGTTGGGAACAACTTGTTTGCTAATAATAAAATGAACCTAGGAATATCGATTGCTAGAATTAATGACCCCATTGTTATCGTTATTCCGTTATTTAAATATTCGATAGGACTATTATGCTAGTCTTGTTTGTGACCTTGATTGTTTACGATCTCTTTTCGAGATCTGTTTGGATGGAATAGTAAGGGGTGCGGGCCTAACCCGACACCTCTATATAACCCACTAAATTCGTATTGCCACCATGCATAAATTACGACTTGTCGATCATGATCCATGTCCGCTCCTACGCCACGGAGGGACGTAGGCACTCTAGCTAAGTGCCGGAACTTTTGTTCCTGTCAGTGGTTCGGGCCGGTACATAAGCCCCCCACGCTCTTAAAATACGTCAACCTAAGTGAAAGTTTTCATCACTATACAAGATAAGTGCCCAATGCACATTTAAAAGACACCAAAACCGGACCGATCTCAAATGATCGATCCGGCTCTCGGTTCGCAAGGGCGCGAGAGGTTTTCAAAAACTTGTCTGAACTAATAACGTTCCCAACATATTTTCCTACTCTAAAAAGAAGTCTACAATCTCGTAGTTCTTCTCTCGATTAACGAGTTATCTCCTCTCGAGATACACTCCTCTCCATCCCGTTAAGCCCCACATAAAGACCTATATCTTAAAACATATCCCGACAATATATCTCGAATATTATAAATTACCGAAATACCCGTGAGAAGTTCCATTCTCACTTGCTTAGTCTCCTTAGACTAATTCCCCTACTTCTGCATTTTTGCCTGGTATTTCTCGCCCTTCGCGACAAATGCCAGACTGTAGGAATGTACACCGAAGTGATGAAGACGAAGTCCAAAAGGTTCGAGAAGCTATAGGCGAGAATCGAAGGTCAAGGCAAGACGATGTTGAAGGAAGGAAGGAAGGAATTCTCATAAGAGCGAGGCATTCCGAAGATAGTGCACCGACTCTTCCCTTTTTAAAACCAAGCAAATCATCATCACATGAGTTGTCTTGGGAAAATATAATTGTATTTTTTTACGTCCTTTAAACCCTTTCTAAATGGGCTTTACTTTCCGTTGCTATATTTGTAAAACGACTCTCAATGTAATGAACGAAAGTTCTTGTCAATAAATAAAATTCCGCTTTTAGTCAATTTCATCTTCAATTAAAGAACAAAGTCTCTTTCGAGAGCATCCTTCTTATTGTATAAATTATGTTAATTTCCGCACTTTATGAGTTCAATATCATTCTAAAAAGCCTTGGGTGACTTTGGACGGTAAAGTCCGAGGCCACTGGCGGTAATACCCAATGTTGTAAAATAGGGGTGTTACACATGTAGCATTCTTAGTTAATTGAATACCAATACATTTATTATTCTAACCTGATTCATATTGTAAAGTTTGAGCAAGGTATTCAATGGAAATAACAAAAATAAAAGGAGCAATGGGATCTCCTTGCCTTAAACCACATCGAGGATAAAATTCAGACCGTGCCTCATTATTAATAAGGACAAAGGTAGAAGTATTTGTAATACATGTCATAACTAAATTAACCCAATTAGAATGAAAACCAAATCATAAAAGAATAAGCTTAATGAAGTTTCAATCAAGCTTATCATAAGCTTTTTCCATGTCAAGTTTTAAAGTCATCCAACCGTGTTTACCTTTTTTCTTTTTTGAAAAGAATGAAAATTTTCGTATGCTAAAAGAATATTATCTTGAATTAGGCGGCCTTTTATAAAAGCACCCTGTAAAGGATGAATTATTTTGGTAGAATGGAAGATAAGCGATTTGTTAAGGGTCTGTTCGGTAACCATATGAGTTTCCAGTTTTTAGTTTTGAACTCGCAAATATAAAACAAAACTTGTTCGATAAAATTTTTCTTAGAGTGAAAATCCACTATTACTTAAAGTATGAAACCACAAAATCTTGTTTTAAAAAACTAAAAAGATCTTCACCTTCACCACTACCAGCACAAACATCATCTTGCCTACCACCACTGCTGCTGCCGCCACCACCACCACTGTCACCGTCACCTCCACTACCACCACCACCACCATCACCTCCATCACCACTACCATCACCTCCGTCATCTCCACCACCAATACCTTCACATCTACGTACCACCACCTTCGACGCCACCACCACCACCACCACACTGCCACTGTCACCTCCACCACCACCCCCGTCACCACCCACATCACCTCCACCGTCATCTTTATAACCAACGTCGTCGTTGGCAATTAATACCTCCACCACTAACAAACCTACCACCACCACTACTATCACATCCATCGTTGTCGCTATCTCCACCAATATTGTCGCCGCCACCTTTAGTGTTGCAACACCCACCCACCATATAAATCATCATTCTTATTATTATACTAAATTAATTATTAGGATATATTATATTATGAGTTATTATATCACGATAATATCTTAACACGTAAATAAAATAGTTTTAAAAATAAAAGTTTCAAAATTGAAAACTGATTTCAGTTTTTTTAAAACTAAAAACTAAAAATTCATATGGTTACCGAACATGCCCTAAGATTTTTGTTATAACTTTATAAATAGTATGACAAAGGCTAATAGGTCTAAAATGGTTAATTGTAAGAGGATATTCAACTTTAGGGATAAGCGCAATGAAAGACTTATTGAAGTAAGCATGTGACCAAACTGAAAGAAAGCATTAACTTCTAAAACAACCGAGGATAAACAATGGACCAATAATGATGGAAGAAATCAGCAAGAAATCCATCTGGTACGAGTGTGCCAAACTATCCCCATTTGTGTGCATTTGGAAGAATTCAGTTTCATATTATATTTTCGGAGAATCTCGAATGATTCCTCCAAGTTTTGGATGTGCTCTTGAGCCTTCTTCGATTTGACGAGAATATCATCAATATATACTTCCATCGTGCTTCATCATTTCTCTTGGAACATTTAGTTAACTAGCTGCTGGTAAGTTGATGTGGCATTCTTCAAGCGTCATCAAATTTGTGCAGCATCCGATGTCAGGTAACACTCTTCATACCAACACATTCCCTATAAAAAGTGAGATTACTAGGCCATCGTGATGAGGTCCTACTAGATTCTTAGCGTTAGAATCATCGAAAGTAATAGGATGACCATCCGAAGACTTTCCCTTCCGACTAGGGGCTAATGGTCGCTCGAATGCACTCTCTTTGGCGTGACGTTTTGTGGAGGAGTAAGTGAGACCACATACGTTGGAGCCGTAAAAGATGACGTTGACCACTTGTGCGTGGACTGGCAATGGTGGTTTCCCGGTGGCATGGGAAGATCTTTAACATTCCATGAGGGATCCCGGTGTTTGGGGCCACTTCTGTCAACACCCCCTTCGACAAAAGGTGTGATATCTCCTTTCTTAGGGTCATACACTCGTTAGATGAATGACCGTGATCATCGTGAAAGTCACACCACCTAGTCATGTCCCTTTTCAAGTTCGTGTTCTCGTTCTTCTTGGGCCACCTAACCATGCTATCGTGTTTCCCAAGGTTCTTGACGAACTCTACCGGCGTCAGGCCGACGTAATATTCGTCGAGCTTGGGAGGGGTGGCGTAAAGGTCCTATCTTTGGTGACCCTAGCGACGTTTACCTACACCGACTCTAGTCTTAGCCGATGGTAGGCTTGGTTTCACTGATCACAATGCAAGTCTGGGGCGGCCCTCTTTTCGGCCTTGTCCTAGACGGTTATATATTTCACTTGCTCTTTATCTTCTTCGAGGCGGATTTGGGTGAGTGCTTTGGTCTGGAAATCTTTGAAGCTGATACAGGGATGCTTCATTAGTTCTTTATAAGGGTCGCTTCCTTAGATTACTCTACGTCAGGAAGGCCTCTATAGCAGTAGGCACATCACAGTACAAGATTAGAATCTTCTCTTTGTTGAACGTTTCCAATTAATCCCGAGTTAACTCATCGTGCTTCTGGGTGAGCTGGTAGAGATCGCTAGATTGCTTTTTAAAAGAAGATGATCGAAGGCTGCCGTGGATGTCCGTATGGAGAGATGAATTGTTGAAAAGAAGATTAGAATAGGAAAAATGACGATTTTGCCCCCTAAAACTTAAAAGTGGGAATAAAAAGCGCGTTGATCACAACCCTTAATATTACATGATATAACGGATAAGAGCCATTTTCAGTTTTTAGGGTAAGCTCTATTTTCATATGATTCAAAGCCATATAAGTTATTATAAAGATTCTATCTATAAGAAATAAAAATATGAAAAGAACTCTAGAGCTACGATCAGATGCATTTAATTGTTACAGTGTAATATGCAAGGAATTTTCATTTGTTTGATCGTGATATATCGACGTCACGATCAATACATTTCTAGAACAACCAGTGGAATAATCAAAACAACAATCAATACACCGGATTCTCTCCTCAAGTTTTAGTGAATTTTGTTGTAGATACACATTTCTTAGATTCAATACATTTAGCAACCAACATCCAACATCAATTCAGATTCAATAATAGATCTAGAAATATAAAATGCAAAAATAAAAGTAACAAAAAAAATCACAAATCAAGAGGTATTAACTACAAGATCCGGTAGAATTGAAGATGAAGAATGAGATTGAAATAGATCAAGAAGGATACAAAGGCTGAATCTAAACCATTTAAAAAAGAAGCTATCCTTTACTTGAGGAAGAATTGAAATATTAGAGTTTTAATTTTTGGCTCGTTTGAACTAAAAAAATACTCATGTTCTTCGGTATTAATTTACTTTATTTGTTGATTTCCATAGAATTTAATCTAAAAGCAAAACAAAGATGGCTTTTACAAAAAAATTAGCAAGGAATAGAGATAGGTGTATCGTTCGATTGAGTCTGAGAGATCGTGAAAGAGAGCAAAAGAGTGTGCGTGTGCCAACGAAGAATGAAAGGAGGAATATTTTGGTCTTGCCTTAAAAATATGGCTATAATTACACTGAGTGACACTTTTAATGACAACAGCGGAGTGATAGTGTTCTTGTTCTTGCTATAATTACAGGCATTTTTCCCATAGAAAAATTGTGTGTATTCTAACACACTCGTTCCAATGGATAGATTAAATACCAATGTAATATATTATTCGGATATACCACCTAAATTTAATATCTAATTCTATCATAATATATTAATATTTTCTATTCGAATAACACGATATACATGTACATTTTTGTCTAAATTTAACAATATAAATATGCGTAAAATTAATATTTTTTTCAACATTTATATTATGTATACGTGATGATAATAAATATATAACTGCACATATTTTTGAAAATATAAATTATTATTATATTTTCTTTAAATATAATATTTGTATATTTTTTAAATAATTTTTTTATTTTATGTGAATTACGTGCAGGGGACGAAAATTACGCTAATTTTTTAATATAATAAGTGAGTTTGGTTCAAATAAAACAACTTCTTATCCTATAAAATAAGGAGCGTTTAGAACTCGTGGATCTCTTTGACCTAAGGGCTGATGTTCTATCCCTTTTAGGGACGCGATGACATTTTCGTAATTTTTCAAAAATTAAAAAATTACAAAAGTGCATCGTTTTGGTGAAAAAATGCATTACGAAATCGGTAAAAGTGCATTCTAGACTAGAAAATTAGGAAGAAAACGGTTGAGTTGATTCGGAATTGAGTTAATGGAACGCCCAGGATGATGCACTTTTGTGATGCACTTTTACTAGTTTCATAATGCACTTTTCCACCAAAACGATGAACTAAACATGGAGCACACGCAATCGTGGGCTTTATTTTTGTTTGCATTTTTTTAGGTTTAGTAATGCACTTTTTGTTATTTCGCAATGCACTTTTCCAACATAACGATGCATGTTTATAGTGAACTGAACATGGAACGCGTGCCCCACTAGCCTCATTTTTTGTTTGCACCTTTTCGGTTTACTAAGGCACTTTTTGGTATTTGGCAATGCACTTTTTCACGATAGCGATGCACTTTTGGAGTTTCTGAGAAATTACAAAAATGTCACCGCGTCTCTAAAAAGGATAGAGCATCAGCCCTTGGATCTAGGAGATCCAAGGGTTCTAAACGCTCCTTATTTTATAGGATAATGAGTTGTTTTATTTAAAACTTATTCTAAATTTTATATTATATTTTTCTTTATTAATATCCAATTTATAATATATTTGAAAAATATTGAGTCGTAGTCGTACATGACAACACGACGGGTATAACCAAATGAGGAAAAAATTAGGCACCCGAAGAGGATTAGCCCAGCGCATCCTTTCGGATGAGAACGTTAAATTCTAGATGATTCAACAACTGATCGGACAATTAGAATGACGCAGTTTAACAATGCAATCAGTTGTGTCATTTAGACCTGGGTCCGGTTCCGGAACCGGAACCGGCCTTGGCCCGGTTCCCCGGTTCCGGTTCCGGGCGGTTCCGAGGCCGGTTCCTCCCGGTTCCGGTTCGGAACCGGAAATAATAATAATAAAAAAAATTTGACCTCTGGAAGAAAACCGCGGTCGCGGTCCAATGGGCCGCGATCGCGGTTAACCAAACCGCGGTCGCGGTCACCCAAACCGCGGTCGCGGTTTGGTTATTTTTTATTTTTTTGGGGCGGAACCGGCGGTTCCACCCGGTTTGGAACCTCCGGTTCCGGAACCGCCGGTTCCGGGGGTGGACGAACCGGAACTGGAACCATCCCGGGAACCGGACCCGGCGGTTCCGGCCGGTTTCCCGCCGGTTCGCCGGTTCCCCCGGAACCGGACGCAGGTCTAGTGTCATTACACGAACGACGTGTATAACTAATATTTATATAAAAATTATATTATATTTTATAATATTTTTTTAATAAGTATCAATAATTTCAAATTTTGAGTGTAGTCGTTTGTGCATTGTACGAAAACTAGCAATCTATAACTATATATTAAAGCTATACCTTTTCGAGCCACCGGAAAGATTTTAGCCCCACCTCATATTTAAAAAATTAATTTTTATTTCTAATATTTTAACTTTTTCCTATTAAATTCTTCTTTAACTATTTAAATCTATCTTTAACATCAAACAAATATCTATTTAATATAACAATATCTTTTAAAAACTTCCTTATCCAAATATTTAAAATTAAAGATAACAAATTTAAAATAGTTATAAATATCTTTTATCTTTTAGCATGATATCTATTCACGAATTTATTTATAGATATATATATTTTTCTTTTATAATAAAAAATTAATGATAAATACTTATAATGTTTAAAAATAATAAAATAGGTATTATAATATTTGATATATATATATATTGAAATATTTGATAATTTCTAAATTAAGGTACATAGAAAGTATTTAAAAAATAATATTTAATCTTATCTAATCTTTACTTTATCGAGCCACAAAATGTGTTTGAATCCACCTATAATGAAAAAATTATTATTTTTAATTATTTTCTCTAAATAAATTAATTTTATTTTTATCTTTCATATTTTATTAGATCTTATTTATTAATTTAATTATTATTTTATGTAAATATTATCTCTTCCATATTCTAATATATAAATTTTTTTTATTCATATGTTATCTTTTTTAAAATTAAATATTTATGAAATAGTATCAAGAAAAAGGAAAAATATACATTATTTTACCTTAATAGTCTTTTTTCTTCTCAACATTAAACTTAATAATTTATATTTAATTTGTTTTATTTGATTCTAAAAAGTTAATTTTGTTTAATTTTACAAGCAATAAATTACTTACATTAATTTATATATCATATTTTTATTTAAGAACAAATTTAGGCGTTTGGCCACTATTTAGGCGTTTGGCAGTATTCTCAACAATTAGGATTTTGTTAAATATTTAAACTCACATTATGCTTTCTCTCTCTCCTCTCTCCATCCCGACTTTCTTTCTCGCCTCTTGACGATTCCCGACTCTCAAGCACGAAGAACGATTCCCACATCAACATCATCGCTAGTCGAGAAATTGAATTGTTCGTGAAATTGGAGTAATGGTTCTAGATTATCAGAGATCATTCAAATCCGTCGAGATCCAATTTTGTCTCCAAACCCTAGCGAATTCTGATCCAACCACCATGCTTGAAGCATCTCTTTTAGGTAACGATTTCTCTCTCAAATCTTAAATTTCTACTCGCACTCTTTCTGTGTTGATTTGGGAGGATTATGGAGTGAAATTGTGACGGCTCGTCTGATTTGGTTAGACATTGCGCAAATCTGTGATAAATTTGAGAATGTCAACAACATTTTATTTTTTTCGTTATCTATATGCTGCTTCTATTACTAATCCGATTTCCACAAAAACAAGGAATTGTGAATGATGATGAGGGGATACTTTCATGGATTATCTGCGGAAGCCGTTGCCTTCTACTTTTCGAACCAATTCGAGGTTGCAATGTGTAGTGGCCAGTTTTGATATTCGCTTGTAGTTGGAGAATGACTTTGTCAAAACTCTTCAGGAAGAGGTTAGTTCAGCTATCAACATTTTCGATCTTCTTGTCTATCTTCCATTTGAGGATAGCATGTTTTTAAATTGATGTTAGCATGTTATTAATCTACATAGTTCACTGGTGAGGATGAAGTAGCGGCCATTAGACCATTGCCTTGGTATGTTGAGAATCTTGCATGGCATTCTAATTTCTCACGCAATTAGCTAAGGAAGAATCCGAAAAGTTGCACAACAGCAGTATAACACTCATATCTCTTGCTGATAAAGTGTCTTGTTGTCCGGTGAATTTGGTATATCTGAAAATGAAGGATTGAAACTAATTGTAGAGAGAGAAGACGTGATCGAGAACTTGAAGAGTTATTGTGATTCAACTATAGTGGGGAAGGAACACGAACCTGCAATTGAGCTGATTAGAAATCTCGCTTCCTTCCATGAAATTGGGGAGGTGCTGGTACATGTGAATGGTTTCTTGAAGAGTTAATCCAGGGACCTTGAAGAGTTAATGTGTAGTTTATGTATATTTAACAGCTGCTAAATGATTTTCCAAGGGACCTTGCATCTGTGAAGTGGGTTCATTTGTCGATTGTGTGGTTCAGGTTGCTACATCTGTGGGAATTCATGGTGATGAATCATCAATTGTGTCCAGTTGACATGTACGTACTCAGGGTTGCAAGTATAATCAACCAACTTCTCCATCTCATATAATTTTGTAGTCTCTTTCAATCTGTTGTTGTATTTGGTTTGAATCATGAATGAGACTGAAATTATTATCATAAATCTTATGAGTAATATGTTGATGAATTCATCAGGCTTCTAGAATGTATATAAGGATCCTGATGATGGGACCATATTAAGGCTAATTGAATTACTTTTTGATCAGGTCCTTTACATCATGAATTGATCCTAAGACTGCTGAAAGGGGGCAGTTATTGCTGGAGTTTTTGCTTGACGCTCACTTGAATCCAAAATTGTTGATTTTGGCATGGCAAGGTTGTTTCAAGCTGATCAAACTCATGCAGGTACACAACGAATTGCTGAGACCTTGTAAGTGATTGCATTCATGGTTGAGACTTTAAATTATGTTTCGTTCCCCACACAGAAATTTGATGAAGTACTTTTTTCTACAATGGTTATATGGCTCCAAAATATGCATATCGCGGAATCTTCTCAACTAAATCAGACGTTTACAGTTTTGGTATTCTGGTTTTGGAGATTATATGTGGTCAGAAAAACTCCAGCATCTTGGAAAGTGACAACATGGAGGACTTAATAACTTCAGTGAGCATTGAACATTTCTCCTCTTATATTAATTCCTTACTTGAATATTTCAATTCTGATATGGTTTATTTATATTGTTAGGTCTGGAGGAATTGGACAGAGGGCACAGCTTGTGAAGTGGTTGATTCGGCATTGGTGTCATCTTCAAGAGCCGAAATCATGAGATGTATACAAATCGGTTTGTTGTGTATTCAAGCGGATCCGGCAAATCGACCAATGTTGTCTTTAGTAAATCTCATGCTCAGCTCAGAGTCTTTCTCAATGCCAGTGCCTTCATAACCTGCATATGTGTTGCAGAGATGTATACTAATCCCTTAACTTTTATGTATAACTATGTAATTATGTGCTGATTATTAGTGAAGTAAAAATTGGTTGATTTGTGAAAATTGGGCACTAATCCCCAGAAATTTTATTAAATTTGATGAATTAAAAAACGAAAGATTAGAAATTGAATTGATTTAACAAGTAATGGAAACAACAGAAATGAAGTATAAGAGAGCCTTTGTTTACCTATGTAATTTGTTGTGCTTCTTCTCGATCTTCGATCGATTTTGTGAGGAAAAAGGAATTTGAATTCTTTGAAGTGGAAATCATTAGTAACTGAGAATGTTTTCTTGCAAGGGGAAATGGAATTGATACAGTAGGCTGTTAAAAGCTTCTTTCACACTGGTAAAATATTAAAACAAATAAACCATACTTTTATAACGCTAGTATCTAAATGTGAAAATCCTAACTCAACCAATCATTACAGGCCAATAAGTCTATGCAATATAATTTATAAAATAATATCGAAAATACTAACCAACCGCCTTAAAACTGTACTAAATAAACTCATCCACCCAATGCAAGAGGCTTTTATCCAAAACAGGAGCATTAATGACAATACTCTCATTGCACATGAAATTTTCCACTCTTTTTGGAACAAACGTGGGAAGGAAGGGTGGATTGCTATTAAACTCGACATGGAAAAAGCCTATGACCGGATCATCTGGGAGTTCCTTGCTGGGTTACTCCACAAATTCGGGTTTAATGATAAATTCATGGGATGGATCCGAGAATGTGTTGAAACGGTTTCTTTATCCGTATTAGTCAACAACGGACCAACTGAACAATTTTTCCCGCAACGGGGCCTCAGGCAAGGGGACCCCCTATCGCCATACTTATTCATCCTCGCTGCCGAGGTTCTGGCGAGACAACTCAACCTCTGGAGCACTAATCCAAAGAGTGGCATAAGGATCCAAATTTCGAGGAATGGAACAAAAATCCCCTTCCTGGCTTTCGTTGATGATATCATCATCTTTGCCAAAGCAAACAGCCAGTCATGCAAAAAAATTAAGGACATTATAGATGACTACTGTCAAGTTTCCGGACAGAAAGTCAACTTCCACAAATCTGCATTCCAAGTGACCAAAAACACTAACAATAACACCAAGGAGCAGATAAAACAGATATTACAAATAACAAACACAGTTGCACTTGATAAATACCTGGGATGCCCGATAATCAACGGAAGAGTAACCCAAAACACTTTCAAACCATTAGTGCTAAGAACCAGATCCAAGTTATCAAAATGGAAAGCCAACGCCCTATCCCAAGAAGGAAGGAAAACACTAATAAAAGCAAACCTATCAGCACAACCTAACTATTTAATGCAATCTTTTCTACTACCACAGACAACGTTGAAAGAACTTGATCGGATAAACAAAAACTTCTTTTGGAACAAGGACAACAATTACAAGCCTCTGATTAGCTGGAATTCTATCTATCGCCCGTATGCCCACGGGGGGTTGGGAATAGCAAAAGCAGGTGAGATGAATCAAGCTCTGCAAATGAAGCTACTTTGGAAAATTTTAGCGGAACCACATAACATTTGGGTCAAAATTGTGACTGAAAAATACCTTAAAACGGAAAGTATCCTAAACTATAAGAAGAAACAAAACACATCCTGGCAATGGGCAAAACTTGTTGGCCTAAGAGACCTCTTTGTAAAGGGCCTTATATGGCAAGTGGGGGATGGTAAAACCATCAGATTCTGGAAAGATAACTGGACCGGGTATGGTTCTCTCAACCCAAAACCCGAGGCCGAAAACTTTATTGATTGGGATGAGTCGGTCGAGGCTTACCTCCGGGAGGACAACTCCTGGAATACGGAGAAGCTGGCTGGGGTCGTCTTGTCGGATAACCTCGAGAGAATCTCCAAAATCATCAATCCTATTAATAAAATACCAGATATATTGTATTGGCAACCAAGCAAAAATGGGTGGTATTCTACCCAATCCGCAATGGAGTGGATCCACCAATCTAAAGGCGAACCCAAAATTAATCTAGAGTGGATTAAACGGCTAAATGTACCTCCTAAAATAAAGAATTTCATCTGGAAAATTGCCCGAAACGGCCTACCAACCAAAACTAGGCTTGCGGAAAACCACATCCCGGTAACACAGGGATGCGAAGCATGTGACTGCACGGTGGAGGACACTCACCATGTATTAATAGAATGCCCACTCACGAAGGCAACCCTTAACTCTTTTAATTCAAAATTACGAGGGATCATCGACCAAATCCAACCGAACGGTAGAAAACCACACGAGATCCTAGAGGAAATTAAGAATATGACAACAAAAGAGGAATTTGATCTCCTAACCAACATTTGGTGGAGCATTTGGTTCTCGAGAAACAAGAGGATCTTCGATTGCAACGCCGGAACTAACTTGACAAATGCCGACCAAATCGCCGATTTCGCCCGAAACCAGGTCAAGGATTGGAAACTTGCTGAGGATGCCTCATCCCTCGGTCCCCGTAACCATACTGTTCGTGGACGGGATGAAAGAAAGCGAACCAAATGGGAAAAACCTAAAAGCGATTTTATTAAACTAAATTTTGATGGTGTAGTTAATGCAGATGGCGTGGCCTCCTTTAGATTCATCCTCAGAGACTCTGGTGGCTCCCCCATCCATTTCGACGGAGGACTGATTGGTCGACAGTCTGTGCTGATTTCCGAGACCATCGCCTTACGCCAGGGACTTCTCGAGGCCATCAGACGTGGCATTCCTCGGATCCAGATCGAAGGCGATAGTTTGCTGCTGGTCAATGCCGTACTCGGTGACTGGCGCTGTCCGTGGGAGATTGAGTTGCTACGCGAGGACATCCATTGCTTGTTGGCCCGCTTCCAGGATTGGAGCATTACTCACATTGGCGGGAGTGCAATTTTGCGGCGGACTTCATCGCTGGATCGTTTAGGCGTGTCTCCTCCTTCCCTCTTGCAGCTGATCCGGACTTCCTTGCCCTCATCCGTCAGGATGCTCTTGGGCGACCACTAGCGTGTTAGCGGTCGTCCAAAGTTTTTTCCTTATCAAAAAAAAAAGTGATTTAATTAAATATAGCTATTTCATGTATTTTTGTCATCATGCCTTGCTCCATCAAGCAATTCAGGAATTAAATGATTGGATTACCATCAAAGTGATGTGCGTGAGCAACAAATCAATTGAGCCTGATTCAATATCATGGGTATGAATCTAAGCATGTTGTGTAAGAAGACACACATTTTATTACAAAATGTACTCTCCTTAAATTGCCCTATTAACCTTTTTTCAAATGCCTGTGTTGGAGGTCAAGTTTAGCTTTATTGCTTGGACACATGACACCAAAGGCTTCTTTTACAGCCGTTACTCTTCTCCCACCCCTTTTTAATAAAAAAATTGTTGACAAAAAATGTCTTATCTATAATACATATATAATTTTGTGTACATGAATATACTTAATGCACTTGATTATGATTCACTATCCATTTTATTAAAAAAAATCCATCCATATATTTATTATTGTAAAATAATTTTGACCACATTTAATACACTTAATCACAATCAAATTCCTATTTTGAAATATTAAAATAATAAATGAGTTTTGAGTCTCATTTCAACTAATTGCTATATTGAGTTCTTAAATAAAAATTTAGTTAAAATCTATAATCTATATACATATAACATTTAAAATGTATGTACAAGGTGCATTTGCTATACATATTTAATTTATGAAAATCATCTCATTTTTTATAATGTCAATTATATTAGATGATAAAATAATCTCCTTAGCTCAATGGTTAAAGCCATGAAATTGTATTAAAAGGTCTAAGGTTTATGGACTCAATTAATCATTTTTGAAAATATTTTTAATAACCCAATGAACTCATGCTAAAATCTATAAAAAAAAAAATTCTATCAAATGTAACAAGGAAAAAATATTTTTTCAAAGTAAATTTTCTATAATAGTTTTGCTTACTACCCTAAAAAAATTCCATGATAGTGGACATTGGACACCATATAATTCAACATTATATTTTAAAATGCAAATTTAAAAAATATTTCATTCAAAATATATGACACGTTTTTACGGTCTAAAAATCTAATAATTATCATAAGTATTTTAATATATAATATGGATGTACACTTATACATAGAGATTCTACTATGATGTTTATTCTCATATGTATACTTATTACCTAGATTTACTATGCGTAATTAAACCCATATTTATTTATATATTTGACTCATTATATATTCCATGTATTAACATATATATTTGGCCAAAACTAAACTTTTCAAACTTTTCTAATATAAATTTATTTACAACTCTTCATAAATTTCATGATAGTGGATATTATATAATTCAACATATATTATATTTTAAATTATAAATTTAACATATATTATTTACATATTTCCATCAAAATATCTAACAATTTTTTGTCAAAAAACCTAACAATTAGTATAAATATTTTAATATATAATATGAATGTACACATAGAGCTTGTCATAAGATTCTTACCATATGTATATTTATTATCCACATTTACTATACATCTAATTACACTCATATTTATGTGTATTTTGACTCATTGTATTCCATGTACACATAGAAATTCTCCTAGGATGCTTATTCTCATATGTGCACTTATTATCCACATTTACTACATCTAATTACAACCATATTTATGTGTATATTTGACTCATTATATTCCATGTAATAGCTTATATATATGTCTTATAATTGGTGAAAAGGAAGAGTAAAAGAGATTCATTTGTATTCACATTCTCTTATCTATTGTTTCTATAATTCAAATCTAGATTAGTTTATAACACTTTATCAACATGAATTGTTGTAGATTGAAATATTGTTCTTTTTGCTGTTATTGTGTTACCAATTTTCTTGCTTCTTCTCAAATTTGAGTTGAGAAAAAAATGGTCATAATATTCCCCCATGAAATTTGTATTCTTATCTTATAGAAATGAGGGAGCAGCTATTCACGACTATCAATTGGTTAGGTTAGGTGAGTTGATCACTTTTGATTTTCATTTGTAATTTTACAAGGTACGAAGTAAATTTTGTTTCTTTAAATTTATCTCTTCCTTATTTTGTGTTATTTTAGTTTTATATATGTTGATTTTCATTCACCTCATGTGTATTTGGTGCAATGATAGATTTTTTTTATACTTTCACATATAATTTTTTATATTATTTTTCTCAAACATATGAATGAATAAATAATTTTCCTCCTTTCATGTTATAGATTATTATTTCTAAATTCATAGGTAGTAATATGCTCACATGTCTAATTGTTGTAAAAAGATACTTATCGCCAATAATGTTGAATCGAAGAAATTGACAATAATATTTTATTTGATAAAAAGGGATGAATTATTTTTTTGTAAATTTTTCTTCAAATCATTTATTAGATAGTCTCTCCAAATCATGTATTTATATGCACGTGAATGAAATATATAATTATTTTAAAATTATATGTCCTTAACTTCTACGTGTATACCAAAAAATATAACATATTGAATTTATAAACTTATGATGTTTTCTCTCATTTAAATCTATGTATATATATATCCTAATATTATATGTTTTATAATAGTTTCAAGTCAACTTAAAATATCCAAGAATCGAAATATTAGATACATTGAGATTTGAGGTGGAAAGTTAAATGGAATAAATTAAATTTAAAAATATTTTGTAAGAATTCCATTAATTTCATTTTAATCTCAATAATTTTCAAAATAAAAAGAATATATTTAACATTAATGCAATTTTACAGGTCGACAAGTAGAAAATATGCCCCGTGCGTACGCACGGGTATGTCTACCTAGTTAACTAATTAATTTTGAGTCTCATTAACTATTTAAGGTCTTTAATATTTACAAAACATTGCAAATACATGCTTTGACCTACCAATACAGGCTTTGACCATGAGAATAATGCCTGAGACAAAGCAAGTCTTACAAAATTAGCAAGTATAAACATGGACCAGCAGCTTAAGCACAATTAGAAGAGAATGGAGTGACATTCAACCAAAACCCATAAAGGAGGGAAACAATCATGAGTAAATTATTTCACTAGATGCTAAGCATTGTAATTAAGTATACTTGAAATTCTTTGAATCCATTTTTACTAAAAATTGAGATCAAGTAATAGTTTGTCTCAAGATGTCAAATCTGCAACACCAGATCGGATCAAAGATAAACCAACATTGACTCCGAAAGAGGTCGTTGGACTGAATCTCGAGTTTGCGACTGCTGGCGAACTAGGCTTTGAAAGAGTCCACGAGATCGGCGAACAACCCGATGCTCCCTTTGAGGAGGTTGATGATCCATGTGAGCGTTGGACCAGAGAGCGACGTCCCAAATCATGTGCACATTATTGGTTCTTTGGAGTGTCGGGGGACGGAACTCGTCATCATTTTTTGCTTAAATATGGCCACGCGCTCACTGGATTCCCGGTGTTGTCATCGACGGAAAGGTGAACTTTTTCAGGATGTCCACACAAGTGATTACAGCCGTGAAAGGGTCGAGACTCGAGAGCCTCCTTTTCGATGGGGCAAGGAACGTCCGGGATCCTGGCAACTTGCTCTCCTAGGCCTTTCGGATGTACCTTGACGCATTTTGGATTAGTTCATCCATGTTAGAATCGCAGGGGCTTGGTGGATCTTTGAGCCGAGTCGAGTATGCAGGCAAATAGACGCTTGTCCTTGGGACCTCGCTCCTTGAAGACACATTGCAGCTTACCGAGCGTCAAGGAGGCAGGGCCCGCCGCCCTGGCCATGTTGAGATGGGTTGCCACTTATCGGACATTACTAACGGCTCTTGCTCCGGCGTGGACCGACGCGGCCGATTGTAATTGATTGCGAAGCCGGGTGATTTCGTCGGACAGTTGAGCGATGTGCTTGAGGTGTGTCTCGTTGCAGTCTCTCTGGCCCGATAGATCTTGTTTTAGGGTAGTATGGATGTCTTGTGAGCCTCCGGAACCTCCTACCATGCTCGGGCTCTGGGTTCCGTATTGGCATGTCCGGGCGATTGCTGGTGTGGTTTTTGGTGGATTGGTCATTTTTGTGATTCGGTTGGGATTTTAGTAATTGATTCAGTTAGGGTTGTCAATGGGTCGGTTTATGGGTGGGTGGAGCACTTCCACCACCCGACCCGCAAGTTAAAATGTCCCACCCGACCCACCCGTCACCCGTGAAATATTCTACCCGTCACCCAAACCACCCGTCACCCGCTGGTTATATGGGTGACCCGTTCACCCGTATAATCGTTGTCGACGGTTCGGACAACAATGGCGTTGGAAGAGGTGTAGAACAGGGCTGCAGAAGGTCGACGGTGGTTCTGGACTTCTAGTTGACTAGAAGTGCTGCACTATTGCGACGCTATTCAGGAGGTCGACGGTGGCTCTGAATTTTCAAGAGCGCAGCCACAACTAGGGTTGGAAACTTGGAATTTGGAAATGGAAAGTGTACCCGAACAGACTAACACTCACTAACGTAGTTACGGACTGAGGCAATATTCATTTCAGGCATATAAATGGGCAGGAAAATATATGGGGGATTTTATCAAAGGCCCAAAATAATTTATATATGTGATTTTAAGGGCCCATATATATAATAAATTATAGACCGAAACGGGTGAAACGGGTGGTTTGGGTGAAACAGGTGATGGGTCGGTTGACGGGTCGGGTTATTGGGTGGGTTATTGGGTGATAAAATCTCACCCATAACCCGTTTCGCCCGTCACCCGAACCGCCCGTCACCCGTTTTGATTGGGTTTTCACCCGTTTATTTCGGGTGGGTTAAACGGGTGGGTCGGTCACCCGTGGGTAATTGACATCCCTAGATTCAGTTAAGGCCCCTCGGTGGGCGCCAAATTGTTTTGGACATAAATCGAATAATGATGATTCTATGTCCTTCAAGAGGAAATGTTAGCGGATCGCTTAGGATGTTGGATGATTGATTGTTGATTGTCAAGGAAATGTCACAAACTAACCGATATAATTAATAAGCAAAGGACCTTTTGATCGAATGAAGAGGGTTTTCTATTGGTTTTGGAGTTTTTTTTCAATACAATGAGCCTGTCCCTTTAGAAAACTAAAGTTACATTTAAGCTTTCCTTGACGGTCGTTATTCTCGATACCCCTTCCGGCCATTTTCCCACTTCTTCCCCCTCCATCGGCACTTCTGGATTCCTCCCCACGACTATGTTGATCTTCTCAGCTTTGCGCCACGATCTGACTACAATGAATCGTCCCATGTTTGCAATCTTGGACTGTTCTTTTTTTATGAGCTTCAAGCTACCTTCTCGATGGGCTTGGTAGATTTTGGCCCAACAACACTGATATGAAAATAGCAATTCCAAAGCAATGAGCTATTACACTGACAAAACTAACGGAAGGTATAGAGGCCGTTTTTTTTTTTTGAAATACAGGTTTCCGTATCTTGCGATCCGACTATTCCTGCACCTCCTCGGACCCTGCCCTGGACCCAGAGGAGGAGGTAAATCGCGGGTGGGAGAGCGGCGAACCTCTGACTCAGAGGCGGCACACACAGGGGGGGAGCTATCTTGCCATAGCATGTGAAACTCTCACCTTTGCAAATGGCAAAGCTCGAACCCCTGATGTGGTGCACCCTGAGACACTTCTAAACCAATACACCAAATGCCCGGGGCATTAACGTACAGCAACTTGATCAACAAGCCGCGACATTTGTGACGAAATAAGCTAGCCTATAGAGGCCGTTTTTTTGATGACCAAAAGAATTGCATGATGTTACATTGTTACAGCCACGGGTCACCCTTCAAATTCTTCTATACGCTATACACATTTGTAACCAGATATTATCCCAAAAATAAAATGAAAATAAAAAAGATTTCGTCTTCCAACCGTCAAGTGATAGTTGTCATTCTGATGTCAGATTCCGTCTTCTTCTTCTCCGTCCCGGTTCGCAACCTCTCCGAATCATATCCTCTCGCAATTCCGAGGCCATAGTGAAATCTCCTGCTATACAGCATCCATAAATGAGAAAGTTATATGCTACTTGATCAGGGAGCACGCCCTTGCTCAGCATGGACTCCCATAGCCTGATAGCTTCCCTAATCTCACCCCCACGGCAGTACTCGTACATTATTGTTGAGTAACTGACACAGTCGGGCTTAAAACCATTTTGGATCATCTCGAGTATGAGCTCAGCAGCCTTGTCGAGCATGCCTTGCTTGCAAAGCCCCCTGATGAGAATGTTGTAGGTGACTGTGTTTGCTAACAGCCCTTCAAGCATCAGCTTGTGAAGATTCAAGGCACTTTCCGTATCTCCTTCCCGGGAGAAGTAGTCAAGAAAACAACCGTAGGTGATCTGATTTGGAGCGCAGTTGCTAGAGAGCATATGCTTACAAAGGAGATTCGCTTTGCCCACATATCCGAGCTTGCACAAGCCATTTACCAAGGAAGTGTAGGTCACGACATTTGGGGCGCAACCTTCACTAACCATTATCTCCCATAGTTGAAACGCCTTTTTGATGTTACCCGCATTGCTATAAGCGTTAATCATGGTTGTATATATCACATTATCGGGTTCCAGCCCTCTTTCGTTCATCTCCTTTAACAGCATCAACAGTCTTCCACTGTCACTGCCGTTCTTCAGAGTCCCATCGATTAGTATGGCATAGCACACGAGATCGAGCTTCACGTGTCTTTCCAACATCTGCCCGCAAACAGCTAGCGCATCATCCAATTTACCCTCTTTGCATAATCCATGGAGGATAGCACTGAAACAAATCTCGTTCAAGTTTTTATCTTCTTTTTGAAGAAGAAGATCGTCCACAAAAGCGCTGGCATTGGAAACCTTGCCGATAGAACAGAGACCGCTTATCAAAGATCGATAAGTATAACTGTCTGGAAGAAGACCCTTTTCCACCATTTCATATAGCAGCTGAAAAGCTCTCACAGAATTACCTTCCTTACAATATCCTTCAATCATCACATTATACGTAACCTCATTTGGCAGAACACTTCTGTCAGCCATTTCTCTGAAAAGTTTATTTGCATCCTCCATCCTACCTGCTCGACAAAGACTACATATAAGCACAGTGTAGGTATATGTATTAGGTGCAATGCCCTTCTTGTTCATCTCATGGTAAAGCCCGAAAGCCTTGCCAAGCTCTCCATTTCTGCAGCATCCGCTTATTAACGACGTGTAAGTCACAACAGTGGGCATCAGTCCTCTCCTAACCAATTCCTTGAAGAGAGACTCCGCCTTATCCAACTTCCCAAACTTGCAATGGCCATCGATGAGGGAATTGTAAGGGTAGACTGTGGGCTCTACTCCCGCTCTCGTCATTTGAACAAGGAACCCAAGTGCAACCTCCAACTTCTCGTGCTTGCAGAACGAATCTATCATAACAGCATATGTAACTTCATTCGGACTAAGCCCTTTTTCCCCCATGTTCTTGAACATGAACTCCGCGTCCTCCAATCTTCCATCTTTGCAAAGAGAGCTCAGCAAAGCACTGTAACAAACTAAATTTGGCACCACACCGAGTCTCCCAATCTCTTTAACCAACTCTAAGGCTTCCTTGATCTTCCCCTTCCTCCGTAGCCCCTCAACAACATCCGACAAGGCAGCCTCATTCGGAGTAAACCCTAGCTCAACCATCTCCCTCATTGTTGCCATTGCAACCTCAAACTCTTCCACTCTGCGCAAACCATACAGCAATGATCCGAAGGTAACAGTGTCAGCTCTCAATCCCTTTCCAGGCAAGCATTCCTTGACCTCGATAGCCTCCCAAATTCTGAGGTTCTTGCAGAATCCGTGGATTAGCGCGTTATAGGTCGCAACATTTAATTCACAGCCACTCGACTCCATCAGCCGAACAACCTCCTTCGCCCTCTCCAAATCCTTCAATTCACATGAACTCCTAACAGCAGCATTGTAGACATACATATCCAGCTTCAAACCATCGGATTTCACCATCTTGTTGAACAGATCCAGAGCCTTGCCAAACTGTCGAACTCTCACCAATGCGTGCAACACGGTGCTCAGCGTTCGAACCTCAGGCATTAACCCTTCTCTCCACATGAGCTCCACGGCCCCAACGCTGTCCAAGATCCTTCTGCTCAGGACATAGTTCTGAATGAGCAAGTCGAACCCTAACGTCGACGAAAATCCGCAATTCCTATAGGAATTCAGAAACTCGCCGAAGATATCGAAGGGGCAAACATTTCTTTGAAATAGGGTTTGAAGAACAGAGTTGGCAGGCCAATAGAGACTTTTCTGGGCAAGGGAGTGTACGAGAATGCAAAACGACGTCGTGGAGTGGTGGAAATTGCCGTGAAGGCCTAAGAAGTTGAAGAATCTCAGAGCTAACCTGGGATCGTCAAGGGTGTGAAGAAGAAGTCTCTCGACGTGGCGAGAGTGTAGGCGCTGAGATACGAAGGCGCTGTTGAGGGAGACTCTCCAGGGCTCCTTGCCCCGAATGATGTCGTTTAGCAGGGAAATGAACTTGTCGTCCTCGTCGGAGGCAAGAGTGACGGTTACGTAGTGACGGCACTGCTTGTGAAGATCGGAGTTGGTGAGAAGCCGTCGATAGCGACAGAGCTTCATCCGGGTTCGGCCTCACTGGGATTCAGGGGTGTACGTGTTTGGATCGGAGAGCTGTGTGTGACTCTGAGAGGGAGGAGCATTGCCGGTGGCGGAGGAAACATGGAGATGGGCTTAACCAACAAATGGGATTCATCCGTTGGGCCAAATTATACTGGGCCGCAATTCGGTACCCACTAGTTCAAGGATGTATGTGGCACGGGGTTTTTATCTTAACTAGTTCTAGCCGTAGTGTCATGCACGATTATGGTTCGGTATTTTATAACTATTAAATAAAGCATGAATTAAATAAATAGCAAAAAAAGAAGCTAATTAGGTGGATATTAAGGAGGATGTGAAAATTTGGTAAATAGCAAAAACCCCCATCACCCATCCCCCACCCCACTCCCACCGAGTTGACTCGCCCGTTGACCGGGTTGACTCGCCCGTTGACCGAGTTGACTCGATCATTGACCGGGCGTTGACCAACGTTGACCATCATCACAATCATCACTATCATAACCGTCATCACAATTTTTTTCGCCGTCATCACAATTTTTTGATGACAAAAAGTGTAATGAAAGGTAAAAAGTGTCATCAAAATATCTTGATGACACTTTTTGATGACAAAAAGTATCATTAAAGGCATTCAACCACATAAAAACAACCGTCATCACTGTCATCACAATTTATTTCACCGTCATCACAATTTTTTGCTGACAAAAAGTGTAATAAAAGGTAAAAAGTGTCATCAAAATGTCTTGATGACACTTTTTTATGACAAAAAGTATCATGAAATGCATTCAACCACATAAAAACAACCTTCATCACTGTTATCACAATTTTTTCCACCGTCATCACAATTTTTTGATGACAAAAAGTGTAATAAAAGGTAAAAAGTGTCATCAAAATGTCTTAATGACACTTTTTGATGACAAAAAGTATCATTAAAGGCATTCAACGATATAAAAACAACCATCATCATTGTCATCACAATTTTTTTCACCGTCATCACAATTTTTTGATGACAAAAAGTGTAATAAAGGGTAAAAAGTGTTATCAAATGTCTTGATGATACTTTTTGATGACAAAAAATATCATCAAAGGCATTCAACGATATAAAAACAACCGTCATCATTGTCATCACAATTTTTTTCACCGTCATCACAATTTTTTGATGACAAAAAGTGTGATAAAAGGTAAAAAAGTGTCATCAAAATGTCTTGATGACAACTTTTTGGTGACAAAAAGTATCATCAGGGGCATTTAACCACATAAAAACAACAAACAAAGTTGTCATCAAATATTACTCATCACGTTTAATTTTTTAGTTTCATCATTCAAAGTGTCATCACATACAATTTTTTCTAGTGTCATCAAATATGTGTCACCACTCCAAGTGTCATAAAAAAGTATTGATGACACGGTTCGATTGTCATCGACTATCATCACTACTTGATGACGATTTTATTGTCATCAACTATCATCACAAATGTCATCCCTAGTATGATGGTTCGATTGTCAATAATTATCATCACTACTTGATGACAGTTTGATTGTCATCAACTGTCATCACTATTTGATGACGGTTTGATTGATTTGTTTATCATCAAAAGGCCTTAATGACAAATAAGTGTCATCAAAGGACCTTAATTGCATTCATTTGTTTGTCATCAAATGGCCTCGAAGACAAACAACCGTCATCAAGTGTCATCAAAACCGTCATCACTTAAAGTTTGTTCGTTTTTTGTCATCATCATATAAAAATAGTTGTCATCACCACGTAAAAAACAATTATCATCACTAAAAAAACAAGTTATAAAAAATCATAACTAAATATAAACACTTGGTTCCCAATTATTTCTTGTATCATCTAGCATCACAAATGTCATCCCTATTTGATGACTGTTCGATTGTCATCACAAATGTCATCGCTACTTGATGATAGTTCAATTGTCATCAACTTTTTCATAAACTGTCATCAAGTTGTCATTAAAAAAGTATTGATGACGGTTCGATTGTCATCAACTATCATCACGACTTGATGACGGTTTGATTGTCATCAACTATCATCACAAATGTCATTGATATCACAAATGTGATGACATATAATTTTCATCAAACAAGATAAATTATACTAGAAGGTAATTTTTGTATGATAATTTTTTGTCAACAAAGCATTTTTTATGGCAATTTTTTTTTCAACATTTTTTGTTGACAATAAATTTGTTGACAACAACTTGTTGACACCTGGTCAACGATCGGTCAACGCCGATCAACGACCGAGTCAACTTGGTTGACCAAGTCAACTCACCGATGGTTGGAGGGAAGGGAAGGGGAAGGGTTAAGGGGTTATCCATGCTATTAAAACATAACCCCCAACTAGTATACTATTATACCCTTTTTAAGACTATTTACCAAAATCACCCTTAAATGTATTACCTTGAAGCGCACAATTATATCACAATAATAAAAACTTAAAATCAATATAGGAAAAACTATCTTTGTAAAAATACGGAAATGCCCAAAGTATGAAGAACAAATTGAAAATTAAAAAAAATGTAGGAGTATTGTTGAACTGAAATACTATACTATTAGAGCATTTGCAATTTGAGATTGCAAAGTTCTTAAATCTCTAAAAAAATTAATTTTGTTTCAGAAAAAATTAGAAAAATAAAAAAAAATGTGTCAGTCCAAATTTCTTGGAGATGATACCCACTCTTACATATGGGTCCTATTTATTTTGATTCACCTATTAGATTAATTCGATTGTTAAAAAAAAATTAAAATGAGACTATTTTTTGACATATTCTAATGAGTTCCATGAAGACAAAATTTTGTGCTTATGTGGAAGAAAGAGAAATACTTCATCCGTTTCTTAGAAGATGTCTTTTAAGCCCATTTTTCTTATTTCATAAAGGATAAATTACACAAAATCACCCCTTATTCTGGCTTGCTTGCAATAAAACACCCCTTATTTCGGTTTTACATAAAACCACTCCTTAACTTAGTTCCGTTTACAACTAGCCACCCCTTCCTTTTCTCCGTCGCAATTCTTGTTAAATCTACAGATGTAAAACATTTTTCTGAGGTTAAAAAGGAAAGGATGGAAGTTCTGGGGTCTAAAGATGGTAGGTCTAGGAGCTTGAGCGGATATGATCTTGACTGTTGATACGTCGTTTATTAGCCCCTTCCTTCTCTGCCATTGACGAATTTTTAGATGAAGAATCTGAGCAATTTGTTTAATTCTCTGTTTGAATCCACTATTTTGGAGGCGAACTTCTGCAAATTGAGGTCTTCTCCGCCTCCGACGTGCTTGTTCTTGTGAGATGCGGAAGAGAAGATGTATAGAAGATTGATTAAAGAAGAAGAGAAGATGAAGAATTCTAGGGTTGTGGAGGAAAGACGGAAATTTTATTCAGATAATTGTTAGTATTAATAATCACCATTCGGATTCTTCGCATGTGCTTCTAATTGCTTCTTCTCCCACGTACATCATATATATGCTCCTCTTAGTGTTTCAAGTGATTTTCCCCCAATCTCCTCATGTGTAGTTTAAATTCAAGCTTTTTTTTCAATTATATGTATATTTGTAAAAGGGTTCTACTGTGTGTGCATTTTTCATGTTCTTAACAAATCCGTTATATATACAAATCAGTTGGATTTGGTTGATTTAATTGTGGAAAAATTAGGAAGAGGTTTAATCCAATCATGAAAGGAAGAATTGGTTCATCCTTTGTAAAACCCTAAGGATGTTTTTGTAAAATTTCCATTTAACGGAAAAATTGGTACATGGTGTTTGAGTGTAAACAGAACTAAGTTAAGAGGTGGTTTTATGTAAAAACCGAAATAAGGAGTGATTTATTGCAAACAAGCCAAAATAAGGGGTGATTTTGTGTAGTTTAGGGTTGCCGAGTTAATAGAGATAAAATAGGCAAAAAATATTTTTGAATATACATATATATTTTAATAGGTAAAAATTAGACAGATTGGGTCAGCCTAGGGCATCCTTACGGATGAGGGTCAGGACCCCTCCATGGTTGTGAATCTGATTAATACTACAATCGTGGTGTAGCTTCACAATCAAATCTGCCATAGAATTGCATTCTCGAGGGATATGTTTGGTAATAACCACCACGAAAGACTACAACAAAACCAGAGTATCCGCTATTAGCATGTCAATTGTCCAAGGACTAGATCGACTGCCCTTAAGCGCATTGATCACAATTAGACTATCACCTTCAATTTATATGTGCCGAAGATTCCTCCTATGAGCTTCTTGAGTGGCCTCAAATAGTCCCATAGCTTCAGATTGTTCCACTGTCCAACAATCATTTTTCGTTGCATTCATGCTTATAATATTTCCAAATTGGTCTCTTATAATATACGCAATAGTCGCTTTTCCATTATCTTTTTTTGATCCATCAAAATTTATTTTTGCAAACCCATTTTGAGGTTTCACACATTTTCTTTTGCATTTTCTTGGCCTCGCTTGTTGCACTCTGGACGACACATTAGCCTCTTCATTAATATTTTGCTTTGCTCCACCAAATGGTATGGTTTTGAATGAATTCCTCGACACTCCTACATGACCCGATATTGTCTCGATCAAAGACCACTTGATTTCTCTAGAACCATATCCCCACCATGCAGTAAACATATGGCATAAAATCCTTTGCAGTAATGTCTTCTTCAAGCTCTGAATGATTTGAGGCATAGTGTTATGAGTTAGTGTTACGTCTCTTAGAGTGTCAGGAAACTGAGGATCAATGGATTGTAATTTTTGTAGAGTAAAGGGACATTTGAGGAAAAGATGCTCATTTGTCTCATCTTGATGACTGCATAATGGACATTCTGAAGTGACAGCTATATGTCTTTGTATAAGGAGGTCTTTAGCAGGAAGGCCTTTGATGCAAATCTTCCACAGAAACATTTTTATTTTAGGCATTAGATCAAGTTTCCAGATCCAGTTAAATTCCCAGTTATTCATATTTAATTCATTTGATATTAAGGCAAAGGCCGACTGAGTGGAAAACCATCAATTCTTACTTGGGTGCCAATATAATCTGTCTTGGATCTGAATCTTTGGAATTGTTATTAACAAGATCCGTTCGACCCATGAATTAGGCAATAATTTTCTTAGTTCATCTTCATTCCATTTCCTATCAATGTTTATAAAGTTTGCTACTGATATATCACTTTCACTCCCGGCAATGTTGGGACATTCTTCTCGAAGTGGGCGCTTGCTTACCCACACATCTTTCCAAAACTGGATTGACTTCCCATCACCCACTTGCCATAAAAGACCTTTTGGAAATTATCTTTTAGACTCATTAATTTTTTCCATTGCCATGAACTGTTTTAGTGCAGAAATATTCTAGTAGGCCTTTGTCTTTAAGATATTTTTCCTTTATAATATGGACCCAGAAATTAGCCGGTTCTGCCAAGATTTTCCAAAAGAGTTTCATTTGTAGTGCTTTATTCATGTGACTAGTTTTTCGTAATCCAAGTCCTCCCTTATTTTTTGATTTACAAATCCCATCCCATCCCACCATGGGCACATATTCGCCTGATTTATTCCAGAAAAATTTCCAATTTATGGAGTCGAGCTCATTTAGCATTTTTTCTGGTAGCATGAAGCTTTGCATAGTGTAATATGGTTTTGTAGCTAATGTTGCTTTGATGAGAGTGCTTCTTCCAATTTGGGACAACGAATTTGCTTTCCATAGGGATAAGTGGTTATCGGTTTTATGTATCAGTGGCTCAAACGTGGCCTTTGAGACTCTTGAATTAATGATTAGGCATCCGAGATATTTGTCTAGAGCGCTTGAGTTAGGAATATTTATCACTTGCCAGAGCGTTCTTCTAATATGCGCGGGAACCGTTTTAGTTGTCTGGAAGGCAGATTTATGGAAGTTCACCTTTTGTCCAGATATATCCGAGTATTCGTCGTAATTTGCTAAATGTAGTTGTCGTAGCAGGTGCGAAAATAAGAATGTCGTCTGCAAATGATAGAAAATGTACCCTAGTTCCGCCCCTAGTAATCAGAAAATCAATTGTGTTAAATGTATCCATACATTCTCTTTGCAGTCTTCTTACCAAAATTTCTGCTCCTAAGATAAAAAGCAAAGGAGAGAGAGGTCCTTGGAGTAGCCCTTTTTTTGGTGTGAACACATTCGTTGGCTTATTATTGACCAGTACAGAGAAAGATGTACTTTTAACGCATTCTTGTATCTGTTTTATGAAGGTGGGACTAAATCCAAACTTTTGCAGGATTTTGAATAAGAAGGTCCAATCCACTTTGTCGTAAGCTTTTTCCATATCTAACTTAATTACAGCCCATCCGGTCTTCCCTTTTCATTGCCTGAAGGAATGGAATATTTAATGTGCTTAGGGTTGTAATCGAACCGAGTCGAGTCGAGCTTTGAGTTGCTCAAGCTTGGCTCGGTTAAAAATAGACGAGTTCGAGCTCGAACGCGAGCTTGATTCGAGGTTAAAATGTTGTTTGGGCTTGGTTCATTTAAATGTTCATCGAGCTCAAGCTTGCTCGCGAACCTCTCATTTGGTTTCTTCGAGAGACAAATTCGTGAACAACTCGTTTACTTGATCAATTATACAAGTAAATAAAACTAAAATTTATGCTACGTGGTTTGAGAAACACCACCAAAGCTATGTAATTTAACATAAACTATTTATTTGATATAATTTATATATAATATAGCTTATTCATGAAAGTATAATCTAGTTTTTTATAAGTGTATAATCGAGCTTGCTCATGAGCATATAATTGAGTTTGCTCGTGCGCAAACGTGCCGAGTTATCTTGTGCTCATGCTCAGTTCATTTATCTTTCGAGCCTTAAAATTGTGCTTAAGCTCGATTCATTTATAAACTGAGCCGAACACGAACAAGATTTAACCGAGCCGAACACCGAATTTCTCAAGAACGGCTCTGTTCGTTTACAGCCCTACATGATGTGCTATAAGAACATTATCCCGTATGGCACTGTTTGAAACAAACGCCCCTTGAAGAGGATGGATCAGTTTTGACAAAACGAATTTCAGTCGTTCAACAATTATTTTGGCAATAATTTATAAATTTTAGAACATAGACTTATGGGTCGATATTGATTCATTGTAGACGGGTTATCACATTTTGGAACAAGACTAATAAACGTATGGTTTACTTCCCTAAGCAGGACCCCCGATGAGAAAAACACCTTTACTGCTTTTATAACTAAGGGATTGATTATATCCCAATAATTCTGGTAAACTTCTGCGATCATCCCGTCCGGCCCCGGGGATTTATTCTTGCCAATACTGAAAATTGCGGTCTTGACTTCTATGTAATGCTATTGTTGGGAAAAGCTTAAGTATTTTTTATGGTTAAAAGCCAACATTGTGGATGGTCTTACACCTGACTTGCCCCCGTCCGATTTTTTCTGGCTCGCCACTGTAGTCTGATTTCATTCCTTACATTTTCTTCTCCCATGATGAAGGTATTGTTGGATCGTGATGCGTTAGTAACAAGTCAGGGAACTAGTAATGTTCCCTGGGCAGCGGAAATAAACAAAGAGAACACAGAATTTAGAAAACTTTCTGTCCGACCACTAGAGAAAGTATTGTTTGTGATTCTCATACGTAATTCTTGCCTAATTACGCAGATATTCCACTTAACAAATCCCACACAATAAGGAGAAAGTATTGTTTGTGATTTCCGATCTTCAACCATGCCGATTCTTGCCAAAACCGTATGATATCGGATCTCTTTAGATAAGATCGTGTGAAGATTGATCTTATCCTCTCTTTTATCCCCTCAAGCAACCACCTACAGCTGTCATATCTTCGTAGAAGATTGCTCGCAGAAGATCTGGTAAATTGCCATTAATAGAAAGCCGTGTTCCGTCTGAGACGCGCTTCCTAAATCTGTCACTCGTTCCCTCCATCGTTCCTCACAATATTCCGTCACTCGTGACTATGTACCTGTTTTCCTGAAACACTTACATGTAGAAGCAAGTTATACCAACTAAGTTTGTTATCATCAAAACTAAGAGAAACCACGCAACAACCATTGTTCCAACAATTTCCCCCTTTTTGATGATGAAAAACCTATACAAAAATACATGTCTAGAAACCAGTAGAAATAAAGATCAGAAAAAAAAATTCCTGTATGGTTCCCCCTTAACAGATGCACTGTTGTTCCTACTCATCAGAGTGAACAACATATTCCCCCTTAGCCAAAGTTCCCTATGTATTTCCTGGGTAGAACGCATCTCTGCATTTTTCCTAACTTCCCCCTTTTGACATCATCAAAAGATCAACAATCATCAAGCAAAATGTAGAGCAAATGAACAAATTCAATTGAAACTTAAACCATTCATAAGCAAAAGATAGTTATTATTATAGATAATTGTCGCAGGGATCACAACCAGAGAAAACAAAAAACATAAAAAGTCTTAGCATCCAAGAAACAAAGAAAAACTTTAAACTAGGGATCGATAGGCTAAGGAACTAGAGAGGGTCCACATCATGGTTCGGAGGAGGTGGAATCAGCAGCAGCACCGTCAGTGTCTCTCTTAGCCAGGTAACCAATAATGGTACTCAGCTGAGAGGAAATCTTTTGAAGCTCAGACAACATCTTGGCAATAACACTTCCACTCATCGAAGAGCTCCCAACGTCCATCTGGGCAGTCTTCTTTGCAACTGTTCCCTTTGAATCACCTTGAAAGTTCATCATCGAGATATTGCGCATATCCAGAGGTAATCCAAAGAACTCCTCACTTGAAGGCTTGTAAGCCTTTCTCTCCTTCAGTATGGCCTTCACAAATTGAGGATAAGGCAGACCATGTTTCTTCCCAGTGCACTTAGCCATTTGCCTCATCACTATCTCCGGAAGACTGATTCGTTCCCTCCTCAGAAACTTGTCCAGCAGAATCATGTCATTGATAGTGAGTGTGGTTCTCTTCTCCAGCCTAGGAACAACAACCTTGATCAGAAACTGATGTGCAATCCTCGCAGTGTAGCTCAAATCATTTGTGGAGTAAGGACCAACATCAGACGCCTTTCCCATGACACGCTTAATCAGTTGAGCCTTGTTCCTTGGCCAGGTGCTCGAAGTATGCACATCACCGTAACCCTCAGCAGGAACCTTCAGTATCTTTGCAACAGACCCCAGAGAAAAGGAAATCTCCTTTCCACACATGGTAGCAAATCCCATTGGACCAGTCACAAGATCAGCAAGTTGGTAGGAAGCAAAGAATTGAGCAAGGAGAGACATGTCTACCTTGGCACCAGAAGCACAAATCGTCTCCCATCCTTGAAACTTGAGAAGTTCCCATAACTCCTCCAAGTCATGCCCTTTTAGGAACTCTTCGTCGATCACCAGAGGAGCGACGACCTTCTTTGAAACCTTTTTAGATTTGGGCTCAGGTTCCATTGGTAGTTTCCCTTTCGCCTTTGCAGACTTGAGGCCTGTTTCAACCTCTTCTTCCAACTCCTCCTCTTCTTCATCTCCATCATCACCAGACTCCTTCTTTTCTTCTTCCTCGACCTCTTCAGACTCATAACCAACCTCCTCCTCGTCTTCTTCAGGATCTTCTTCCTCCGATGACTCCTGAGCCACTGGTTTCTTTGAAACGGTGGAGCGAAGGTTGTACTTAGTTCCTGTGGGAGCAGGCTTCACCTTCTTGGATGTAGGGGAAGGGGTTCGATCCGACTCAGAGATATGAAAGATCTCAAAGGGGTGGGGAGGAACCTGCTTCCTTGCCTTTCGCTTGCCACGGCTAGTTGGCTTGACCCATCCTGGGCGCATATGCACGGGCAAAGTTTCCACCTTTTCTTGATCATCGGTGGTTTCCTTCGGAGGCGAGTTCACTTCGTTCTTCTCAGTCTCATCCTTTCCTTCCCGTCCCCTGTTTCAACAGGCTTGTCAGAGGGATTTTCAGAAGGCACCATGGATTGATCCTTCTCAGTTTCCTCAGCCAGAGTCTCCTTCTCTGACGAGACCTTAGCAGCGGCTGCTACACCGATGTCGGCAACAGCATCAAACTGGGTTTTGAGTTTTGAGATGGGAGAGGGAGAGGAAAGCTTGGCCTTTTTGAGAGATTCGAGTTGGGGTTGAAGGGCAGCGAACTCAGAGGCATCGAGACCGTCAAAGTTGAGAACAGGGGTGTTTGAAGAGGAAGCCATTGAAGTAGTAGAGAAGAAAGGTTGAAGCTTGAAGAAGATTAGGGTTTCGAAAGGTAAAACAGAGGTGCAGTGAAAAATAATGACCGAGAGAAGGGATTATAAAGCACACCTCTTTCCTTGATGATGAAGATCGTAATCTTTCCAAGATATACTATCCAAATCTTAACGGCTAAGAATTTCCATAATGATGAATTTTCACCGCCATTAATTCTTGACTGCGCCAAAAGTCCTATCGTTCCCTGCAAAAGCACTGTGCAACGACTGTATTTTTCAAACGAACAATCACAACGGCTAGTACTCAACTGCATTCTCTGAATTGATTGACGACTGTTCCTTTCCAGAAAAATCTTCAAATGTAATCAAAGACGTTCCTTTAATGTGACACTATTAACGATCCACTAGTTCCATACCTCGTTACCATGAGTGGATAAAAAGGCTATGTTTGAACAGATAGGGGACAAGAGACGTTCCATTCAAACTTTTTGTGGGCTTAGAATATTTTTGACATCCAAACAATTATTTCCCGTTCAAAGGTAATCAAGAGGGGTTCATAGGGAACGTTTGTTTGGACCAGGCTGGGGGACAACTTATAACCAACCGTCATTTCGGCTTGAAGTGAGGGATAGAATAGATCAAGTTGGTTATTTTGGGCCAAAAGAAAATCTTGGGTGTAAACAATTCAGTCTTAGTTCCTTTTATCATGCAACACTTAACAATTTCTAAAATATACAACATCTATGCATAGAGGAAGGATATAAGCCATTAGAGAACTTGTCAAATGATACGTAGTTACCTGAGAAGTTACCTCTTTAGTCAGGCACTGAGGGAATAGAGGACCAGGACTTGTTTACTCCAAGGAAATCATTCCTAGCAACATCCTCAGATGCTCATAGGGTTTTCTGTCCAAAGCCTTGGTGAAAATATTTGCCACTTGATTTTCAGTCCTACAATGATCCATCTTGATGAAACCTTTTTCAACATTATCTCTTAAGAAATGATGTCGAATATCTATATGCTTGGTTCTAGAATGATGCACATGATTCTTGGAAATGTTTATTGCACTTGTATTATCACATAAGATAGGAATAGTTCCAAGAGACATACCAAAATCCACCAGTTGTTGTTTTAACCACAATACCTGGGAACAGTAGGCGGCTGCTGCGACATACTCCGCTTCAGCCGTGGAAAGAGCAACCGAATTTTGCTTCTTCGATCCCCAAGTCACCAAGCAAGGGCCAAGAAATTGTGCCATACCTGATGTGCTCTTCCTATCTACCAAGTGACCTGCAAAATCTGCATCTGAGAATCCGACAAGTTGGAACGAGTTGTGTCTTGGATACCATAGACATAACCCATCATTCCCTTTCAAGTAGCGCATAATTCTCTTCACTTCTTTCAGATGTGTTTCTTTAGGATTAGCCTGGAATCTAGCACAAAGACACACACTGAACATAATATCTGGCCGATTGGCCGTTAGGTACAATAGGGAACCAATCATTCCACGGTACATCGTTTGATCAACATCAACACCATTAAGATCAGCATCAAGGCGAGTATTAGGAGAAATAGGAGTATCAAAACTTTTCGTAGCATCCATACCATACTTCTTCAATAGTTCCTTGATGTACTTTTGTTGATGTACCTTTGTTCCCTCATCACTTTGTACTACTTGTAGACCAAGAAAGAAAGTAAGTTCACCGATCATGCTCATCTCAAACTCACTGCTCATTAGATTCTTGAAGCTTTCTACAAGTTTGGGGTTAGTAGAACCAAATATAATATCATCGACATAAACCTGAACTACTAAAACCTCACCGTCTTGTTCCCTTAGGAACAACGTCTTGTCGATCACACCACGTCTATAACCATTGGCCAATAGAAACTGAGCGAATCTATCATACCAAGCACGAGGAGCCTGTTTTAGACCATAGAGGGCCTTATCCAGTATGTAGACATGATCAGGGTGATCAACATCTTCAAATCCAGGAGGTTGCAACACATAAACCTCCTCTTGTAGGTACCCATTCAGGAATGCTGTCTTCATGTCCATTTGATATAATTTGAATCCTTTGTGAGCAGCATAGGCGATTAGAAGACGAATGGCTTCTATTCTTGCACCAGGAGCGTACGTTTCATCATAGTCAATCCCTTCTTGTTGATTGTACCCTTTTGCTACAAGCCTTTCCTTGTTCCTTGTGACAGCTCCGGTGTCATCAAGTTTGTTCCTGAATACCCACTTTGTTCCTATAGCCATTTTGTGCTTCGGCTTGGGAACTAATCTCCATACTTTGTTCCTCTCAAACTGGTGTAATTCCTCTTGCATAGCAACTATCCAGTTAGGATCTTTTAATGCTTCCTTTACATTCTTGGGCTCTGCAAGAGAGATAACCGCATTGAAAGCACAAAAATTCGTAATAGAGGAACGAGTAAGCACACCTTTATCGTATGGAGTGATGATGTTGTCAACAGGATGATCCCTCTTTTGATGATAGTTTTTGACTTCAATCTAGGTGGGATCTGTTCTTGACTCCTCTTGTTCCTGTTGGCTTGTCGTTCCATGAGATGTTCCTTCCACATGATCTTCCCCAATTTCATTTTGTGGAGTATCATTTTCAGGAACCAGAGCACTTTTTGTGTCATCTCCATCCAAGTCAGGACTTGAAGGGACAACATCGTCATTTGGAGCTTGTGCACTTGAATCTGGATCGACCTCATCATCTGAATCTGAATTTAGAACCTTCAGTACATCCTCGTTACTAGACAGGTTCCCTCCATTTTTAGACTCGTCAAAGACAACATGAATGCATTCTTCAAACTTCTTAGTCCTTTTATTGAACACCTTGTAAGCCTTGCTGTTGGATGCATACCCCAGAAAGATACCTTCGTCACTCCTTGGATCAAACTTGCCTAGCTCGTCTTTTCCGTTGTTGTGAACAAAGCACCTGCATCCAAAGACTTTCAAGTGGGAAATATTTGGCTTTCTGCCCTTGATTAGTTCATATGGAGTTTTAGAGAAGTTGGAACGTATGGTGACTCGGTTAATGATGTAGCAAGTGGTACTGACTGCCTCTGCCCAAAAGGACCGAGGCAAGTTACTTGCCAACATCATAGTACGAGCCATGTTTTGCAGTGTTCCATTCTTTCTCTCTGCTACGCCGTTTTGTTGAGGAGTCCTCGGCGCAGAAAAGTTTTGAGATACTCCATGTTCATCACAATAGCTATGGAACATGGAATTCTTGAACTCTGTTCCGTTGTCCGACCTGATAGCCTTTAATTTCTGCCCTGTTGATGCTTCTACCTTCTTGATCCAGCTTTTGAATGCCATGAACGTCTCATCTTTGGAACCTAGAAAGAGAGTCCATGTATATCTAGTAAAATCATCAACAATAACAAAAATGTACCTGCTACCACCATGACTTCTCACCCACATGGGACCACACAAATCCATGTGTACCATCTCAAGGGGATGAGAGGTGCTAACGGACAACTTTGGCTGAAAAAATGACTTGCTTTGTTTCCCTTTCACACACTCTTCACACAAACTTTCCTTTTCTGTAAGAACTTTGGGAAGTCCTATCACCAGATTTTGTGAGTAGAGTTTGTGAATTCCTCGGTGATTTGCGTGACCAAACCTTCTATGCCAAAGATTGGTCTTATCAGCAACTGTAACAAAGCATAGTTCTTCTTGTGGTTGGAAACTTGAGTCGACAAAATACACATTGTTGCGTCTCTTTCCCTTCAGGACCACAAGATTAGAATTCATGTTCTTGATCGTACAACCATTTGAGGTAAAGGATACCTCGTTGTTCCCTTGGTCACAAAGTTGAGCAATACTCAACAGATTGTAACCAAGACCTTTCACCAAGCTCACGTCTTTAACGCTGGTCTTATCATTTAGCTTGACTTCACCAGTTCCAATGATTTCTCCTTGATTGTTGTTGCCAAAGGAAATGTTTCCTCCAGCATTGATTTGAAGTGAGGACAGAATACTCTCGTTCCCTGTCATGTGACATGAACACCCGCTGTCAAGGATCCAGCGGATGTTCCCCCTCACTTCAACCTGTAAGAAAGAAATCACGTTTTAACGACCCATGCCTGCTTAGCCTTCCCGGGTCGGTTAGCATAGCTCACAGAATGATGAATTTGAGATTGAACTAAAATAGCTTTCTGTGGACTCTTGGAACTAGAAGCAATATTTGAGGGATCAGCATGGTTTTTCCCTTTGTCAGTTTTAGAATCTTGCTTCTTTTGTGGTTGTGGAGCCGGTTTCTTTTTATTCTGATGAGATTTGTCATACCCTTGATTTTTCTTACCAGACCACAGTTTCTTATTGTTCCCTGTATTTTGGTTTTGAACCTTTTTACTAGACATTTCTAATCTACCCTTACAGTCTTTTTGAACATGACCTCCCTCACCACAGTGATAGCACACCCTATAATATTCGCCAAGATAGCGTTTAGGATGTGGATTCTGGAGGGTACATTCCTTAGCACGTTCCTTGGAAGGAATTCTGTGCTGGTTCCCTTGAGACTGTTTAAGATATATCTTATGAGCCGTTTTTCCAGAATACCACTCAGAGTTATCATTTAAATTACTCTCAAGAATCTTAACCCTACCCTCTAGATGTATAACTTTATCTCTAGCAGATTGAAGTTCCCTAGCTTTTCTTTCCATCTTCTCTTCCAAGCTAAGGTCATCAGGAGGATATTCAGATTTATCTTTACCATAACCAATACCACACCTAGCCGGATTAAACACAATCTGAGTCCGTTTGTAAAGCTCATTTTCTAATTCCTCTCCTTTGAGTTTATAGATGAGCAAATCCGTCCTAAGCTCGTTATTGGTTTCAGTGAGAGTTTTAATATCTTTCTTTAGATCTTCACACTCTGAACAAGGAACAACACTAGTAACAATAGTTTCTGATAATTTTCCTTCAAGATTAAGACATTTCTCATCAGAAACTTCTATTTCATCTTGCATCTTTAAGTTATCTTCAAAAAGCTTTTTAACAAGGATGACAAGATCAGATTGTTTAGCATTCTCTAAACTAGCAAGGAATTGTTCAGGAGTTACCTCAGGGTCAGCATCTTCGGTTTTCAGAGTCATGGCACAGACCTTTGGTTCAGATTCATCATCCGAGTCAAGATCCCATGCAACAATGTAGGCCTTCTTCTTCTCGTTCCCAGACTCGTTACCTTTGGGACAACTCTTAGCATAGTGACCCTTTTCTTGACAGTTGAAGCATGTAACGTCCTTGATATCCTTCTTTTCTGAGTTGATCTTTTCTTGTTCCTTCCATGCTCCTTGTTTCTTGCCTCTTTTGTAGAAAGCCCTCGTTGTTTTTGTTATGAGAGCCACATCAGAGTCCTCCTTTGTGGTATACACTCCTCTTCCGGCAGTAATGTTCTCAATGACCTTCTCCACTTTGAGAGCAATACCCTTGTCAGAACTTGAGGCACTACTTTTGATCTTCTCATATCGCTCGTAGTCCGTCAGCTTTCCAAAGATTTCATGAAGAGTTCAAGTCTTCGTGATTGGATTTTCTCTTAGCAAGCCTCTGGTCACAACATACTTGGGACCAAGACCATCAACAATCGTAGAGATTTTCTCCGACTGAGTGATGTCCTTTCCGATACCAAGATGGTTGATACGATTTACCAGTGCCTCGAACCGAGATTGGTAGGTGGCAATGGTTTCACCATCCTTCATTTGGAAGTTGTAGAACTCCTTCTTGGCATCCTTTTGATGGCTTTCTTTCAGATCCGTACTTCCAATGTGCATCTGCTCAATAGCCGCCCATGCTTCTTTTGCGGTTTTGCAGTTTACCACCCTTAGCAGATCTTCAGCACCCAAGGCATTGTTCATCAACATTTGTGCCTTGTAGTTCTTCTCCAGTCCTGATCATTCAGTTGGTCCCCACTCGGATTTTTTGTCCTTCTTGTCCGCAAGAATGGTGTAGTCTCCATCCTCAATGACTGTCCAAGCTTGGTAGTCATTACTTTTGAGCCAAGTAGCGAAGAGGATTCTCCAGTGGTCATACTCTCCAGCAACAAGTAGTGGAGGCTTGTTGTTTCCAATCCCGACGTTGTGAGTGTTGTTTGAAGTCATTTTGTATTCCTGCACTAGCACACAATCTAGAGCAAAACCCGCTCTGATACCAATTATTGGATCGTGATGCGTTAGTAACAAGTCAGGGAACTAGTAATGTTCCCTGGGCAGCGGAAATAAACAAAGAGAACACAAAATTTAGAGAGGAAAACTTTCTGTCCGACCACCAAGTCGTAGAATGAAAAAACCTCTACCTCTGAGACTCCTTCTCAGAGGATTTTCAATAGAATACTTTTATTAAGTTTCAACGATTACAAGGCAAGTCAAGTTCCCTGGTAACTAAGGCACCAACCAAAGTTCAACCAACTAGACTTCTACAACCCTAAACGTAAACCTAAGACAAAGCAAACTACTGACTTACTTGTGGATTTTTCACCGGAAAAAGCCACACACTCGTACACTTGAAAAGCTCTCTCTCCAAGTTCGTCGTCTACAACTACTCCTTAACCCTAGCTATAACCTAGCTATTTATAAGATATGTCAAGTCTGATCTCATATGTAATTCTTGCCTAATTACGCAGATATTCCACTTAACAAATCCCACACAATAAGGAGAAAGTATTGTTTGTGATTTCCGATCTTCAACCATGCCGATTCTTGCCAAAACCGTATGATATCGGATCTCTTTAGATAAGATCGTGTGAAGATTGATCATATCCTCTCTTTGATCTCCTCAAGCAACCGCCTACAGTTGTCATATCTTCGTAGAAGATTGCTCGCAGAAGATCTGGTAACTTGCCATTAATAGAAAGTCGCGTTCCGTCTGAGACGCGCTTCCTAAATCTGTCACTCGTTCCCTCCATCGTTCCTCACAATGTTCCGTCACTCGTGACTATGTACCTGTTTTCCTGAAATACTTACATGTAGAAGCAAGTTATACCAACTGAGTTTGTTATCATCAAAACTAAGAGAAACCATGGAACAACCATTGTTCCAACAGGTACCATCATTGGAGTGAATAGAATTTAGACGTCAGACATTTCTTTTGCTAGTGGCACTTCTTTGAAAAAAGGACGTGTTTGCATCTGCATTCTTCATATACTTAATCTTTACTCGTTGGGCCAATATGTTTGTGAAAGTTTATTAATTGTTCTTTTTTCTTTATTAGTTGACATTGTCTTTTTAATATACTAGAAGTGTATGCCCGTGCGTTTGCACAGGTCAATAATTCTGTTTAAATTTTTTACGTGTTTAAGTATTTAGTTTTCTCAAATATTATATTCCACCAATGAAGTTCATTTGTATATCTCTTTCACATATAACAATCACATACATTAACAATTGACATTCGATTATTATTACGCTATTTTATTAATATGAATTTAACTTTGAATTGCAAAAATGTAAAGATGAAATTAAGTGATCTGGAAGAGAAAAATATTTTGATGTAATATTCAAATAAAATAACATAATAAATGTTTTTTGTGTATAACAAATTTGTTGTTTATTTTATAAAAATATTTATCTAAATAATGTAAGAAATCAATTATGTTAATAAACTAAGCAATAAATTCTTTTTATAAATGTGGTCCCGCATTGATTGCCAAAAAACTAATTTTACAAAGAGAATGCAATCAAAAAGATTCTTTTCATTTATTTATAATATTTAATATTTAACTATTAAATAAAAAATATAAATTATCAATCATAATTATGGCATTGATGAACTATACAAAAATGAGATATTACAATTTTTTCAATGACATTATGAATTTATTGGTGCTTTTTAAACATATTCCACGATCTAATTAAACTATTGATTTATGCACTTATTTTCAATTCCTACTAATTCTTTTTAGTGTGTACGTTTTCTACTTAAGATTATGAAACCTATTCAATAGCTACTAATAATTTAGTTTGATTTCATAAAATGATTAATTTATTAATGTTTATTATTTTTATTATATTTTTATGAAATATTTTCTAAATATAAAAATATAGGTATGATATTATAGTGGAAGACCAAGAGGCTAAAGTCAAGTATGTATAATGTATAATGTATGATGTATGATATTAAGTAAATATTATGTGGGAAAGACCAATATACTAAGATTAAGTATGTATGATGTATGATTTATGATAATAAGTAAATATTATGTGTGAAAACCCAAGAGGCAAAGATCGAGTATATATGGTTGATGTATGATACTCTCTCCGTTCTATTCTACTTGTCTTTCTAACCTCAAAACTTTGTTCAACAAACTTGTCCATTTAGAATTTTTATTTAATTAATATATTGAAAAATGTTCATATTGATTTTTTTTTCTCTTTATCTATTGGCTATAAAGGGTAGTTAGTAATTAATTTGTGATTACATTTAGAAAATTTTGGATTTTCAATGAGTTTCTTAATATATGTGAAAAAATTTAAAAGGACAAGTAGAATAGAAAGGAGGGAGTATTAAGTAAATATTATGTGTGGAAGGTCAAGAGGCTAAGGTAGATTATGTAACATATATATGACATTAAGTGTATAGGAGACAATTGAATGCTTTTTTTTGGTAGAAGTCAATTGAATGCTTTAAATTTTTAGCATTAAATGTAAAAAATACAAATTTACATGTATGTTAGATAGATATGTAGATTGCAAAGTCCTAAAAAGACATCTTCTAAGAAAAAAAAAATATTAAAAAATAATTAATTTTTTTTTGAGCAAATACTCCGTATCACAAAGATACTCTTAATATTTACATTGGATTCTGATTCTCCCACTCAACAGTGTAAACTCTAAACTCCCAATCCCCTGCACACGCACGTACTGGGATTCAGAGTTATCCCAATGAAATATTTCCACGTGGCGCATCGTTCATAAAATATTCCCGATATAGGCGGGGTAGAATGCGAAGAGAGCAGCAGGAGTTTCGCCGTCTATAAATACAACTTGTTTATTTTGGCGGGCCAATGAAGTGGGAAGGGGAAATTCAAATTTGGTCCCGGTTTCCGAAACCCTAAAAGAGTATCCTCTCTCTCATTTCCCACCTTTGCTCTCTTCTACGGCGCACATTTTCTCTCTCTCTCTCTGTACTCTCAGGTTCGTAGCTCTCCTTTTCTCCTATGGAGTTCTTCATCTAGGTTCTCCGTACCGTTTTTTTACGCCGAATTTCTGTTGAATTCCACTTTTTAGGGTTTGTTCTTTTTGCCACTGCGATTTGATTTGATTCTTTCTACTTTTGAGTGGTTGCTTTCGAGGATTTAATGCTCTAATTCGATTTATCCATCGTTGCGATTTTATTAGTTTATTGTAACTGTTTGAAGAGGATTGGGTGATTGGAGTTGGCTTTATTTAATTAGTTTTCGTATTGCTGCTGCGTGAGAACTGACAAGTGCTATTCTCCTCTATTTCTCTGAGTCTAGCTTGAATTTCTCTTATTTGGCTCATTTGTTTGATTGCCTGTTGTTTCTGGATGGTGATATACTGATATCTGGAATTCTGCTTTTTCATGTGTTAGGCAGTCGATCATCTAAAGAGGAGAGTAGTTCTCAACTGAATTTGTAGAACGGAGCTGAAAAAATGGGAAAAGTATCTCCAAAAGACAGAGAATCAAAGACACCGAAACAGAGAAGGCGATCACGAAACTCATCCAATAAGTACTTGAAGCCAGGTGCACTTGCTCAGCTTCGATATACCAAGGCAACTGGAGCAAAGTCTTGGATTGATCTTGGGAAGAATGGCGTTGGATTACTGGGTGACAAGAAGGCATATCAGGCTAATATTAATAATTTATCTGTCAAATGTAAGGATATTGATGACAGTCCATCAATGATGTCCCCAGAGAGGTTCATCAAACCTCTTCAAGTTGATTCTTTCGATTTAATGAAGCAGATTAGTCCACTTCAGACTCCAAAAACTCCTATGATGGTTGCTGAAGCTTGTGAGTCGGACTCTAGGCTTGAAGCTCTTCCCATGGATATTCTGGTAATTCCTTTTGACAAAATATATTTCTGTAACTCTGTTGCATTTCTCAGTGAACTTTGATCAACTGTTGTGAACACTGAACACGAAGAGAAAAAACTGTGTAGTCTTTCAAAAATTGTTTGCTATACTTGGAACAATGATCCTAAAAAAAAGGGTGACTGGAGGAAATATATGCCAGAAGAGTTTGTAAGAAATCACTTTATTTCAGTAAGCCTTGTAGTTTGAAATTGACTTCAATTCAATGTGAGTGAATCCCTTTCCTTTTTAGTAAAGTTGACCAATCATGGCTTGAAACGTTGCATTCACCATTTTCACATCTTCTCTTACAATCAGCCTTTACATCTGGCCTTTTGGAGAAAAAGCAGGATTACTATGTGGTCTGTGACTGTGAGTGTAGGATCATGAGTAGGCCATGCGATCAATCCTCTTTCTTCTAATCTTCTCTTCTCTTAATCTCAAAATTTCTTGGTTATTCATATGGAAAGAGATATTTGATGTGTTGGAATTAAATTATCCTTTGAGGTAAAAGTATGATGTTCAAATTGTTTACATTCAAATAGAAGTTTTAGAAATTACCATAGTAATCAGATTAATGGAAAGGGTCATAAATCTGTTCTATTTGCTAGTGCTTTACACTATATCTACGGCCTCATCAAGAAATATTGTATGAAGTAAAAGCAGTTTAATTCATAATGGTGCTCTCTGAAATCTCTCTTTTCAAGAAAAAAGGAAGGGACTTGGATCCATTGATATGCATATGTGCATGAGATCTTCTTGATCTATTGTATGGAATTGGGATAGCATCTCTATTTTTTATAGCCTTACAGCATGCCACTTTTTTCTCAGATAAATATTGTCATTGCCTTTTCAACTCAGTTCTGTAATTTTCAAGTTCTTACTATACAGTAATGGACATTTCCTTAGTTCCTTACATGTCCTATATCAGCCTAACATCAGGCTCATGTACGGATGGTGCTTAACTTGATGTCATCATGGGAAGCTGAGTGTGTAGGAACTAGGGCGTCGAAAAGAAGTGATGAGCTTCTTGAAACTAATGAATTAGTGGGGCTAATATTTAGCTCCAGTGCTGCACTTGTTATTATCTATTTGTTTGAAACATTAGTTTGAGCATACTCTGTTTCTAAATCTGTTGCTTTTTTTTAATATGGTTTGTATTGAGTTTTAGTTTCTTCTTTAATTAGGTCAAAGTTCTTTGTCACTTGCACCATGATCAATTGCGTGCAGTATTTCACGTCTCTCAACGAGTCAGGAAAGCTGTAAGTTTTACCTTTTAATTCCTGTTCTTTTGCTTCTTTATCAAACTTGTCAATTCAGATTTTCACTAGACTTTGTCATTCTTTGAGCCAGGTGATGATTGCCCGACAAATGCATTTTAACTACACTACCCCAGATCGGTCTCGTCAGGAAATGTTGAGAACAATGACTCCACTTGCAGCAGACCGCTGGCCTTTTGCAAGGTTTGTATGAATAGCCTGTGTCAGTTATTCTGCTTCTTTTTACAATACATTTTAAATAAAAATCTGACTGATCCTGGAGATATGGCCTTGCCATTTTGGTCGTCATACAAGTATTTTGGTAAAAAAAGAGGCTTGTAATTATATATAGCCGTGAAATTCCCATAGTGGTCTTTCTAAATGATTTGAAAGATTGGATAGTTTGAATTAACTTGCAAATTGTGTTTTGGTTCAGTTCTGCAAATATTTTTATTGTTTTATTTCTTGATGTTTAGTTCTGTTATGCTTTAAGATTGCTTCATAAGTAATACTGTTTATGCTTCATGCTTTGGATATTTGTATACAGCAAAGGAGATGGAAAAGGGTGTAATATATCCAAACCACACACGCCAAAAGCACCAAAGCATGGCCCTCGACCCCCTTCCAGGCTAAAGTGTACAGAGATGAAGCAAATTGCTGCTGTGCTGTTTCAGGAGCCTTCATTTCCTTCAAGATGCTTGGTGCCCTCTGTTCTGTCTAAGCCTCAGTGCAAAAACCGGATTCTCTTCTATGAGGATGAACTATGCCAGGCTGTTGCCCAGAACAAGCTGAGGTGAACCTATAGTCCTGAATCTACCCTAGACCCTGGTAGTTTGATGCTCCTGTATAATGTATGTATAGAGTTGGTTCCTCCTTTATCCTAGTGGTCTTGTAATTAGCTAGTATGGTATTTTTCTTCGAGTTGGGATCCCCACCTCTTGGTCAAGTAGTTCAGGTATGGCGGGTGAAGTTTTGTGGGCTGTGGTGTCTCAGTTTGGTTCTTTGGAACCACCATAGTCTTTTCTAGGCCTTGAGAAGTTCAGCTTTGAGTAATAGTGTCATGAGTTACCTTTTTCTATGTATAGTATCTACATATGCTCTTAGGAAATATCTTTCTTTTCCTTTTGAGGCTGTGGTGAAACTCCAATCTTCTATCTGTTTTTGTGTGTAATATTGCATTTGGAGAAGATTTTATAGCATTTAGTAAGTATGTTTTGTGTTCGGGATTGTCAGTTACACAAATATTTGCTGAATGATATTAGTTGACTGGAGAAAAAGCTCCGTAATGGTTGGAATCTGAATCTGGTTAAGATGTTGTGCTCTGAGGTAAATGGTAGCGAGCCTCAGGAGTAGGGACTACAAATAATCAAATATGTTAGGTTAAGATGGGGGAACTTAAGAAGGAAATTGGGCAGCCTTCAGAAGGCATATTTATAGCTCTTGTGGAGTATTTGATGCACCAGCACTTGATAGGTGTGCTGTGAGGGATGGAAACTGTCCCAGAACACGTACTTGCTTGCATCCGCACACGTTCCAGGATCATACCGGGTGCATATGATTGATACCTCGATCTCTCCTGTCCTGCAACAGCCTTTATCCACCACTTGAAACCCTGAAAAAATGACACACGAGAGACTTCATAAATTTGGCTTTGAGCTTCGTAAAAACTCATCGTGATTTGGCAGGGTGGATATCATATAGCTATGTATGTGTACCTTGGCTAGATGGGTGGTTAATAAGATCGAGCAGGGAGCCATAGATGTCGAGGTAGGTGAGGGTTGCCCCTGGAAGGCTGCTGTTGAGAGAGTGTATTGCAGAGTTGAGCTTGGAGTTGTAGAGTTGCGCTGCTCGGTTGTATTCTGGGACACACTCTCTGGTGGGCCCGCCAGCTAGCGTTCTCTGCGACGGAAGACAGCCTGCGGGTGGCGCGCTCAGAACGCCCAGGTTCCTCGCCCCTAAGTTGTACAGGTCCTGCCACCAGTCGTTAGTTAGTTAGTTAGTTAGTTAGTTACTAAGAATCAGCGAACAAAAGAAAGGAAAAAGCACATGGCATACTGGTGGAGTGGTGGGGGTGGTACCTGGAAGAAGGTGGAGGCGTAGGAAACCACGAGATCAGTATAGGCGTCGATGTCATAGTGAGGGCGGCGTAGTGGCGTTAGATAGTAAGTGTTGGTGATGTCGTTACTCCCTGCGGCGATCAGGTAAAGGCTGTCGGAGACAATGGCGGCAGCTCTCTCTTCTCCCGCTGCTGCTTTCAGCTTCTCTTTGTAGGCCTTGAACAGCTCAAGCTGATCATTCAGCGACAGCGCCGTCTGTTTCAAATTTTAATTAACTCATGCCATTGCAATGCAAGTGTATTATGGATTGGAGTCTTGGAGACTGACTGACTGACCGCAAGCTCCGGCCGCTCCTGACGCGAAGCTGACTCCGGTCAGGAGGTCTTGGGCTTCAAGGCTCGGGTCCAGATACGGCGGTATCTGCTCCTTTATGCCTAGCGTTTCAGCTGCATCCATGTTTTACGTATTTATCACTGTACGTTAATAATATGTGCAAGGAGGGGTTGCATTAATCGTGCTGGGGTCAGCTCAATTTCGTGCCTGATTGACATTGTTATTACGCCAGGTCATCTTGAGGCCAAGTTCGACTTTGTTTTTCTTGAGATCTTATAAAAACTTTATTATTTATAAAAATTCTGAAATACGTGAAAAATAGTGAATACTAAATAAAAACAAAGTGTTGATATTTGACAAGAAACTAAATTCCAAGAACTTGAAAAGGAAAAGGCCGGCAAATAACACGAATTGATCGATCAATGATTTAATGGTATAGGTTTCGACTTTAGAAATTTTCAGATTTGCAACAAATGAGCGTCACACTAATAAGATTTAAGCACAACTAAAAGGTCCAAATTTACTTGACCAACTGATGGATCAATGATTTACGGCCTGTAACTCTGTAAGTAGGTTATGGAAGCTAAGTACACGTTTTTCAGCAAATGCATTGAAGAGGACTACTCTCATGCAGTCATGTGATATTCTCTTGGTCAGCCCAAATTTACTGACTTTTGAAGGCATTGCTTGGCTTTTCTGTGAGTTGTGATGTACGTGATGATATCATTAATCACCAGCGGCTCCACCTAACTCACATAAATGCATGCAAACATTAATATAGGCGGTCTTTGCCGATTGGTGTGTTTGATACTTTGACATTATAGCATGTCAATATAATACATTATCAGTTTATCATTATATACTGTATAATTCAAAGGACATTTATCTTTTCTACGGAAATTCTAACGAATTATATATATAAACACACACAATTGATGTTTTTTTGGAAATTCTTCAAAGGACATGTCACTATAATACTCTCTCTGTCACTATTTGTTTGTCCTGTTTTCTTTTCGAGCGTTCCTTTTATTTGTCCATTTTACTTTTATATCTATAATTTTTTTACAATATTACTCCTACATAATATCATCTTTTACTCACTTTCCTAATTACCAATACTATTTTACACCTTTTATCTCTATAAAATAATTACAAACATACCCCCAATAAATCTCACCTTATACACACTTTTCCAGTTACCAATACTACTTTACACCTTTCTTAATAACCATAAAAACCGTTCTTTAGGACAAACAAAAGGCGACGGAGGGAGTACATTATTTTATGTCTTTAATACAGGCACCCAAGTTTAAGGGTATTTTGGTTGATGTCTAAAAGTTAAATGCTTTTTTTCGTTAGTAACTCCTAAGATTTTGAAATTATTTGTTGTGACCTTGTTCGGGAAGGGTTTTTTATGCTTGTACATGGCTCAAATGGGCTTGTTTGGGTGTGGTTCGGGTGTAGCTCGACAAACGAGATTTTAGAGAGCACTGAATGGCAGCTTGGCTTGAAGGTGGCGAACGAATGCTCTAAGATGGGAGATTGTTCATAAATGGACAGCACAAGCCGTTGCTAATAGAGAAGTAATAAGATGAAGATAAGCAGCGTGCGTACGTACCAATAAGATCAGAGGGGACCTTGCCGTTGCTGAATCTGCCGGTGGGGATGCCCCCGTAGAAGTCTCTGCCGTAGGGCGGGAAATTGCACTTGGCTATGGTCTTCAAGTAGTTGTTGTTTCCGGGGTCCACAATCGAGTCTCCGAATACGATCACCGCCGGGAACCTCTGCGCTGCCTTCCCCGCTCCCATCAGCCATCCTGTTACCACTACTACTACGCACGCCCCCGCTACCACCGCCGCCATCCTCCTACTCATCTTCTTTACCTACCTAGCTTGTTCAAGGGGAACAACGTATTGTATATATATATCCTACGTACATTTATGCCTTATGGCATTGTGGTGGAATATAATACGTATATATATAATGTGACGGTCCATCTCAATCGATCGATCAGTAGTACGTACTTAATTGGACTCATAAATGCAAGATCGGCTCTCCCATGCTACCGATTCATGCCTAGTGGATTTATCAAATGTGTGGATGGACATGAAGCAACGTCGAATCCATCACCCTTATTTGATTTGATTTGACAAATATGTCTCGTTATTGATACATGTACACATGTACTGTTCTGAAAATCTTGTTTAGATCCTGTTTAGGCCCCGCTTAAAGGTGGAAGGTCCTAACTAGCCTAGTCATCTAGTTTGTTAGCCGATCCCTTTTCGTCCATATTCCGTCTAGCGTTTTTTTTAGAATATTGGATACATGATTCTCTGCTGTGAACATATATATTCCCTCTATCCCATTTGTTTGTCAACTTTCCATTTCTATTGTCCCAAAATATTCGTCGTACTTCCCCTTTTTCTTTTATAACTACGTACATTTTTCTTACTATATTGCCCATATCAATCAATATCAATATACTATTACTAAAGTCGAATCCTTCTCTCTTATGTGTCGTCCATCTAACTATGCCACGTTGATATATTTAAATGTTCATTTACCCCTTTGTCTTTAATATTTTTTAGAATTTACACTCCCTACATATTATAATAATATTGTCCCATTTATCATTATTACCTACCATATTCAAGTAAAAAAAATCAATTAGTTATGTTATTAATAAGTTTTCTATACCTCATTTAATTAATGAGTATGAAATACTTACCATATTCAATTAATGAGTATGAAAATATTATTCAGTTTTTTAGTATTCATTTACCTATATATTATAATAATATTATGTCATTCAAAAATTAAATCACATATCCTATTATAAATAAAGAAATATTTTTTTCACATTCCCTACGTATTATAATAATTCTCGCTTGAAAGTTTTATTGAGGAAATTAATTTATTTTTATCAAATAAGTTTATGTAAAATTCAATCGACTACGGTTCCTACATTTTTTTTTTCAAATCATCGTTGTGCATGACACGACCAGGTCTTGCTAGTATAATATCATTTTTATTCACTTTAATTATCCAACTTTCTCATCTATTTTATCTCTTTTAACTTTTTACATCTATTAAATTACAAAACAACCACCATTTAATCTCATTTTTTTTTACCACAATTACCCATCTTTCTCATCTACTTTATCTCTTTTTAACATTTTACCTCCATTAAATTAAAAAAACTATCTCATTCAATCTCATCTTTTACCCATATTAACCAACTTTTCCATTTACTCATACTTCTTTATATTTTTTCTTGATAAGCGTGAAATGTGTCCTTTTGGACAAACAAAAAGAGACCGAGGGAATATTACTTAATTAGTAGCTAACTCCTATTTATTAGCCTTGAACATACTTTTTTAACACCTTAATTTCAATTATTAATAATATTGGGTACATGCTTTCCTGTCGTCTCCACCAATCTAAAATATCAAATTCTTCTTTTACAAACTAAAAAGTAGTGGTTGGATAATTATCAAACTCCGAATTTGTGCTTGAATCCCTTGGTCTTTTAGTAATGAAGAAGATAGAGGTAGAGAAGACGAACCTCTAGCTCCGGTAGAAATAAAAGATTTATACAATTCATTAATATCAAATCTAACTCTAATAATCATGTTCATAATATTACAATCACTATCACTCAACTCTATTTGCAATGAATCATAATAATCTCCTAACAAAGATTGCAAACCATCTAATTTACATCTAGGATAAAAAAACGGTAGCAACAAGATAAATATTGGGAATAAATTTTTAATAGTTTAACCATCTCCTCTTCATAGCTAAGGCTCCGTTCGGCAGTAGCTTGTGGGAGCTTGTGAGAGCGGAACTGAATTTTCTCAGCCGCCAGTGTGTGTTCGGAAAGGTAGCTAAAAGCATAGCTGAAGAAGCTTGTGCAAGCTGAAACCAGCGGAGTTTTTTCATCTCCCTCCCCAAAATTTTCTTATCTTGTTGAGGTAGAGCTTGAAATCTCTCACAATGTTGCCCCCGATACCCCTCGTCTATTTGCCCCGACGGACCCAAAATATCCACCAATGTATCACTAGCATCACTTGCAACCCCGCAACCTTCGTCGACCTCCACCAAATCCACAAAAGCATCGCACCTTCAAAAGTTACTCTTCCAAAACCCACAACCCCAAATTCTTATTTTTCCCCAAAATTTGAAACTCGATCCAAAAGAAGAACAACAGGATCCTACCTTCGAAGTCGCTGGACCTCCCGCCGCTCCCGTCGACCTTGCCTTAGCCCTTCACAGACGTCGCCGATCCCTCCCTTCCTCTCACCTTGAAATCCTCTAAAGTCGCTGAGGTTGGATCGGATTTGAGATTAATTTGGATCTAGATCTATAATTTGGGAATAAGGTTTAACATTTAGGGTTAAAATAAGGAGCACATTCGAATTAGGGTTAAATAAATTATAAAAGAATTAAGATGGAGAATTGAGATGGAACACATGTGTATTTCCATGGTGATATCATCTGCAATAAATTGGGGAAAGAAGAGGAAGAAAACGATGATGGTGGACGGCCTACTCATGGTGTTTTGGTCTCACATGACAAGGGTGTTGTTGGTGGATTTTGTAGTTTTTTAATCTATAAGGGTGTTTTGGTCATTTTATGTAAAAAATGAAGCCCAAATTGGTAATTGTATCTATCTCCATATTTTATCCTGCTGGTCCTACTGAAGACTCATTCGTATTTCAGTTCCAACTCCAGCACAAATCCAGCTCGGGATTCCAACTCAGCTACAAAATCCAGCTCGGGTTCCAGCTCTAGCTAATGCATCCGAACGGAGCCTAGGTACAATAGCATCATGAAGTTCTTTGATGATTAGACCCACAAAAAAACACCCCCACATTCAAAGTTTCCATACAAATAGTATCATGAAGTTCCTTCATGGCTAGTGTAATATCCCGTGCTTTTGTAAGAGAAAAATTATAAATTATTATTGAGAAATAATTAAAATCTTACTTCAGTTTTAAGTTCTTTTTGGGCATGAGGCACCGATTCTGACAGGATTGGCCCCATCTCGAAGTACGCATCATCGATAGCTTGTAATTCTTCCTCCGATGCCTATTTGCTTTTAGTCTCTAGTCCTTGATGATAACTCCCTTAGATCGTGATGTTCAGTATTATAAAACTAGGGACACCAACCGACCATGCAAGAGAATAAGGTGGTCGAGTTAGTCTAATAACAGATTAAGCAAATGGAGATTTTTTTTTGCAGATTCACCTTTCCCATAATGATAATGATGATCTCAATTTGAAGTAAGTTGGCCACATTTGGCATGGTGAACGCCGTTGGACTGGATTGGTGCGACGCCAAGCTGGGAAGCTCGTGGGCGTTCATTGGGTAATTGGCCTCCTTTCTGGGCGAAATTTTGTGGTGAGTCATATTTCCAAGAATGAGGAGGGTCCTCCAAATTTTATGTAGTTTTGACACCATTTGCCTGGGGAACGCCGTTGGAGGTCTTGGCGCCGACGTTCGTTGGTATCCGCTTATCCTTCTTAGTTTGGGCATCACGAAGAGCCTTAGATTGATTCCTAAGTAACTCTCCTCCCATTATGGTTAAAATAATATTGATTTAAATAGCCATCATGAATAACATGTTTATCAAACATCCAAGGTCTCCCTAAGAGTAGATGAGTGCAATCCATTTCAATGACATCATATATAACACTATCATTATAAGGACCAATAGAAAATTAGACAATACATTGGTGAGTGATCAACTTCTCTTCATTAGAATCATTAATCCTATTCAAGCTACAAGAAGTAGATCTCTTAGTAGTAGGTAATTGCAAGAAATCAACAATTCACTTATTAATCAAGTCGCAAAAACTACCACCATTGATAATAGCTCAAAGAGCTTGACCATTCACGTTGCAATGGGTGTGAAAGATGTTCTCTCTTTGGTTAATTGGTGGAGACTCGTGTAGATGGAGTGTGTGCATAGTCACCAAAGCAAGTGGTTGAAGTGTTGTATCTGGAGTGACATATTCGACCTCCTCATTATTGTACTCGAACTCCTCCTCCACTTGGGATGAGAAAACATCTTCGGGAATATCCTCTCCATCCAACACATAGCCTTGCTTGGTGAAGACCACTTGCTTGGAGTTCGGGCAATCTTTGGAGGCGTTCCCTCTTCCTTGGGATTTGAAGCATCTAACATCACATGCTCTCTCCTTAGGTGTCGAGGCTGATATGGGATGAGTAGTGGCCTAAGAAGGTGCCTTGGTGGTGTTGGAAACACCCTTTCATTGAGAAGAAGGAGAAGGATTAGTAGAAACCGAATTGGAAGGGTAAGATTTATACCTTTTATTTGTTGTGTTCCAAACATCCTTGACGTTGATTATGAAGCAATTGAGCCTTGTGGACAATATTATTGATATCCCTTATGTTTTGAATCTCTAGAACATCCCAAATTGGTATGTTGAGGCCAACCATGAATTGGGTCCTTAGAGACCGCTGGGAAGGTGAATATTGGCATTATATGTCAAGTCCTCTAGGTCATTGAAGTACTCCGTTGGAGACTGAGAACCTTGCCTACATGTAGCCACTCTAAGCCTCATATTCTCAATATCTTCTTCAGGTGCATGCTTCTTCTTCAAGAGGATACACAATTGGGGCCACATCTTGATTGGTGAGAGATTTTGGCGTGCATGGTCAGTTCTAGTGTGGAACCACCAACTTCTAACTTGCTCGGTGAAATGGAGAGATAATTTCTCACGTTCTTCATACCCCAAATGATCAAGGGTGTAATATGTGGTTTGCTCCCTTTCAAAGTATTTTTCGAGGTCATTCTCACGTGAGAAGGTCTCAAGCATCTTAATGTCACGTGGGTTAGCCACGGGGTTGGCTTGGTGGACATTTCTTAAGGAATGCCTAGGGTAGGCGCATGGAAGCTCCTCTCTCTCTCTCTCATTGAAATAGTCATCAATAGGAGGTTAGTGCCCTTCTTCAAGTTGTTGTTCAAACTCAAACTCATCCATAGGATCCTCAACATGCACGGTGGGCCTTAGTGTAGGCAATAGGGCTCTACAAGGCCGCCTATACTGAGCATAAGGTTGAAAGAGGGCGCGTGGATTCGAATCCTTGGGCCAGTTGGAGTCTCCATAGGCTAAGGATCTACAAACTAGCAATTGGGTCATAATTAAGCTTGTTTGGACTAGGATATGACCCTTACCTTTATTTCTAGTCAAAACTTTGTTAGGATCCGTCGGTTGTGTGTGTGGGGTGGCAATGGTCATACTTTTGTGGGAGCCTGGAGATGCCTGAGTCGTAGTAGATAGGGCAGTCATGGTTGATTCCAAGTGTTGGAACCGAGCATCAAGGGCACACTCTCCCTCTTTGTGTTGTCCATTGTTTGTGGTCAAGGCATCGTGAATGGAATTACAAATGAGTTTAGCAATCCTCACATTAAATCCTCCCTCTTGGCTAGCCATAGAGGATTCATGTTCATTATGGCGAGATATTGTGCCTACATAAGAAGGAAGAAACAAGCAACAACTAGACGAGAAAAATAATCAAGGGACGAACACCTTAGCTTAGCAAGAAGAAATTCAATTCGCAAGCATAAATTAGTTAGTGAAACCTATTAGGAAAGTGAAACAAGTTGTATTCTTAAATGATCAAGTAGAAATTCAGTCTCAAAGAAGTATAAAGGAATATACAAGTTGACAAGCAAATAAGCTCCATTAAGCAAGCTAATCACAATTGTAAGTAGAGGGTACCACGAATTGGTTAAATTATCAAGTAATCAATTACACACATGGCTGAAAAGAGAAGTATTAGGCTATCAATTTGCACAATTAATGAAGTGAATGACCAAGACGCTAGTGCACGACTCAAATAAACAAGGGGTGCATCCAAGTTCCGTTTTGGGCACAACCAATCAATCCATAAGTGGGTTTCTTTTGCGATGTTTCAACTAAGTAGAGAGTCCATATAGTTTCTGGTTTGAAAACTGGACTATAAGTTTCATCAGAATCAACACCCACCTCTTTAAAGCGACTATTGACAACCAGTCATGCCTTCTACCGCTCAAGTGGCCCATCATATCGAAACTTATGTTGAAAAAGCCATATACATCGCACAATATTAACTTGAGATGAGCGTGGAACCAAAATCCAAGTATTATTACTCATAAGAGCTCAATATTCATCATAGAAGGTGTTTGGTAGTGGTGGGGTCTCAATTAGATCATCATTGGTCGTGATGCGTTGAAATCTAACAATGATCATCATGGGTCATGGTGTTATAGTGTCATGAGGCATGACGCTGGTCATGATAGAAGATGTTTGGTCGTGGTGGGGTCTCAATTAGATAATCATGGGTCGTGATGCGTTGAAATCCAACAAGAGTGATCCCTTTGATGATAGACAAGAGGATATAACTCATTTAAGTTATGGAGGAAGTCGTAGACATTGGTAGATGACGACTTAGACGACGCAAATGGGAAGGTAGACTTGTCAAAAGTGACATGACGAGAGAGAATAATTTTGTGGGAAGAGAGATCATAACAAATTTACCCATTTTGATCTCTAAGATAACCAAGAAACAGAGGCATGAATGAGCATGGTCCGGATCATGTTATTTATGTTGTGGGTTATGCGTTCAACTTTACAATTTTGTGAGGAGGCACGGGGACATGAAAACCGAAAAGCAATTCCATGAGTGCGAAGGAATGAATGAAAGTCATGATTATAAAATTTTCCACCCATGTCACATTGGAATAATGTAATTGCACAATTGAATTTGGTTTTAATGAATTGATAAAACTAGACAGATTGTCCAAACACATGAGATTTGTAGTTAATTGGAAACACCCAAAATCACTATGAAGATGTCCATAAATAATATTTAAATCCATCAAAACTAACAACTGAAGATGTCCACAAATCACTATGAATAATATCAAAAGGTGACAGAGTATGAGTTTTAGAATTCAGAAAAGGTAATCTAACATGTTTTTTTAATTCGCAAGATTGACACATGCAAGAAACATTCTCCTTATTTACATAATGGAGGGACGAATTTTGAACACTCTTGAAGACGGGAAGGCCCCGGATGACCAATGCGAGCATGCCAAGTGGACTATGATGTGTAATATTACTCTCTTTTGTAGAAGGATAAATTGGTAATTATTATTTGTTCATAATAATTAAAATAATTATTATGAAATAACAATTAATGTTACTCTAGAAATTAATTTTTTTCGTAAACAGAATAAATTGGATGAATATTTATGAAGAACGAAATTTCTCGGGTTTCAAGAAATATTTTTATTCAAGGAAATGAATTGGGCTAAAATACCAATTTAATATAGTTTAGTTAATTGTCTAATATCCATTTTTTTATAGAAGAATATTTTCATAATTATTATGCTCTCGTAATAATTAAGACATCACGGTTTATTTAATTCCACTTTTTAATAAATAAGATGTGATGGCGTGCTGAATAATCTACCCAAATGCTCAAAGCTCAACCCAAATATATAAGAGTATATTTGGCATGGTGTCGCAAGGATTATTAGCAAATTGAAAGAATAAAACCTGTTGTCAATTAACACAAGACCCGAACAAATATAAAGGTCGAGATATACACATATATATATATTTAAGTTAGGCTTGCGTATATATGACTTCCAAATTTGACTCTTCCACGGAAAGCAATATGCAAGATATGTATTGAAGGGGAGCCACATGTAAGTCGGACAATATGTCTACATACAAGCATGGCACTGCCATATTAATTGGACTTTTAAAACATTTGCATCGACTTATATCTTGTATGTAGGCTTGCTTAGCTCAAGAGGTAACCGACCTCACCATCATCCATCTCCTTATCTTTCTCGAATTACTCCCTCACTTATCTCCTCTTATTCTTATCTCTCGAGTCTCTCATTACTCACCCAAATCCCAACCCATTTTCTTTATCCTCTCATGGGTGGTTGTGGTGCACCGTCGGCCAGCTCAAGGAGCCTCATCACTGATGGTTCTAACCTCCGGTGCACCACCTTGCAAAGCTCAAGATCGAGCCGGCCAAACTTGAAGATAACATCACTTGGTTGTGCACCGTTGTCGTTTGCACACCCCAATCCACCGAGTCGTGTCTCCTTGGGTCACTTTCAATGTTTCACCGTCTTCATCATCACTGCGGGGCTGACGATGTTGAAGTGGAGGGCAGTTCTGCTGCATCAGAATAGGGTGATGGTGATGAGGATGCAAAGGGTGATGGTGGAGTGGTTGCCAAGATGTGGTGGCTAAGTGGTTTGGTGATGTTAATTCGTGGAAAGTTATGGACATCATATAAAGGTTTGAAAAGTTTGGACTAGGTGTTGAGAGGGTTGATTGACAACAAATAAATTTATAGTCAAGACCCCGCTGAGTATAGGGGAGTCATGATCGTTCCACAGGAAGCAAGGTTTGTTTATCTATCGACTCCTAAAGATTAAAACAAAAGCAAGCAAAACACACAAGCAACCTCGTTAACGAAGTTGTCAGCCTCGTTAACGAACCACCGAGAATAAAAAGACCAAAATTAACGACCTAGACAGGTTCGGTACCGAGCCAACGAACTCAGTAACGAATATGTTCTTGTAAGAAAATCAAATAAAAACGAAAATATCTAGGACAAGGGTTACCACAACATAGTCATGCACACAAGCTTGTAAGAAGATAAATATCATGCCTTTTAATAGATAGAAGCATCAACTTTCATTGACTTAGCAAGCAAATTAATCTACTTTCATAAACTAACTCACCCAATTGCTTGTTTCGGATCTAAAGCTTGAAACTTTCGTATTCAAACAATATCAACCTTCAAGTTTATAACTTTCTCTTTCAATCAAGTCAACAACTCAAATTACCTCAACTTTCATTGTGGTATAGGCACAACAAACAATCTCAACAGTAGATAAAAGGCATTCAACACATAATCTTACTCACCAAACATGCACAACTATGCCGGGTTTCAACCCCGACCCTAGATAAAAAGACTACTCACTAATCATGACTAAGAAACTAATAACTTTAATCAAAGAAAACATTGAAAACAAAACACTACTCAAATAAATAAGAAATATCGTCTTACATTGATTCAGAAGAAACCGAAAAAAACCGAAATACCGAATCAAACACACGACTAACGACCCCGGTAACTTTCGTCTACCGAGCTCCTTCGATCACGACTCCGATCCGTCCTTCTCTCTCTCGGCTCTCCTTCCTCCAAAATTCCGACCTCCTTTCTATGCTAGATAGAAGGGTATTTATACTAAAAAGAGGCTAGAAACTAAAAAAAGCTAAGAGATATAAACTTTCCTAAAAAGATAGAATCTATTCTAAAAGATAGAAATAAAACCTCAAAAGATAACAAGACCTAAAATACATAATATAATAACCCTAAAATCATAAAAAGATACTCTACCGACACGGAAATAAATTCCCGCATAGGATCGGTGAGTCACAAAGTCAACTCTCGAACACTTTCATCTCGTGGCCTCGTTAACGAGCCCTCACAGCCTCGTTAACGAGCCTGGACTTGGTTTTCTTCAACACTTCTCTTCCAAAAATTCGAACTTCAGCTTCTTCATCTTGTATTCCTCCATCTCTTATCATAGCTCTCCAAATTCAGCTCCAAACAACACCTTTTCCTTGCTAAAAACCTACAAAAAGACACAAAACGGAGTAGCTTGCATACTTTTCACAAAATATGCAAAACTATCCAAAAACACATAAAACTAAACCTAAACTTATCAAAACTAGTCCTAATAACCTAATAAAACCTATCAAAAACTATACTAAAAACACGAACATCAAAATACCCCATACTTAGACTTGCTTGTCCTCAAGCAATCAGTAAACAATAATCAAAACCAAACAACATACTCATCAAATTATAGCCATCATCTAAAAAGCAACATCAAAATATCTAGAAGAAAATTAGAAAAGCACTATTAACATCATCACACATATATACACCTAAAATAGACCTAAGAAAACACAATCCAACCTCACAAGGGAAAATGTGTTTCTCTCAACTCTCAAGTGTTTGGGCTCATAAATTCAATCTCTCAACTCATCTCATATACAAAAACTCATAGAAATTGGAACTTATATCACCAAACTCTCCACCCAAGATTTGTCAAAACAAGCAAAAATCATCAAGAGAACTTTGGGGGCTCAATGAAAAACCTCATAGAAGCTTCCATTCGGCCGGGTTGTAACGGGGCTTGGTAAAGACAAATAGGCGTGGAAATATTTTGGCTATGTGGTGCTAATAATATCCGGGAATCAAAAGACTCCTAAAAACTCACACATCTCCAAAACACTCATAAAAACATATACCAAACTCACTCTCTCATTATGCACACTTATTTTCACTCACCCATTATTATCCTAGAAAGTCTCATAAAAATAAAAAAGAATCTCCGACTTATCTATATAAAACACAAATGCACTTCTTACTTTTTCATTTTTTTTCCTTTATTATTTTTCGCTGCCTCGTTAACGAACCACTTCAGGGTCGTTAACGAGCTTCATCGTGTACTCCTCTTCCCTTTCAACAAATTCCTTTCAACCATCAACTTTATTTTTGTGCATCTTTTGTACCAAGAGATCTTTCTTATCACAACTTTTAAAAACAAGAGACTTCCAATCTACCCTTCCCAATAATCCCTCAATTTCGAACCAAATATTATATTTCACTTCCTTTTTTACACTCAACAAAACAATTCACCTCTCCAAATCTAAGTCCTAATCCCCGGATAGGGTCAAGCTTATCTCGGCTAGGGAACAAATTTTGTGGAGCTAAGAAAGTAAAAGGCTTCAGGCTCAAATTGGCTTCAAAAAGAAGGATAATGTATGGGTGGATAAGGATTAATAGGCCTATAAAATAAGTTCTCTATCATCTGATTTCACAAGTAATGAACTATAAATCTCATATGGGTCTCAAGAAATAGATAACCATCACAATTCCAAGAGATAATATGCATATAGAGAGTAAATCACACAAGAAAAGAAGAGGGATTTTAATTTTCTCCCTATAAGGCCAAAAATAACTCACAAGGCTAATTTTTTGTTGGATTGCATTACTTATGCTAAGAAGGTATATGTGCTCAATTTCATCAAATGCTATTCCTTCCTAAAAAAAACTACTTTAAAATAAGATTCTGGCTATATTCTTAAAGACATGATTGCAAGGAATTAAATGATCATGCTAGCGACTACTATTATAGAACCTAAGAAAGGGATATCTATCAATTCTAAGACCCCTTTTCTTTTAGATATTTTTTCAAAACTTTTTCGATTTTTTTTTCGATATAAAAGAACTACTTAAAATAAAGCAAAAAAACAAACAAGACACAAAAGTTTCTACTTCTCACACCCCATACTTAAAATTACAGTGTCCCCACTGTAAGAAAAATAAGAAGAAAGGAAGAAATAGAAAAGAAAAACACAAGAAAACAAGAAAAGAGAAAACAAAAACTTACAAAGTCTCAGAAGTGGAAAACAAGGAAAATGTCTTCAAGCTGAATCAACGGTTAGGTGGAGGAAAATAGTGCTCAAAGTTCCCCATGAAGTCATATATCGTCCTCCAACGCTCAACATCCTCTGTCTCTCTCTGACGATGCCTCTCATCCTCAAATGTCATCCGAGCTGAATAGACAGTCTCCCATCTATCCATCCTCCTATGAATGTGGTCCTACTGAAGGTGAAGCTGTTGCATCCATGCAGAAAGATCCTCGGCCCATGGTGGCGGAATGCTCGATCCAGTGTACTCAGGCTGAGGAGGTGGTGGGTATTGAGGCTGAAAGTGATCATGGTGAAGAACTGGGTTGAATGGCACAAGTCCATAAGTGTAGGGGACGGTAGGAGCTGGCGGTGATTCGGTAGCTGCCCTCGGTGGGTCGTTAATGACCCTGTGTACCTCGTTAGCATCAGATGTAGAAGGCTGGAAATGATCGTTAACGAGCCTGGTGGGCTCGTCAACGAGGATGTTGGTGCCTAAAACCTCAACATCGAGATCTTCTTCCTCAAAGTTAAGCTCCTCAGTGCCTCCCTCTGTGTCAGCTTCTTCAGTGTCATTGCCTACAACCTCGGTATCCTCATCCTCATCTTCATCTTCATCCATCTCTTCACCTTCTCGCTCAAACCTTGTCTCACAAGGCCTAAGTGATAGCTCATCCTCCGGCTTGGGCTCCAATGGGAAAGCATGTCCCGTCCATGCCTCGTACCAATTCGGTACATAGAGTAACTCCAACATATCGAGGGTGGGTGTAACAAGGCGGTCTTGAACTTTTACTTTAAACCCTCTCTCAGCTTGATGAAAATACCAGAACTATACCAATAGTTCTTGTTGAGTAACTGAGCATGAGCCGGTGTGTAGCGAGTGAGGTCGACTCCAAGGTTTGTGGCCAAAAGACTGACCAAGTTACCGCACCAAACTTCCTTAGACTTGGTTGATTTCTCTAGGTAGTAAAGCCATTCATACCCCAAATTCAAAGGGGCAGGCTCCTCGAAAAGGATAGTGCGGAGACAAGCAACTTCCGTCCTCGTTGGCCTGTTCAACTGTAACACCCCCTTCCTACCCTGGAGGTATTACCGCCAGTAACCTCGATTAAGACTAAACCGAAGCTACCCAAGGCTTTAAACTGACTGAACAAACTAAAACAAACATTACAGCGGAATAAAAACAATTGGTCTTATACAAATCTTAACCCAAAAAGAATAAATAAATAGAACAACCTTCTAGTTGAACAAAATCTTCATCCAGTCTTCGTTAAGCTCTTATTTCTGAAACTCAGCTTCACTTTGAAGTAGTTCAACCATGATCTTCACTCAAGTATAACCATTGAAAACCTTTCTTCAACTTTTGGAGCTTCAAACATCTGAATCCGTCTCTTGAATCAACTTCCAAGAAGAACCTGATGTATCGTAAACCAACGGTGGACACCAGCCAACCAAATAAAAGAAAAGAAGATGGACGGGTTAGTCTAATGATAGACTAGCAAGCGGAGAATCTAACTTGGTTCTTATGGTTGTAACTAAACATATTGGCATCCAAATCCGAATAGACTCAGATTATGATCCAATAGTTAGCAGTCTTATAGAGAATAAGAAGGAGACTCGCATAATCAAGAGAGAGAACATCACCGCTTGTGGTTTCTTTAAGAAGCATAAACAATTGTTGGGAACTCATATTAATCACCTAACATCTTGAAAAGTCTCCGTCGACTAATCATATTGACTTAATCAAAGTTTGATTAAGAATCATTCATAACCGGGAGCAAGAATGGCTTTCTGACTGGACGAACCATTCAGGTATATTAATGTGCCTAACGCACTTATCTTATTATTACTTTCAAAACTTTTCACAAACAGGTTGGTGATTCATAATCGGCTCGAACTACTACCAAAATATTTGGTACCGTAGAGATCATTGGAATATTTCATCCATGGTCATCTACCCTATAGCTTTGGTCCCGTAGAGATCATAGGAGTATTTCATCCATGGTCATCTACCCTACACCAAGATCACAGGACTTAAGCTATCCTGGATATATCATTTGCATATGGTGAGGTAGAGATCCCAGAGGCCTATTACCAGGTCGTCTACACTACACCGTGCCGAACCTGCACTTAGCTAGAGTGCACCTCAAACCCCTTGCCCAAGCACAAGGGAAGAGTCATGACTCACCATTAGGATTAGGCCCCTCCTAATGCAATATTGTTTTAAAGAGAGGATATGGAACCACGTTCCCCTCCCTGAAACTACCCTAATCACCACAATGTCTCAGCGTGAGACCGCATACAAGGTCACCCATAGCGGACCTAAATCCAGTTCTAGCGCAAAACTGAATAACAACATGGTCATTATTTCTAACAAATATAACAACCTATCATATTTTATTCATCATACAAGTTGTTCCCAACAAAAATATTAAATGGGATCCAATTCCTCATTTAATAACAATAACGCAAGAGAGAATCGTCCACTTGCCTTAGAAGGCCTGCTCAACGTCCTCAGCGATTCCAACAGAAATCTTTATCATCCTTCTGACAAATATAACCAAAGGATTTCTCAGCAACGAGCTCACAGAAACACTTCTTAGTTGTATTCTCAACTCCTACAACTTCCTAATCGATAAACAATTTAATTTCCGAATATCGATATATAACAAATCCTTAGTTATCATGCTTCAAGGAGCCATCTTGGCGGAATTATAACTAATTATCCGCTTCACTTTTGAAACAATTTTCTAAATAAAAATTGTTCATCAGCTACAGTTCTTAAAGATTACCAAATCTCGGATCAAACGGATTAACAACGAATCCTGAGTAATTATCCGAAGTCCTTTACCTGCCAATCGGTAACCAAAACTTGTCTTCGCTATAACGGAAGATCCGGACGTCTGTTTCTCGAGCGGTTCGAACCTATGGAACCGTAATAACGTCAAGATTATAAAAACTATAAATTTAATTAGCAAAGCGGAACCGAAAAGCCCTTACGGTGGCTCCACAATCAATCCGCTAATTAATTTCGATCGTATATACCTTCACTCGAACCCATGGCTCGTTTGGCTCGATCATGGCTCGGTTCCCGAGCCCGAGGGTGGCTGGGCGTTGCCCGACAGCGGCCCTTGCGGTAGGTGGTGGTCGGAGTAGCTAGCGACCACCGGCGGCGTCATACGCGAGGCAAAGAAGACCGGCGACGAAGCATCTTTCTCCCCGAGTCCGCCGTTCCGACCTGATTCTTGCTTGCTGGTTTCGGCTGCTGGCTTCACACAAACAAGAGGAGGTGGAGCTGAGGGAGGAGCTAGGGTGGTTGGCTAGGAGGAGGTGGCAAGGAAATCGCCGGCGGTGAGGACCGAATTCAAACCCGAGTTCGTCGTTCCGTCCGTGCTCTCTCTCTCGGCTTGCTTTTGGAGAAGGAAATGGATGAACTTGATAAACTTTGAAAAGTCAAAAACAAAGGCTTTCCCCAATTCTATCTCCAACATGCTTATACGTTAAGCAAGAGACGGTCAAAGGCAATTTTCCGTCCCGGAACGGGACTCGCGTTAAAGCGGTAAAATTATGTACCTCGGGTGGAAAAACTCACTACACGAAAAACGTCCCATAAATTATGTAGACCAATAAAACTAATTTTCCATGATTTTATCTTGCTACCTTTAATTTTTAAGGCTTCCGTTTCGTATTTTAAATCCTTTCCGGTACATAATTAAAAAGACGGCTTATCCAATAAATATTCTTTTTCTACCGAAAAATCCTAGAATTCACACCGATCAATAAAATCATTTCTTTGTGATTTTAGGATGTCATCAACAATTTTCTAGGATTTAATCTCCAATAAAAATATCGGATTAAGCGTTAAAACGGACCAAAAAGGTTAAAAGGATATCCGAGAAAAATTCAAAAATATCCTCAAAAACTGCAGTTATTACATTAGTACCCCCTTAAAAATGGTTTCGTCCTCGAAACCAAGGAGAACTCAGATCACAAGGAAGGATAGCATAAGCACACACAACCACTACAAACCTATACAGAAGTTTGTAGTACCCCCTTAAAAACATACTGTTACTTCTACACCAAGCACAATCAACCATTGCTTAGTTACCAAACTTTTTCTTTACAATGTTCATTAACTTTGGAAAAATGGCTCGACATTTCCTGTCTAGTTTCTCAAGTCTTTTCTTCACCTCCATAACTAGGCCAAGGTAGCCTAACCAAAGGTATTTTTTTCTTATTCACGATTCAACCTGACCCTTCTTCACATGTGTCATTTGGTTGAATATCCCATCTCATTATTGTTGAGTACATGAGATATATTGAACGCATACTATCTTAGAAGAATCACAAGTATGACATTATAGATAGAATGCACTGAAGGTGGCAATGCCAACTGATAAACAAGCTTACCAGTTCTTTCCAGTATCTCAACAGATCCAACATAGCGAGCATTTACGTCGTCTTGCTTTCCTCAGCGGAATACGCCTTTCAAGGCAGATACTAGAACAAAAACGTTGTTCTCTGCAGTGAACTCAACATGCTTTCTAATTAAAACAACACACGACTGTTGTTGCTTTTGAGTAGTTAACACTCTTGAACGTGTTAGTGCGATATCAGTTGTTGTTCTCTTGGCCAAGTCTGGCCCATGAAGTACCTTGTCAACATTGTCATTCCAACAAATTGACAACCAACACTTCCAGCTTTACTAAGCCTTAAAAGAGTCATTTCTTTATCGTGTGATCACAATTCTTATAGGTGAAATCACTCAAACTCAAACTACCATTCCAACTCATGTGGAATCCAGAATACATGTCCTCAAAAGTTTGAATTTGTTTCTTTGCATTATTCATCACTTTGATGAGGGAAGCCAGCGCTAAAATTCAATTCACTCCACAAAGCTTGATGTCACTCCTTTCAAAACTTTGACATGAACCATTCATCTCAATCAGAGATAATAAATCTTCGGAGTTTTATAAAGATGAAAACTTCATACATGAACACCTCGGCTAACTTCTGTACTCTTTAAGTCACCTTAAATGCATTAAAAAGAACACTCTCTGTGAGTTTCTTAACAACCTCCATATTGCATATTTCTTTCATTAAGTCTTGAACGACTAATGACAAGAATCCATTGAAACATCTCCCCACTTCCATTCTGAAACAGGAAGAGACTATAACATTCTATCTGATCTTCTATGCTCAAACAGGACTTCCAGACAAACCAAACATACCAAAACGAACTTGGTGACATTTCGCTTCATGTCAGTCCATCAAAAGTTTTATCTTAAAAACCTTATACATTTACTTGTTCCAGGATGAACTAACTAAGCAAATAAATATGCTTCCTTTGAAATCAGCTTTCAAAGCTCATTAACAACAATAGATACACATAAACAGTTTCAAAACGAAGCAATCCATAATCTTGAATAACAAATCCCGGTATCTTACCTTCTTGATCTTCTTCATTGATCTTAAACAATATTATCTTCCCATACTACTTTTCCTTGATCTGGTCATCAGATTTTGAATAAAATCCTAGGGGATTCACACAACCTTATTGTCATCCAAACTAAATCTTTAGTCCTTCTCAAATCAGTTTATTAACAAGGATTACTTGAAATCCTTACTCAATTTCCATATTGAGATAAAATCTCAGTATTACTTTAACCAAGAATATGAAATTTATCCAACAAATGACAATATAATAACCTATCTTGTCAATCCTTTACATCCTTTTCTCAACCAAAACTCAGCTTGGGCATACTGACATTCAAAAGTAGTTATCTCTCTCAACTACTTCAAACTACACTCTTACGCATTACTATACCAACATATTGGATAATAATACCTTTAATCTAATAATTTCCAACAAAATTGTCTCCATTGACAATTTTCAGTCTTTTTCATCAAAGAACTGTTTAGACTTCACTTAACATTTTGACTTGCTGAGTAACCTAACTCTTAGGATTAAAAACATATCCTCACGTGTCCACTCTCTATATCCAACAACTTATCAGGATGAGATTGAATATTAAGACTAATTTACATATCCAAACCCCAGACCCATTGGAGTTCTGCTTAAAGTCCTCACTTGACTATCTTATCTCAAAGAGATTTAAGTTTTCAAGACAACATGAAAACAAATATCAACTAATAGAGAAATTACTAGTACATCCTTTATTCCAAAGAAAGGATTACTACAATATCATTCCTTAAAAAGGGTTTCATTCCAGGAGTCCATATCAACTTACTTTCAAAGACAATTCTGCTAAAAAGGCAATGACTTTCTTAGGTCATGACGTCAACCAAGATGAACTACTAGCAAACTGCTTAGAGAATTCCAATAATCATTAACTGAAAACAATCCCAACTTTTAGGGAAGTACAGAGTTACTCCATGCTCTTCAAAGACCAACACAGATTTGTAAAGAATCTTACCAAATTTCTTTACATATAATCGAACTGCTTTGGAAAGTTTGACCATACTCCTTAAATGGTATAGGGTACCAAGGATATACTAACTCAAAAGAGTTTTACAAGATCCTATATATAACAATTGCTATAATGCAAAAGAAAGCTTGCATCTTTTCATCTCAACCAACTACACCTGCAAAACTCATATAATTGCAAAGCTTATATGATTGCCAAATCATACTAGAAACTATTCTTTAAAACCCAAGGAATTATGTGATCTTATTCCACCATGTGATCAGGATGGGGAGATAAAATAAACATAATCCTTTACTGCAAATTCTCATAGGAATAAGACATGTAATCTTGCCTTACCATGTGATCAGGATGGAAGACAAATCACATTCTTACTCACCACCATGAAAATCGTAAAAACATTTACTCTCAAATCGTTTTAACCACTAATATTGCCTTAAAATTTCATATTTGAAATTTTCTCAGAATCAAAGATGAGTCTCAAAGGAGCAAAGACAACTAATTCGTTTCTAAACATATCACTTCCCTTTTGAAGTATAACACTTTTTTTTTCTTCAAGGTAGTTCCTGGAGACGTACCTTAACCTTTTCTCACTTAGACATACTGCTAGACTTTTCTATAATCCATAGTATTGAGTAATCTCTGCCTGATTTACTCAGTCCTAGCCTAACTTAACTTCACAAGCTCAATAGAAGAAGTTGATTGCTTGTATCAATCTACTTGCAATCCTTAGGGAAAATATGATTCCGACATCTTTATACTCATGACAACTTCGTCCAAGGCTGCTCTCAACTTGTGTGTCTCCTTGACATCCCACTTTAAAGTGATGCAAACAAGATCCATTGACAAAAATTTAATACTTGAGTTCATCCATTCACAGAACAACAAGCCTTCTGCAAGTTAATAGTCATTTAAATTCCAATATCCAAGAGTGACTATCAAACTCTTTTGACGGTTTTAAGGACTTTCCATCCTTTACAACTTAATCTTCTCAATATAAAAAGTGAACTTTCAAACTTTGCATCTAGATCAAGACATTCAATCCTTGTATCTCTCTACATATAGGAAAGTTCTTTAATTTCCAATTTCTTTTAACAGAAGAATGCACATGACCAAACAAATTATTCTTGAACTTATCCCAATTCAACATTGGTAAATAAACTAGACTTCTCCATCATTCTTGTCTTCTTACTTAACCATAAGGAGATGACATGTACCTTTTCATTAACTTAACGTCAAACCGCCTTGCAAAGGAAAACTTTGTGGTTAGGAAGCTTGCCGGGAACTTAACAGTCTCACCAGTACCACCTTAGGCATTGGATTTGACTGATATAAAATCTTCAAAACTCAAACACAACTGAAATTATTTTTCAGCGATAAGGTCTAAGCCTTATTGACCACAATCTTGAATGATTGATATTTTTCTCTCAACCGTTTAAAATATCAAAGACAAATATGCTAAGATCATTCCTTGATTGATCTTTTCAAAACTGGACTTTATCATTTCCATCCTTAAAGAAACATAAGTCAATCCCATGGGCAAAATAGAACATCTCAATGTTGATTCCATTACTAGTCCATTATAGACCTCAAGTCATTTCTCATTACCCCGAGTTGGGTATCATACAACGAAACTCCAATAACGTTGTCACATAGGTTAGTCATCTGGATATCAACAACTCATATAATCAATTAACACTTGTGCTAAGTAGTTAATTGAACATAAACACATTACTGATGAACTTTTACCTGTTCAATCTTTTTTAACCAATCAACCTTATTCACAACAACCTTGATGAATAACCACTTGTTCACAACTTAAACTGAACCAACATTCTTCCTTTCTTTCTTACTATAACCATAAGAAATCCGCATTCCATTTAGGAATCTCAATCCTCTTAACTCAAAGGATAACAACATATATGAACATTCGAGTTCGAACACTATCAGGTTAAAATTGAATTGTATTTTCCCATAGGTTAACAATTCAATCGATCCAACACTTGAGCACTTCAAAGTTCTTTAACTTCCCACTGGGCAAAGAAAAGTACAGAATATCCATGATTCTATACTATAAAGTCACAAACATAGTTGTTGAAGAAAGTTTCCAAAGACAATCCTTTTCTTTTCAGAATTCTTTTACATCCCTTCATGATCCATAATGATCTTTTAGAATCATCCAAGACTTATAAGATTCTCCAAATCTTAATACTTAGAAGTAGAGGTTCCAACTCCAAACTTCTCTTGATACTCGAATTTCAAAATTAAGAAATTTCTATAAGAATATTCTCATGAAAACTCTTACTCTTCAAAGAAACTCACTTTAAAATTTCCTTTTTAAAGACAACACTTGAACTTTCACATATCAAGAAAAGAATTAACAATTTCTTTCACATAACTTTAAATCATAAACTTTCTGACAAAAATTCTTAACTTGAAATCTTCCATCATGCGAACTTAAAATAGGAAACCTTCAAACTAGAAAGTCTTTATGAAGTACAATACTTAACTTCAAAATCTCACAAGAAGTTTCCTAATATGGAAGAAACGACGAGGGTACACCCAATTCAGACTCTCAAGAGAGAATAGGAATTCATTGAGAACTTGGTCTAGAACCGGGTCAACTTCAGGAATCTTCACCTGATCTTACTTTGGATCCTTCTCGGAATCCATTCCCATCTCCAGGGAATCAAATGTCCACTATTGGACCTTTTTCCACATACCATTATAAACTTATTACCTCATGTTCTCCAATTCCCTTTCCTCTTTCTATCTCTTCCTGAGTCTGACCTCCAATCTTAACCACTTTCCGTAAATGGTTCTAAGATAACACCCATATAGAATTCTCCGTAATTCTATATAAAAGATGAAAGTCTTAAGCAAGACTTAGGAACTTTTAGCTCTGATACCACTTCTGTAACACCCCCTTCCTACCCTGGAGGTATTACCGCCAGTAACCTCGATTAAGACTAAACCGAAGCTACCCAAGGCTTTAAACTGACTGAACAAACTAAAACAAACATTACAGCGGAATAAAAACAATTGGTCTTATACAAATCTTAACCCAAAAAGAATAAATAAATAGAACAACCTTCTAGTTGAACAAAATCTTCATCCAGTCTTCCTTAAGCTCTTATTTCTGAAACTCAGCTTCACTTTGAAGTAGTTCAACCATGATCTTCACTCAAGTATAACCATTGAAAACCTTTCTTCAACTTCTGGAGCTTCAAACATCTGAATCCGTCTCTTGAATCAACTTCCAAGAAGAACCTGATGTATCGTAAACCAACGGTGGACACCAGCCAACCAAATAAAAGAAAAGAAGATGGACGGGTTAGTCTAATGATAGACTAGCAAGCGGAGAATCTAACTTGGTTCTTATGGTTGTAACTAAACATATTGGCATCCAAATCCGACTAGACTCGGATTATGATCCAATAGTTAGCAGTCTTATAGAGAATAAGAAGGAGACTCGCATAATCAATAGAGAGAACACCACCGCTTGTGGTTTCTTTAAGAAGCATAAACAATTGTTGGGAACTCATATTAATCACCTAACATCTTGAAAAGTCTCCGTCGACTAATCATATTGACTTAATCAAAGTTTGATTAAGAATCATTCATAACCGGGAGCAAGAATGGCTTTCTGACTGGACGAACCATTCAGGTATATTAATGTGCCTAACGCACTTATCTTATATTACTTTCAAAACTTTTCACAAACAGGTTGGTGATTCATAATCGGCTCGAACTACTGCCGAAATATTTGGTACCGTAGAGATCATTGGAATATTTCATCCATGGTCATCTACCCTATACCTTTGGTCCCGTAGAGATCATAGGAGTATTTCATCCATGGTCATCTACCCTACACCAAGATCACAGGACTTAAGCTATCCTGGATATATCATTTGCATATGGTGAGGTAGAGATCCCAGAGGCCTATTACCAGGTCGTCTACACTACACCGTGCCGAACCTGCACTTAGCTAGAGTGCACCTCAAACCTCTTGCCCAAGCACAAGGGAAGAGTCATGACTCACCATTAGGATTAGGCCCCTCCTAATGCAATATTGTTTTAAAGAGAGGATATGGAACCACGTTCCCCTCCCTAAAACTACCCTAATCACCACAATGTCTCAGCGTGAGACCGCATACAAGGTCACCCATAGCGGACCTAAATCCAGTTCTAGCGCAAAACTGAATAACAACATGGTCATTATTTCTAACAAATATAACAACCTATCATATTTTATTCATCATACAAGTTGTTCCCAATGCAAATATTAAATGGGATCTAATTCCTCATTTAATAACAATAACGCAAGAGAGAATTGTCCACTTGCCTTAGAAGGCCTGCTCAACGTCCTCAGCGATTCCAACAGAAATCTTTATCATCCTTCTGACAAATATAACCAAAGGATTTCTCAGCTACGAGCTCACAGAAACACTTCTTACTTGTATTCTCAACTCCTACAACTTCCTAATCGATAAACAATTTAATTTCCGAATATCAATATATAACAAATCCTTAGTTATCATGCTTCAAGGAGCCATCTTGGCGGAATTATAACTAATTATCCGCTTCACTTTTGAAACAATTTTCTAAATAAAAATTGTTTATCAGTAACAGTTCTTAAAGATTACCAAATCTCGGATCAAACGGATTAACAACGAATCCTGAGTAATTATCCGAAGTCCTTTACCTGCCAATCGGTAACCAAAACTTGTCTTCGCTATAACGGAAGATCCGGACGTCTGTTTCTCGAGCGGTTCGAACCTATGGAACCGTAATAACGTCAAGATTATAAAAACTATAAATTTAATTAGCAAAGCAGAACCGAAAAGCCCTTACGGTGGCTCCACAATCAATCCGCTAATTAATTTCGATCGTATATACCTTCACTCGAACCCATGGCTCGTTTGGCTCGATCATGGCTCGGTTCCCGAGCCCGAGGGTGGCTGGGCGTTGCCCGACTGCGGCCCTTGCGATGGGTGGTGGTCGGAGTAGCTAGCGACCACCGGCGGCGTCACACGCGAGGCAAAGAAGACCGGCAGCGAAGCATCTTTCTCCCCGAGTCCGGCGTTCCGACCTGATTCTTGCTTGCTGGTTTCGGCTGCTGGCTTCACACAAACAAGAGGAGGTGGAGCTGAGGGAGGAGCTAGGGTGGTTGGCTAGGAGGAGGTGGCAAGGAAATCGTTGGCGGTGAGGACCGAATTCAAACCCGAGTTCGTCGTTCCGTCCGTGCTCTCTCTCTCGGCTTGCTTTTGGAGAAGGAAAGGGATGAAGTTGATAAACTTTGAAAAGTCAAAAACAAAGGCTTTCCCCAATTCTATCTCCAACATGCTTATACGTTAAGCAAGAGACGGTCAAAGGCAATTTTCCGTCCCGGAACGGGACTCGCGTTAAAGCGGTAAAATTATGTACCTCGGGTGGAAAAACTCACTAAACGAAAAACGTCCCGTAAATTATGTAGACCAATAAAACCAATTTTCCATGATTTTATCTTGCTACCTTCAATTTTTAAGGCTTCCGTTTCATATTTTAAATCCTTTCCGGTACATAATTAAAAAGACGGCTTATCCAATAAATATTCTTTTTCCACCGAAAAATCCTAGAATTCACACCGATTCATAAAATCATTTCTTTGTGATTTTAGGATGTCACCAACAATTTTCTAGGATTTAATCTCCAATAAAAATATCGGATTAAGCGTTAAAACGGACCAAAAAGGTTAAAAGGATATCCGAGAAAAATTCAAAAATATCCTCAAAAACTGCAGTTATTACATCAACTCTCTCTTCGGCCAGAATGTGGCGGCTAAGACTCGGAGAATGATCCAGAAGATGGGGTTGATGATGCTTGCCCCAGATAATGCCGCTGTGGAGGGTTGGTCCTCCCCAGTGATATAGCTTCAAGTCCGAGTCACCCTGTAGTCTTTCAAGCTGTACTCTCTAGAAGGGTTGGGGAGCTCCAGAATTGCATTGAACTCCGCCATGGTGAACTCACGGCTCACATTACCGAGCCGAAACCGGATTCGTCCCGCCGAAGTCTTCGACGGAAAACTAGTCTCTAGAGTGGCCAGAAACTCAGATGTGAGGGCCGGAAAGTGTGGTAGATTCTCCTTCTTTAGTAGATGAGATGCACCGAGAATAACGAAGGCCTCCTTGACATCCGTGTAAATCCCTGTGTGTACGGCACTAGACTTCGAGAACCAACGAGTGCTATGGTCCTTATCTAGAATGGCACGGTATCAATTCACTTGGCCTTGAGTACTCAAGATCACATTATCCATGCGAGGTGGGGATAGGGACCTCTGATTCCTCCTCTTTTTCTGAGCTCGGGTAGCAGGTCTGCTTGAACTTGCCATGAGATCTACAAAACAATCAAGAATTTTCCAAGATAAGATCCACTCAAAATAGATAGGCAAGAGACCCCATACTTGGTCTCAAAATAACCCCGGAATAATTCGTCAACTACCCTATTGGGTCGTTAAAGAATCTGGACTGGTGTAGAATCGGTAATGCTTACGCAAGGTCGTTAACGAACCTGGGTGGGTCGTTTAACGAGCTGCCGAGAGCCAGTTCACAGATTTCCGAATGTCATCAACTTTAAAAATCAGACCATAAATCAAGTATATATCCTCAATACTCCCTACTAGACACACAATTGGGTTTATGCACCCCATACTTGCTCGATTTCCCATCCCAAACATGCTAGATTTACCCAAAATTGATATAGCAAAAATTGAACTTAATACTAGGATAAAAAATTCATGCTTTTTTTTTAATTAGACTTTTGCAATGGAGAACCTAACATGAATAAATTTCCCTAGAATATGAACAACTGAGCTTCAACGAAAATCCATGAGCAAAATCCAAACATGCATGTCGACCTTTTCTATATAGACACAATCCCAATATGAAATTTCTACCCTAAAAATCATGAATCTTGTAAGTAAGAGTTAGGGTTTAGAAATCATACCGGAATTTTGAGAAATTGAAGAACAAAGTGTCGGATTGGGGTGGTTAACGAGTGTGGATCTCGTCGGTGGAAATCCGGGGTTCCGAGCTTCGGTAACGAGGGTGTCTCCGACGATCGTTGGGGGTGAGAAATTCCGATCGGTGGTGGGGGATCTCCGAGATTTTTGGGTAGGATTTTTTTTGAGAGGTTTGGTGTTTAAGGATTTGAGAGTGAAAATTTTTAGGAGGGGTAGAAGGGTTATATAGGAGAGGGTAGGGATAGGAAGAGGCAAGGGGCGGCGGCATGGGGGTAGGTAAAAGATAGATTAGGTTAAAAAGAACTTACCTGCCCGTTTTGCCGAATCGGGTCGTCGAACCGGGTCGTTAACGACTCTGGGTGGGTCGTTAACGAGCCACCGTAGCCTCTTGGAGGGATTTTCGAGCCCTTCTCCTGCATCTTGTTAGCTCAAAATTTATCCTAATTTCTATCCTAAACTACTAAAAAGAAAAGAAAAGAAAGGAAAAGAAAGCTAAGAAAAAGAAAGAATCTAAAAAGAAGAAGAAAACTATACTATACTAAAAGCGGGTTGCCTCCCGTAAGCGCTATTTTTAACGTCGTAAGCCCGACGTTCCTCCCTTGCTTCAAGGTTGGTTTTTTATAGCTAAGTCAGGGTCTCGAGTTACCCCATACTTAGCTTTGTGGGCGCTGTTTGCTTGAGTCACTAAGCTAGATCCCTTGTCTTCTATGAGTATGCCCGGTATTCCTACATACGGGTTAGCGGAATCCGGAAACCAAGGTGGTTTGGACTCCTCAAGAGCATATGCCGTGGGGTATGGTGCAGGAATAGGGTAAGAAGAAAAGTACTCACCTTGATTATTTCCTTGTATATGAGACTCGCTAGTAGGCCATGGGAGCTCGACAAGGTCCTGTGTGAGAATCTCGTCCTCTATCGAAGTTGGTGGAAGTTCATTTGTATCAGCTTTGTCGAGTTTTGGTTGGTGCAACTCGATTTGTGCGACCGTGGTTGGGTCATTGGCGTTTTGGTCCAGGCTGAATTCTACTCGTTCTTCTCCAATCTCAAACGTAAGAAGTCCTTTCCTCACATCGACCTTGGCACTTGCTGTAGCTAGGAATGGTCTGCCTAGGATAATGGGGACATGAGGATCCTCATGCATGTCGAGGACGATGAAATCATTTGGTATAAAGAATTTTCCCACTTGAATAGGGTAGTCATCCACGACCCCTGTGGCTTTGACACATGATCCGTTCGCCATGAAGAGGTTCATATCCACAGGCTCTAGTGGTCCCATGTTAGCTTTTAACCAGATGGAGAGAGGAAGCAAACTAGCACTGGCTCCCAAATCACATAAAGCTTTAAATTTATGGTCGCCTATGCCAATCGTGATGGCAAATCTCCCTGGATCTCCAAGCTTTTCTGGTAGAGAAATTGATCTGACTTCATCCTGTAGCTCTGTAATGGACCTTTTCCTGCTAAGAATATCCTTCAAAAATTTTGTGTAAGCCGGCATTTCGCTTAGGGCGTCAGCGAATGGGATGGAAATATTAATGCCCTGAAGAATCTTCACGAAATGCTTGAACTTACTCTCAGTAGAGTCCATAGATTTCTTAGTTGGAAATGGAAGAGATTTCACCATTCTCGGAACCAAGTTAGGCTCGAGAGGTGAGAGTACCGGGTCGACACTGGGGTCGTTTGGTGTCCTCGGCGGGTCGTTACCGACCCTGATGGGGTCGTTAACTACCCTGGGATAGAGAGGAAGGCTCGGATTAGTAGACTTACCTGGATTAGGGTCGTTAGATACCCTCGGAGCCTCGTCACCATGGTATATGGGCTCGGTATTTGCCCTCGCTGGCTCGTTACTGAGCTGAATTGTGACGTCTTCTTCCTTCTTGTCCTCATCTTGGACTCGCTCCGGCAATCTCTTCCCGCTCCTAAGGTGCACTGCTGCTATTTGTCCCCTAGGGTTCTCCTCGGGGCGGCCCGGGAGTTGCCCTTGTGGTCTCGGAATCTGGGCAGCGAGGTTCCCTAGTTGGGAATCAACACTCTTCTTCCATATATCGAACTCTCCCCATCTTTTATTTTGTTGGTTCAGGTTGGCTTGAAGTTCGTTAACCTTGTTGGTCACTTCGTTAACTTTGTTGGTTACGCCGTTAATGTCTTCCTGTAATCCTTGAACCCATCATGGTGGCTCCTGATGGCCTGGAGGTCGATAAGGTGCAGGTCGTCTATCTGGCGGAGGTGATACATAGTTTTGATTTGTATTTTGATTGCCCCATGCCTGATAGTTGTTTGACCTGTCAAAATAGCTAGGCTGTTTCCTGTATGGTCCTCTCATATAACTCATCTCAGCAATTGTCTCAGCGGCTCTAACCTGCTCTATGTTAGTGCAAGCAGAAGTACTATGTACAGAAGAACCACATTCTTGACAAGATTGAGAGGATTTCAGAAAACTTACCTGCTTCTTCAGACGGTTGACCTCGTCTTGCAAGAATTGATTTTTAACATCCGGGTCAACTTCGTCTCGGTTAGGTAGGTAGAGACGTTTCTGGGGCTGTGGAGTTTGTTGGGTTCCATACATGGCATCATAATTGGACAGCTTATCCAGCAATTCCCATGCAGCCGTTGGGTTCATCTCTATAAAACCGCACGCAATATGCGTGTTGATGCGGTTCTTGGTCTCTGCGTTGATACCTTGGAAAAAGATTTCTTGCAGAACATATAAAGATTTCCCATGAGTAGGGCATTGTCTAAGCATCTCTTTAAATCTTTCCCATGTTTCAACAAATGTTTCATTAGGCAGCTGGTGATAGGAGGTGATGCGTTTTCTCAACTCCGTCGTCTTGGCAGGCGGGAAGAATTTTGTAAGAAATTGATCATACAAGTTCTTCCAAGTCTTGATAGACTTAGGAGGTAAGCTCTCCAACCAGCTCAGGGCCTTTCCAGAAAGAGACCACCTAAAAGCTTTTAACAGAACATATTCGAGTGAGACACCTTCTGCAGCTATGGTGTCACATAAGTCAAGAAAATCCCTAATATGTTCCATAGGGCACTCAGTAGGTTTCCCTTCAAACTGAGCCCGTTTGATCAAGGATATAAATTGAGATTTAATCTCAAAAGATTTCTCTATCTCCGGAAGCACAATTGGAGACTCTGGCACCCTCAGTTCTGGATGCATGTACTGTTTGGCATTCCTCGGATAGGCATTCATCTCTTCTTGTAGACGAGCGTTGGTAGCTCGTTGACGCTCAGCCTCGGCGGCATCGCCTTCCTTCTGAGTTTTCAACGCCTCCATCTGTGTTTGGAAGACTTCTAGCTGTCGAGCCAGCTCTTCCGGTGTGGCCATGGCTCGGTTCTCTCGGCGTCTACGGTGCAGGGAACGTTCAGGTTCTGAGTAATAACCAACGTTGTCAAACTCAAGCCTTCGACGTCCTACCGGCATGCGCTGAGAAAACAGACAAAGAAAACAAAAATTAAAAACAAAAACGGGGTCGGGCTATTCCCAGACCCACAGATAAATAAACAAAACACGTTGCTCCCCCGGCAACGGCGCCAATTTGTTGAGAGGGTTGATTGACAACAAATAAATTTATAGTCAAGACCCCACTGAGTATAGGGGAGTCAGGATCGTTCCACATGAAGCAAGGTTTGTTTATCTATCGACTCCTAAAGATTAAAACAAAAGACACAAGCAGCCTCGTTAACGAAGTTGTCAGCCTCGTTAACGAACCACCGAGAATAAAAAGACCAAAATTAACGACCTAGACAGGTTCGGTACTGAGCCAACGAACTCAGTAACGAATATGTTCTTGTAAGAAAATCAAATAAAAACGAAAATATCTAGGACAAGGGTTACCACAACATAGTCATGCACACAAGCTCGTAAGAAGATAAATATCATGCCTTTAAATAGATAGAAGCATCAACTTTCATTGACTTAGCAAGAAAATTAATATACTTTCATAAACTAACTCACCCAATTGCTTGTTTCGGATCTAAAGATTGAAACTTTCGTATTCAAACAATATCAACCTTCAAGTTTATAACTTTCTCTTTCAATCAAGTCAACAACTCAAATTACCTCAACTTTCATTGTGGTATAAGCACAATAAACAATCTCAAAAATAGATAAAAGGCATTCAACACATAATCTTACTCACCAAACATGCACAACTATGCCGGGTTTCAACCCCGACCCTAGATAAAAAGACTACTCACTAATCATGACTAAGAAACTAATAACTTTAATCAAAGAAAACATTGAAAACAAAACACTACTCAAATAAATAAGAAATATCGTCTTACAGTGATTCAGAAGAAACCGAAAAAAACCGAAATACCGAATCAAACACACGACTAACGACCCCGGTAACTTTCGTCTACCGAGCTCCTTCGATCACGACTCCGATCCGTCCTTCTCTCTCTCGGCTCTCCTTCCTCCAAAATTCCGACCTCCTTTCTATGCTAGATAGAAGGGTATTTATATTAAAAAGAGGCTAGAAACTAAAAAAAGCTAAAAGATATAAACTTTCCTAAAAAGATAGAATCTATTCTAAAAGATAGAAATAAAATCTCAAAAGATAACAAGACCTAAAATACATAATATAATAACCCTAAAATCATAAAAAGATACTCTACCGACACGGAAATAAATTCCCGCACAGGATCGGTGAGTCACAAAGTCAACTCTCGAACACTTTCATCTCGTGGCCTCGTTAACGAGCCCTCACAACCTCGTTAACGAGCCTAGGCTTGGTTTTCTTCAACACTTCTCTTCCAAAAATTCGAACTTCAGCTTCTTCATCTCCTATTCCTCCATCTCTTATCATAGCTCTCCAAATTCAGCTCCAAACAACACCTTTTCCTTGCTAAAAATCTACAAAAAGACACAAAACGGAGTAGCTTCCATACTTTTCACAAAGTATGCAAAACTATCCAAAAACACATAAAACTAAACCTAAACTTATCAAAACTAGTCCTAATAACCTAATAAAACCTATCAAAAACTATACTAAAAACACGAACATCACTAGGAAAGAAAAGATAACAAAGAAAAAAGAAAAAGTGGTCTAACATGCCTCAGTTTTCATGCGTCGTCTCTGCTCATATCAACTCGATAAGCGTGCTGGTATAAATCTATCTTCAAGATATCGTTTTCGTTTTAATTCTGCTTATTAAATTTGTAGGAAACAAATTTAATTAACGGAATTAATATTATATATAATTAGACTGTTATTTATAAGCAATTACATTTATAAAAGCAGATAAGTAACGAATCTTTAACAAATTATTATAAGGATATAATAATTTATCATTTAACTTTGAATTAGGAAAAAATTGATTACAATGTATTTCTTTGTTCTTTTCGGGTATAACTAGATGATGTGATTCCATCTACCGAGTCATGGCCCCATGATTTGAGTGAAGATTCCGGCCCTAAAGACTAGCCCAATGTGCACGATAAAGGGGAGCCTATACTTGGACAAGCAACCAAGGACGATGTTCGAGGCGCTAAGAAGCCAAGACAAGGAGCCATGCCTTATCTTGGGCGCATCACGCGAGCCCTAGCTAAGTCAATACTAGACAAAATCAAGGAGGAGCTCATGGCTCATAAGTTTCTGACGGCTAATGACGGTGAAGGTTGGAGTGTTCTTGTGACTATTGGTTCAACTAGTGCTAAAACTTGACTTATGGTTTGTTAAGGGTTATTAGTTGAATTTCTTGAAACTTAAGGGTGTTTTATGTAATTAGAGAGAAGTGTGGGATGATTTGTGTGAGGCGTGAATCTAGGTTATATGGTCGTCCTTGGCCTCCATTTTGAGGAAGACTTGAACAATGACATGGCTATGTTTTTACTTGTTTTCAATCTAAGTTCTTTGTTTTGTTTTTCGTTCAATCTCGTTGTTTGGTCGTTGCTGAGTCATATCCGATGCTCTTTCAACCTAGTTTGTTGATCTTGGTGCGTAATATCCGAGATTCAAAATCCATATCCAAAAATCCATCAATCCTCTTCCAATCGCTCCATCCATCGATCCATCTCCATCCCGGTGGAATTCTGCACCACGTCAGTATATTCGCCATAACTTCTAAATTACAGCTCATATAGATCTGAAATTTTGAGGGGTTAAACTAGACTCAAGGATCTAACTCTGGGCTTTGGAATCATCCAATTCCCAGACGAAATTCAGCCACCGAGCTCCACCATCTTCGAACCAAGTGAAGATTTCCATCCACTCTTCGGCGATCTCTTTGCACCATCATCTACACCATCGATCCTTTCATCACTAGAGCCCGGATTTTGGTTGCACATCGTTCGAGATTGAAAATTTTTGCCTTGACAAAGTTGTCACAAATTTCGTATTTAGGTTATATGAAAATCATGTAACATGAAATAACTTATTTTAACATGGATTATGGTAAGAAAAAATAATGTAATGTTAACATAAAATTGACATGAATTTAGAGTTTTTGGACATTATGTAATATGTGATTAGTTATATGCATATTATAAGTTTCGCACCACAAGATGGGCGTTCAGTAGACCTGATCAAATGCGGGCTTGGATTGAATATGGGCCGGTCCACACTTTTTTCAACACACTTATGTGGATGGATTAGGCTTAGGCCTGCTATTCAAGGCCTAATTTCTTGCCTATATCAGTCTGCAAGGCTGGACCGAACAACACGTAAGGCTGCATGTTTTATATTTCCTTCAAGAAAATGCATGCAATAATTATGAAAAAAGTCAATACTAGACAACACGTCATCACACAATAAACAAAAAGTATCTAAGTGATGGTTTCATAGTAATTAGTAACATCAAACAGACAAAAGGTATACAAAAAGTACTAAAATATGGCAAATTTTCAACAAAACACAAGTAATCCACACGCGAATTTAGGTCTGTGAAACTAGGAGGTCATAGATTTAGGGTTTTCTTTTTACGTATAGCATATTATTATACATATATAGTGCTAGGGTGAGCCTCACCCATTACCTATACTCGTCCATCTTACTCATTCAGGCTAGGTTATATATGTTGTCCAAACCAGTCCATTTTCTCTATAGGGTTGAGAGAGTGGGCAGGTCGTCCCGCATTTTCTCAAGTCTAGCCTTAAGGATGTATGCGGTGAGGATGGCGGTGGTGGCAGTGGCTAGGAAGGTGGTGCAAATGGCAAAGGTGCAACGAGGTAAGATTATATTGGTGGTAGGATTAGGGGCAACTAATTTGATAGATATCGATTTTGTGAGTTGATTGCTAGTCATTAATTTGATCTCTATAGATTTGCTACTAAAACTTCTATTGGATCTCGTTCTTACACTTTTTCAAGTTGTCACATTGTTTCGCCTTTGATAGGATTAGGGAGAATGTTCTAAAAACGCTAGGCAGAACATGGGCGGAGAGGAGCCGCTAACACCTAGACGACCTAAACTATTGCCTCGTCTAGATGGGCTAGAAGGCTAAGCGGGCTAAGATCTTCTAGTGCCTAGGCGTTACCTAAACGAGGCCTAGATAGGATTCTTAGAACATTGATTAGAAGTGATCTACCCAATACATTATAAAACAGAAATCATCTCTATTGATAAAATTGCGCCACGTGGCATATCCTGAATAAATTAACTTCAAAAATTATTTTAATAAATTTTTTAATAACTTATATTATGTTTTGCTATACACCCAATTTTTATATTAATCTTTTCTACATTTACAAATGCTTAAACATATATATATATATATATATATATATATACTGAATAGATTTCATAATATACATAGAAAATCTATATTCAATTTAATTATTTTATTTTCTTAAAACTTAAAATATATTTCTAATAACAGAATCAGATATTTTCATTGATTTACATCCGTTTATACTTTATATTGATTTTCAAATATATTAAAAACGTTTTATTTTCATGATATGGAAAAGAATATCTTTATCTTACATAAGAGTAAATTCAATCTTAATTATTAAATTAGTTATTATTTTTGGTTTATTTTATCTCTTTAATATACACAATATACATCTTTTTTGTTTGATTTCCTTTATATTCTATCTCTTTTTAAAATTAATATGGAAAATATATCATGTAATTTTTTTTTTGATCAGGAAACAAGGGTATAGCCTTTCCGGATTTTATTAAAACGAATTAGAATTAGCCAGAAAGGCTTACATGATCCGAATTAAGTAAGCTAATAATATGACTCGGAGGAGCAGTAAAAGTACTAAAATTCAAAGCTGAACTAAAAGCTAATCCGGCAAGACAATCAACAACAGAATTGGCCGATCGACGAACATGGCAAGTCTTGACCACCCAATTAGGATTGTTGAGCAGCCCTTGGCATTTCCTAATTAAGTGCAAATCAGGGTGGGTGTTGAAATTCGGCTGATTGAGCAACTGCACGACAGACGTGGAGTCCGTCTCGACAATGAGGATGGAGATTCCCATACTATTAGCAAGTTGTAAGCCATGGAACAAAGCCTGACATTCAGCTGTTAAGGCCAAACACACACCAGTGGTGAACATGAAACCACGGACAAACTGGCCATCAGAGTTGCGAACAAGACCTCCACCACCAGCAAGGCCCGGGTTGCCCTTCGAACTTCCGTCCACATTTAACTTGAACCATCCAACAGGCGGATTAGACCATTGACTCGCTAAGTGAGTAGTAGGCAGAACTGGAGACAGGCCCGCACCAGTAGCAAAATTTGCTTTTGAAATCCAGTAATGCTCTGTTGTATTACAGACCATAGAAGAAAGACGAAGATGACCATCAATTCCCTCAAAAACGAGTTTATTCCTGCACTTCCATGTATACCAAATCATCGTTGAGAATTGTGTTGCCTCTTTGTCACGTTTATGCACTCCCAGAACAATCCATTCATCCAAGCTTTGTTATGAAAAAAAAGTCACAGGACAAGAGTTTCCAAGAATGGCGGTCCAAACCGCTTTGATTGGGGCACAATCACGCAAGGCATGGAGTTCAGTCTCCTCTTCGTGGCACCGTGGACATGCAGCAGAGGCGGCCAGGTGGCGACGACATCTGTTGGCATTACACAAGACACAGTTGTGGAGGAGTAAGTACAAAAAGTTTCGCACTCGGAACTGAGCTGGTGTGGACCAAATCAAACCCCAATTGATCTGTGGCACAATCGGGTGAACATCTTCATCACGGATCATTCTCATGACAGATTTTGTAGTAAAAGAACCCGACGTATTAGGTCCTCAATACAGTGAATCAGCAGAGTCAGGTTCCATAGACAGAGAGACCGCCATAAGCCGAAGACATACGTCATTGGGCAAGAGGTTGGAAATTAATTCCCATTTCCAAGAAACACCATTCCAGCAATCAGCAACAGTGAACCCCAGCAGAGGCTCAAGCACAGGTGCTAGAACAACATCAAGCAAAGGTTTGTCAATGATCCAGCGATGAAACCAAAATAAAGTGGTTTGGCCATTCCCAACAGAGATGCGCAATCCTTTTGAAAGAAACTCGGCCCCATGGACAACCCCTTTCCACAAATTAGAAGATCTGGCAACCCCGAAAAACATGTCTACATCAGAACGCCCATGACAGTACTTTCCTTTGAGTAGGTTACTCCAGATTGCATTCGGCTCCTTCAACATCCGCCACCCAAGTTTTGCAAGCACGATCGCGTTGGAATGGCGCATTGATCTTATTCCCAGCCTCCATTCACTCTTTGGACGAGAGATTTTGTCACGAGACAGAAGGTGAATCTTTCGTTGATCAGTAGTTGACCCCCAAACGAAGTCACAAATTATGGAATCCATTTTATCGCAGATGGCTCGGGGGATCAAGTTTGTTTGCATCACATAAAGCGGCAAACTCGTGAGGACTGAGTTAGCCAAAGTGGTTCGCCCCGCCATAGACAAAGTTTGTGTGTGCCAACCTCGAAGCCTATTTGAAACCCGATCCAGCAAGAACTGATATCGGTCATTTGTGAAACGGCCACAGATTGTCGGAACCCCAAGATAGGTGATACGTGATTTCCTCAGAATACTCCTTAGTAATCTCGTATATGACCCACAAAGTCCCGATCTTGCCTTGTAAACTTGTTTCCAACCTAAAAGTGCTCTCAAAGTTAATATCTTGTTGATCAAGTAACGAAACCTGAAACGAACTTGTAGTGAATGGACGAGTTTGATAAATTGAAAGAGTCAATTTTGATAGTTCAATCAGGTTGGCTTTAACGCTAAATCTGATTGATTAACTAGAATGATCTTTAACAATCAATTCTAGAACAATCTCTTATTGATTAAATCAATCAACCAAACTTAAAAAAACACAAAGATGAGAACGAGAAGATGGAGATCGCAGTTGAATGTTGATCGACTGAATGCAAGCACACGTGTGATTTTTGGAGTCCAAGAGATAGACTAAACCAATTGGGTTTAATCTCTCTCAAGCTGATTTTTTCATTAATGAAATTGCAAAGTATAAATAGTAGAATACAAGAGTCTTTCTTGGAGAGCAAGGCACCCCTATGGCCGGCCCTAATAGATAGAGAAAGGCCCATGTCTTGCTTCCCCAGATATAATAAAATATCTAAAGCTTAACTAACTAGATCTCCCTTAAATTAAATAAATCATGGCTGATTTATTTATTTAAGGAAAATATCCTAACAAACTCAAAATATCCAAAAGATAACAAAAAGATAGGAGAGAGATTATCAACCAACTAACATAAGCCTATTGATTGAAAATATCTCTAACAAACTAACAACTAAAAAACGTCCAACATATAAAAATAATTAAATGATATTTTCCACTATTTAGATTGGTCAAGTCAAAGGGTTGACTTTGACCCATGTAACAACTTATCTCACCCGGTCACTTACTAAATTCATCCCTAAAGTGAGACAAGCTAATACATGTTTCTAAATAAGGAAATAGAAACACGACCCATATTATTAATCCATTGAATCCGATCTTAGTTGATGACGAATGCAAGTAACCCATCTCGTCTTGGTGGACCCTTCAACAATAGCTGCCAATCGAACCAAGATCGTTGTTGTGCCTTGAGCAATCTTCTTAGCCCGACTTCTAGTAGTTGGTCCATCAGATGGCACTCGAATCAACTCTTCGACGTCGGTAGGAGACATGGCTGGCTTCACTGCATCATTCTCCTCCACTTGAGCTCGAATCGTCTCTAATTCGACGTCGAAATCAAAATCTGGCACATAAAGAGATAGATCAGCCACATTAAACGTAGGATGAACATTATACTCACTAGGCATGTCAACTTGATATGCATTAGGGCCGATTCTCCGGATGATTTTAAACGGTCCATCTTCATGCTGATCTAGCTTGTTCTTCCTTTGATGTGGGAACTTCTCCTTCCTAAGATGCACCCAAACAAGATCACCTTCTTCAAAGATCACTTGTTTTTGCCCCTTGTCAGCATGGGCCTTGTACTTCATTGATTTCCTCTCTAAGTGCATCTTGGTTCTCTCATGTAGCTTCTTTACAAACTCAGCCCTCTTGTCAGCTTCAAAGCTTTCTTTTCCCTTGTATGAGTGAGGCGTCAAATCCACTGGCGTCCTTGGATTCAGCCCATAAACAACCTTAAAAGGGGTCATTTTTGTAGCTGAATGGATTGACCTGTTATTAGCAAACTCCACAAAAGGCAAAACATCTTCCCGACGTTTAAGGTTAGCTTTAAGCATATTTCTAAGTAAAACCCCTGACGTTCTATTTGTAACTTCAGTTTGCCCATCAGTTTGTGGGTGACATGAGGTAGAAAATAACAACTTAGTTCCCAACTTAGACCACAAACTTTTCCAAAAATAACTCAAAAACTTAGCATCACGATATGAAACAATAGAACGAGGAATGCCTTGCAATCTAACAACTTCTCTAAAGAACAAATCAGCAATATGCACAACATCATCAGTCGTGTGACATGGAATAATATGAGCCATCTTGGAAAAACGGTCTACTACCACAAAAATAGAATCTCTACTTTTCGTAGTTCTAGGCAATCCAACAATGAAGTCCATAGAAATGTCCTCCCAAGGTGTACTAGGAATAGGCAAAGGCTGGTACAAGCCATGAGGGTTAAGTCTAGATTTAGCTTTAGCACACACAACACAACGTTTGACAAACCTAAGCACATAATTACTCATTTTTGGCCAATACTAGTGTTCTTTTAAGCCTTCTAAAGTCTTTTCTAGCCCTCTATGTCCTCTTGATTCATGAACCTCTTTAGTTAGAAGCCTACGTATACTAGATGAAGGTATGCATAATTTTCCAGCTTTAAACAAATAACCATCATCATTAAAGTAGGAATCTATTTCTCCCCTGGACATGCAATTCTTATAAATTTCAGCAAAGTGAGGATCACTAGCATATAACTCTTTAATCATTGCAAATCCAAGGATTTTCACATCACATTGGTTCAAGAGAACGTACCTGCGAGAAAGGGCGTCAACTACCACATTCTCTTTGCCTTTCTTATGCTTTACAACATAGGGAAAGGTCTCCATGAATTCAACCCATCTTGCATGTCGCCTACTGAGTCTGGATTGGCCCTTCAAATACTTCAAGGCCTCATGATCAGAATGAATAACGAACTCCTTAGGCCACAAATAATGAGACCAAGTCTTCAAAACCATAATTAAAGCATAAAGTTCTTTATCATATGTAGGGTAATTCAACTCAGCCCCACTAAGCTTTTCAATGAAGTAAGCTATGGGTTTCTTGTCTTACAAGAGGACACCTCCTATGCCATGGCCTGATGCATCCACCTCAATCTCGAATGCCTTAGAGAAATCAGGGAGTTGGAGCACCGGGGCATTGCACAACCTGTCCTTCAAAGTGTTGAAGGCGTTCTCTTGTTGCTCTCTCCATTTGAATGCTGTATCTTGCTTTGTAAGCTCATGGAGAGGGGCTGCAATTGTGCTAAAATCACGCACAAACCGTCTATAGAAGTCAGCCAAGCCGAGGAATGAGTGCACCATGGTTTGGGTAGTCGGCTGTGGCCACTCCTTTATAGCCTTGATTTTGTCTTCATCTACCTTCAATCCACCTTTAGACACAACAAAACCAAGAAAAACAGTAGACTCCGAGAAAAAGAACACTTCTTTAAATTAACATAAAGCTTTTCTAATCTCAAAGTGTCCAAAACAACCCTAAGATGATCTACATGTTCATGCAAAGTTTTGCTATAAACTAAGATATCATCAAAGTAAACTACAACAAATTTTCCTAAGTATCTTCTTATAACATGGTTCATAAGCCTCATGAAAGTACTAGGTGCATTAGTTAATCCAAAAGGCATTACTAATCATTCATATAAGCCATACTTAGTCTTAAAAGCAGTTTTCCACTCGTCCCCTTCCCTCATTCTAATTTGATGGTACCCACTTCTTAAATCAATTTTTGAAAAGATATTAGCACCATGCAATTCATCAAGCATATCATCTAATCTAGGAATGGGATGGCAGTACTTAACTGGTATTTGGTTGATCGCCCTGTAATCAACACACATCCTCCAAGTGCCATCGTTCTTTGGCAGCAAAATCACCAGAACCACGCATGGACTGAGGGATTCACGTACATAGCCTTTGTCCATGTAACACCCCCTTACTTACCCTGGAGGTATTATCGCCAGTAACCCCGATTAGGACTAAACCAGAGTTACCCAAGGCTTTAACCTAATAGAACATACTAGAACAAGGTATAGGAAACCATTTAAAACCTAACAAAATTAAGTTAAATAATACAGCGGAAAAACAAGTAAAAGGTCTTATACAAACCTTAACTTAAAAAGAATAAATAAATAGAACAACCTTCTATTTGAACAAAGTCTTTAAAAAGACTTTCTGTAAGTTCTTAACTTCTTTCCCACTTCGCTTTGCAGCACTTAACCAAGAACTTCACTCAAGCATAGCCATTGGAAACCTTTCTTCAACTTCTAAAGCTTCAAACCTTTGGATTCACCTCTTGAATCAACTTCCAAGAAGAGCCTGATGTGTCGTATACCAACGGTGGACACCAGCCGACCATATAAAAGAAAGAAGATGGACGGGTTAGTCTAATGAAAGACTAAGCAAGTGGAGAAACTAACTTGGTTCTTATGGTTGTGACTAAACATATTGGTATCAAAATCTGATTAGACTCGGATTATGATCCAACAGTTGGCAGTCTTATAGAGAATAAGAAGGGGACTTGCATAAACAAGAGAGAGAACACCACATCTTGTGGTTCCTTTAAGAAGCATAAACTACTAATGGAAACTTATACTAGCCACACAACATTCACAAACGTCTTCAACGACTAATCAGCTTAACTTAATCAAAGTTTGATTAAGAATCATTCTTAATCAGAAGCAAGAATGGTTATCACAAGAACTAACCATTCAGTTACATTAACATGCCTATCGCACTCTCTTCACTTTATGATTATAACATTACACATTCATTTTAATAACTTTTAATCGACCCAAACTGCTGCCGATAAATTCCTTGTAACTGATGTCGTCAGGGTGAGAGGGCCTATTTTATCCGTGACCACTTGACCCACATCAGTTCTTTTTGCACTTAGCTAGAGTGCACTATTGTCCTCCTTCAACGTGAAGCGAGACGTGAGTCATGACTCCAATATTGGGATCCGCTAGCAAGCTACGCCCCCCAATACAGACTTTGTTATAAAGAGGTCATTGGAGACTCGGCTCCTACCCCTGGACTACCTATTTTACAACAGTGTTTCAGCATAGAACCACTAAAGAGATGTTTTGGAGTCTAAAATCATATCTCTAACTATCTTACTTCACAACAATGTCTCAGCATGAGACAGCTAAACACACAAGGTCACACAACGGTCCTAAGTTCAGTTCTAGCGCAAAAACTGAAATAACGACATGGTCGTTATTTCTAACAAAATAACTACCTAACAAACTTTATTCAACACACAAATTATTCCCAACATGAAGATCAAATGGAATTCAATTCCTCATTAACAACAATAACGCAAGAGAGAATCGTCCACTTGCCTTAGAAGGCGTGCACAACGTTCTTACTGATTCCAACAATAATCTTTATCACCCTTCTGCCAAATATAACAAAAAGATTTCTCAACCACGAGCTTACGGATACACTTCTTAGTTGTATACTCAAATTCTACAACTTCCTAATCAATAAACGACTTGATTTCCGTATATCGATTTATAATTAATCCTTAGCTATCAGGCTTTAAGGAGTCATCTTGGCGAATTTATAAGTAACTAACCGTTTCACTTTTGAAACAATTTTCTAAATAAAAAATTTTCATTAGTAACGGTTCTTAAAGGTGACCAAATCTCGGATCATACTGATTAATAACGAATCCTGAGTAAATGTCCGAAGTCCTTTACCTGCCAATCGATGTTAAAACTTGTATTCGCTATAACTGAAGATCCGGACGTCCGTTTCCCGAGCGGTTTGAACCTGTAGAACCGTATCAAAGTCAAGATCTCAGAAACATCAAAAACAAGTAGCGTAGCGGAACCGAAAGGCCCTTACGGTGGCTCCGCAACCAACCCGCTAATTAATTAAGCTCAACCTTTACCTTTACTTGAGCCCATGGCTCGCTTGGTTCGTTAATGGCTCGATCCAAGAGCCCAAGATGGCTGGGTGTTGTCCGGTGGCGGCCCTCGCGGTGGGTGGTCCGGTAGTGGCGAACGGAGATGGTCGACGGCGGCCCGAAACTCCCACCGGAGCTTGCATATAACGAAAGGGCGAGGGAGCTTGCACGGTTCGAGCAGCAAGTCTAGCACGACGGAGCTCACCCTGGCTCAGTCTATGGGGGTTAGGGGACGCACCTGATGGTGGCTGGCCTAGGAGAAGTAGCCTCCGACGATGCACAACGAGGCAGAGAAGATTGCCGGCGGTGATGAATTCCATTCCTTTCTTCCCGAGTCCGTCGTTCCGCCCTGATTCTTGCTGGTTCTGGTTCTTAGCAGCAGCTCAAGCCCAAGAAAAATTCAGAGAGGAAGAAGATGAGGTGAAGGAGACGATCAAGAGGTGACGGAGAAGGCGGGGGAAAAGGGGAGCAGCCACGGTGAAGGTGCTCAAATTCTCTTCCTTTCCTTTGTTTTTTTTCGTCCTCATCCTATCACTCTATGGTTCTCTTTACTTAACAAGGCAGAGAAAGTATCGGTTTTGAAGCCAAAACCCGTCTCGGAACGGGATTCGCGTTAAAGCGGTAAAATTATGTACCTCGGATGGACAAAATTACTAAACGAAAAACGTCCCGTAAATTATGTAGACCAATAAAATCAATTTTCCATGATTTTATCACGCTACCTTCAATTTTTAAGGCTTCCGTTTCGTATTTTAAATCCTTTACAGTACATAATTAAAAGGACGACTTATCCAATAAATATTCTTTTTCCATTGAAAAATCCTAGAATTCACATCGATCCATAAAATCATTTCTTTATGATTTTAGGATATCACCAAGAATTTTCTAGGATTTAATTTCCAACAAAAATATTGGATTAAGCGTTAAAACGGACAAAGAGGTTAAAAGGACATCTGAGAAAAAATTCAAAAATATCCTTAAAAACCACAGTTATTACATTAGCACCCCTTAAAAATGGTTTTGTCCTCGAAACCAAGGAGAACTCGGATCACAAGGAAGGATAGCATAAGCACACACAACCACTACAAACCTATACATAAGTTTGTAGTACCCCCTTAAAAAAACATGCTGTTACTTCTGCACAAAGCACAAACATCCACTGCTTAGTTACCAAACTTCTTCTTTACAACGTTCATTAACTTTGGAAAATGGCTCAACATTTCCTGTCTAGTTTCTCAAGTCTTTTCTTTACCTCCATCTTCTTATTGTTGAGTACATGAGATGTATTGAACGCATACTATCTTAGAAGAAACACAAGGAAGACATTACGGATAGAATGCACTGAAGGTGGCAATGTCAACTATTAAACAAGCTTACCAGTTCTTTCCAGTATCTCGAAAGATCCAACATAGCGAGCATTTACGTTGTCTCGCTTTCCCCAGCGGAATACGCCTTTCAAGGCGGATACTAGAACAAAAACGTCGTTCTTTACCATGAACTTAACATGCTCTCGCTTTAAAACAACACACGGCTGTTGTTGCTTTTGAGCAGTTAGCACCCTTGATCGTGTTAGTGCGATATCAACTGTTGTTCTCTTGGCCAAATCTGGCCCATGAAGAACCTTGTCAATATTGTCATTCCAACAAATTGACAACCAACACTTCCGGCCTTACAAAGTCTTAAAAGAGTCATTTCTTTATTGTGTGATCACAATTCTTGTATGTGAAGTCACTCAAACTCAAACTAACACCCCAACTTGTGTGGAATCCAGAATACATGTCCTCGAGAGTTTGAATTTGTTTCTTTGCATTGTTCATTAGTTTGATGAGGGAAGCCAACGCTAAAATTGAATTCACTCCATAAAGCTTGATGTCACTCCTTTCAAAACTTTGGCATGAACCATCCATCTCAATTAGAGATAATAGTCTTTGGAGTTTTATGAAGATGAAAAACTTCATGCATGAACACCTCAGCTAACTTCTGTACTCTTTAAGTCATCTTAAATGCATTAAAAAAAATACTCTAGGTGAATTTATTAACAACCTCCATATTACATTTTTCTTTCATTAAGTCTTGAACAACTAATTACAAGAATCCATTGTAACATCTTCCCATTTCTATCCTGAAACATGTAGAGATTATAACATTCTATCTGGTCTTCTATGCTCAATCAGGACTTCCAGACAAACTAAACATATCAAAACAAACTCGGTGACATTTCGCTTCATGTCAGTCCATCAAAATTTTTATCTTAAATCCTTATACATTTACTTGTTTCAGGATGAACTAATTAAGCAAATAACTATGCTTCCTTTGAAATAAGCTTTCAAAGCTCATCAACAACATATACACATGAACAGTTTCAAAACCAAGCAATCCATAATCTTGAATAACAAATCCCGGTGTCTTACCTTCTTGATCTTCTCCATTGATCTTAAATAATAATACTTTCCCATACTACTTTTCCTTGATCTGGTCAACAAATGTTTGAATAAAATCTTAGGGTATTCACATAACCTTGTTGTTATCCAAACTAAACCTTTAGTCCTTCTCAAATTATTTTCTTTACAAGGACTACTTAAAATCCTTACTCAATTTCCTTTTTGGGATAAAATCTCAGTATTACTTTAACTAAGAATATGAGATTTATCCAACACATGACAAGATACTAACCTATCTTGTCCATCCTTTACATCCTTTTCTCAACAAAACACAGCTTAGGCATGCTGACATTCAAAAGTAGTTATCTCTCTCAACTACTTCAAACTACACTCTTACGCATTACTATACCAACATATCGAACAATAATACTTTTAGTCCAATAATTTCCAACAAAATTGTCTCCATTGAAAATTTTCAGTCTTTTTCATCAAAGAACTGTTTAGACTTCACTTAACATTTTGACTTGTTGAGCAACAAAATTCTCAAGATTAGATATAGTAATTGGCAATACTACTAAAATAGTATACAATGTCAATACTAAGTTAACTCAAAGGATTTTTACAAAGTAGCTGATATAGCAATTGCTATACAAGAAAACTCTCGTCTTTGAATCTCAATAACTTTACTTGAAAAAAAACTTATATGATTACCAACTCATACTAGAAACCATTCTTTAAAACCCAAGAAAATCACGTATCCCTTAGATGACCAACACACTATATAAAAATAGTTTTCAAGTTTGGCTGAATCACTTTACATGGAAGGAAATGCTTACTTCCAAAATTTTTATCAAGACAGTACTGCACATTGCTCAAATTATGACAAAGATTTGCAATTCTTACAAATTCTTTATTTCATCTAAAACCCAAGGAATTATGTGATCTTATTCCACCATGTGATCAGGATGGGAAATAAAATAAACATAATCCTTTACTGCATTCTCATAGGAATAAGACATGTAATCTTGCCTTACCATGTGATCAGGATGGAAGACAAATTACATTCTTACTCACCACTATGAAAACTGTAGAAACACTTACTCTCAAATCGTTTTAACAACTAACATTGCCTTAAAAAAATCATATCCGAATTTTTTTCGCAAAATCAAAGATGAGTCTCAAAGGAGCAAAGACAAACTAATTCGTTTCTAGACATATCACTTTCCTTTTGAAGTATAACACTTCTTTTCTTCTTCAAGGTAGTTCCTGGTGACGTACCTTGACCTTTTCTCACTTCCAACACACTATCATACTTTTCCGTACTCCATAGTATGAAGTAATCCTCATTTGATACAACTTGGTTAGAACTCATCTTAACTTTACAAGTTCCAATAAAAAGGTTGATTACTTGAATTCATTTACTTGCAATCCTTACTAAAGAAAAGATTTCAACATCTTTATACTTATAGCATAGATTCTCCTGAGATCATTTTCGATTGTATATCATCTTGACATATTGCTTTAAGATGAAGTATTAATGATTCCCCACTAGAATTCAAAGCTTGAGTTCATCTATTCTCCAAAACCATAGATCTTCTGGAGCTTACTTGTCATCTCAACTCCTATATTCAAAGGTAAACAAACTTACTCTATAACAAGTCCCATGGTATTTGCTACCCTTTTTATCCTTACATTAGGAAGTTTTTTTCAATTTGCAATTCCTTATCACATATGGAAGTACATGGCTCCACATAACCTTTGGAGATCGTTCCAAATTCTACCTTGGTTAAACAAATCAAAATCTTCCATTATTGTCTTCTCTTCTCACATAGCTGTGCAAAGATGAAATATTCTTATTTATTATCTTAATTTCAACCCACTTTGCAAGGGGAGAACTTATTGTTGGGAGATCACCTAACACTTAACAATTTCAACTGTACCACCTTAGGCATTGAATTTGACTAATATATAATCTTTAGAACCCAACCATAGCTAAAATTACTTTCCAGGGTTATGGTCTAAACCTTATTGATCATAACATTGAATGATTGAGATTTTCCTCCCAACTGTTTACAAAACACTGATAGTTATACCAAAATCATTCTATGAGTAATTCTTTAAATTCTGAACTTCATTGTTTCTATCCTTGAAGAAACATAAGGCCGTACCATTGTCAGCTTAGAAATGTCTTTAGCATTGATTCCCTTACTGCTTGATTAAACATCCCAAGCCTCATATCCTTACCCCGAACTGGCATAATATTACAAAATTCCAACAGAATAGCCTTTTGGGTTAAACACTTGAGTACCAATAATTCATCCCAATCAATCAACACTTGCATTAAGTGGTTAATTGAATATAAACACATTACCGATGAACTTCTACTTGTTTAATCCATTTTAACCAATCCACCTTATCCATCACAACCTTGATGATTAACCACTTATACACAGCTTTTACTGAACCAACATCCCTCCTTTCTTCCTTACCATAGTCACAAAAGATTGCCATGTCATTTCGGATTCTCAAACCCTTTCAACTTAAAGGATACAACACAAATAGGAATCCGAGTTTGTATTGGATTAGAATTGAGTTGCATTTCCATTAGATTATTGTTTTGGGCAGGATAATCGTACTAACACGTTACCTGCTAAAATAGGGGAATTCCTAACCAAAAAGCAATTGTAACGTGTTATGATCTAAAAGCAAGATGTAGAATCGAATAAAAAATGAAGAACAAATGTCGAGTAAGTAGGAATGCGTATTGCGATTATCGCTGTGGAGAAATCTCTCCCTAATATTTGAGAACACTCGAATGGAAATTGAAAACGGAATGATTGAGATGATCTTTTGCTTATGGTTCGTGCTCAATGTGCATATGCCCCTCTATTTTCGCCTCTGCCTCCTCTTATATTGCTTCTTTCCTTTTGGACCGTTGGGGGGACGCTCACCATATCCCGGGGATTTCGCTACCGGTATCAATGTGGTAGCCGTTGAAGCGAGTAAATGCATGATCCCAAGAATTTCGCCATGCGTGGATTCTCTCTTGACCGGTAACCAGGGCTTGATAGACTGGGCTTTCAGGGTTCCTTCTGGGCTTTGATTTAGGAGGGCCCAACAATACCCCCATCAAAAACCCGGGAAAACTCCCGCCACCACTTTTCTAGGGTTTTTGATTTCATGTCTTGGAAGTTGTAGTGAGTAAAGACGTGTCCCATCAATCTGTATTTATAGCGGTTATGATGATCTCCTAGACTTCAATCATTCTTCTTGGCGTTTCAGGTACGCTTCCTTCTACTCTGCTTCTTCATCTTCAAGCTTTGCCCTTTCTTTCACCATGGCTACTTCTAGTCCCTCCTCTCTTTACTGCCTTGAAGCCTCCACTCCTCCTTCTCTAACTTCTTTTGGTTTCCTCACCCCCTATCACCAGAGGGATAGCATTTCAGAGGACCCCCACATATTTGCTTTTTCTGCGGGGTTCCCCTCGCATGCGGAGGTGTTTCTCCCTCCCCTGGTATCCATGCGGATTTTTGTGCCAACGATTGGGTGTGCTTGTACGAGTACCCTTTTCGTATTGGCCACCGTTTTCCATTCTCTCCTCTAGTCGTCGATTTTTATCGACTCTCAAGGTTTCTCCAGGGCAATTGCTTCCCCAAGTTTGGAGACTTCTGCTTTCCATTGATCGATTATGTTCCTCTCAAGGTCTTCCCTTCAAAGCTGCCGACTTTTTCTTGAATTACCGCTTATCTAAAGGTGGTCCTGGTCGCTTAACCCTAAAAACCTTCACCAATAGATCCGACTTAATTTTCAACTTATCGAAATCTGACCGGGGTTGGGCTGACAAGTTTTTCTTCGTGAAATTATCCTCCCTGAGAACCGATACTTCTTTCCTGAAAAGCCACTGGTGTCCAACAGGTAGTGTTTCCATCTCTTACTTGTTGGTCCTTACTCGAATCTGACCTCTGGCCGCTTGTTGGTTTGTTGTTATTTTTGCGCAGAGAATCTTGTTACTCCTACACCCCGCAAGGTGTCATCTCAGGTCATTGCTCACATCGAAGCTCTTCCGTTGGAAGACAGATCATATCCTGAATTAGTGAAAACGTGTTTGGCTAAACCCGAAGATACCGAGATGTCGAGTAAGTTCCTCTCTTCTTGCTTACCTCTTATCTTTACATCTTCGTCTTCTACTGACCCTGCTACTCTATCTTGCCAGGCTCTAGGGCCACCAGATCCACTGCTGCGTTATCTACTCTGGAAAGGGTCGAGGCCAGGAAGAAAAGAAAAGCGGACACAGCTTCCACCGCTGATACGTCTATGATGGTGTCTTTACCTCCCAAGGTGGTAGGTGACTCTCCCAAGGCCTCCTTATCAAAGAAAGGTACTTCTTCTCGCATGACGAACCTTCCTAGCACTATGATGTCCTTGGACATGGATGCTGAGAAATGCCTGAAGTCTTTGATGCCTCTCCAAGTGGACTGCCTCCATGGTTCAAGCCATCGCTCCTCTTTTCCTGAGTTTCTTGGTGAAATTCTGGCAGCCCATGGGCAGGTATTCAACAGGTCCCTTTTTGCTCTTACTTATTGATTGTCGAGATGTCTACATAATCCATACTTATTGCCCAGGGACTTCAACTCACTCTTGCGGCTTACGACACCTTCAAAGATTACCCTGAGCAATTGGCTCAGAGTAAAATCGACACGCAGCTTGAAAAGGATAGGTCTGTCATTTTAGGACAGGAGAAGAAAGCTCTAGAGAAGAAAGTCCTTGATCTGCAAAGTACCCTTGCGAAAGCTCTGGATGACTCCAAGACGTGGGAGGACAAACTCAAGGAAGCATCAAAGAAAAGTGCCGCTCTTGCCAAGAGGTTGAGGATACAACTGACTATTGGTCGCTCAAGGCTCGCGTCGAGACGATTGAGGAATTTGCTGCCGGAAAACATTCTTCCTGGGATGCTGCTAAGGAAAGGGAGCAATTCGAGAACCTGTTTCCTGAAGAGGCCAACGCGTTCAAGAAATCTTCTCTCATCGATGACATTTCACAGGTCGCCAAGGAAGTAGCCCAGGTCGAGATGGATAACCAGAAGTCAGCCGAGAGCGCAGAAAAAGAATGACTCCTTCTTGTTTTTTCTATTTTCGAACTCTTTTCCTACCCCCAGTCTGTTGGGGCTTTTTGAAAACTTTATGTTGTGGCTGCTTGTATTAGGGCCTAGACGTGGATAACTTTACACCCCGTGTTGGTTTAGAGGGTTATGCTTTATTTTGATAATGTTTCATTAGTTGCTATGGCTTTGGATTTGTGTTTGATTTTTTGCAGGTAAAGCAGGTTCAACGTTGGAGAAAGAAGATCAATGCGTTCATGGGGAAATCGATTTGTCTGAAACACGTACTTATAATTTTAGCAATAGACTCCTCGTTGTATAGCGCCTTCTGTGTTAGATGCAAAGAGAGAGAGAATGATGTATTTGTCTGAGTATTTGCAATAAATTCATGAATCGTGTTACAAATGAAAAGTTCCACTTGTTCTAGATTTCCTGTTACACGTTCTCGTCTCTTGCATCTTTTGACTAGTCGTTGTGTGCACAGCGTTGCCTGATCATAAGGTGAGGGCCCATGTTTTGGCCTGTAACGTCATAAGGCGTCCCTTGTTAGTTTTTTTGAAACCGTTGTTGTCTTATGTGTGTATAAAGATGTAACGAGATAATGTGAAAAGAAAGAATTTGTGTAATATACCTTATCGCGATCCATGCGTCTTTTAAAAGTGATACAACTTCAGGTTCATTGCGTTCCAGCTTCTGGGGACCGTCTTCCCCTCTTGTGACATTAATTCGTAGCCTCCTTGTCCTATGATCTTCGTGATCTGATATGGTCCTTCCCAGTTTGCTCCCAATTTACCAGCATTTAATTCTTGCGTATTTTGAAAGACTCTTCTTAATACCCAGTCTCCCACTTGGAACACCTTGGCGTTAACGCGTTTGTTGTAACTCCGAGCTACCCCCTGTCTATATGCCACCATCCGAATTGAGGCCACATCTCGTAACTCGTCTACAGTGTCCAAATGGTGTAACAGGCTAGATAGGTTTGATTCTTCGGTAGTAAGCCCATATCGAACCGTAGGCAAAGTTACTTCTACTGGTAGTACGGCTTCACATCCATAAACTAGGGAAAAAGGTGTATGGCCCGTAGCAGTCTTAGGGGTTGTTCAATCTGACCATAGAATAAGGGGTAACTCATCTGCCCATTTCCCCTTAGCTTCATTGAGTCACTTCTTCAAGTTGTTGATGATCACTTTGTTACTTGCTTCTGCTTGGCCATTAGCTTGAGGGTAGCGTGGTGTTGACATTACTAACTGGATGTTGTATTGCTGGCAGAATGATCTCGTCTTGTCACTGATGAATTGGGACCCGTTGTCGCAGACTATGGTGGATGGTATTCCGAATCTACTCAGGATATTTCTCTTTATGAAAGAAATGACTTGGGTGTCCTTGACCTCTTTGAAGGCTTCGGCTTCAATCCATTTGGAGAAGTAGTCAGTCATTACTAGGATGTAAACGCGTTGTCCTGAAGCTGGAGGAAGCTTTCCCACGATGTCCATTCCCCATTTCATGAATGGCCAAGGGGAAGTTATAGGATGTAACAACTCCGAGGGTTGATGTGGAATGGGTCCATGACGCTGGCACGCGTCACATTTGCGAGCGAACTCCACTGCGTCTTTGTTCATAGTAGGCCAGTAATAACTCATCCTGCTTGCCTTTTTTGCCAAGTTGCGACCTCCTGTATGGTTTCCGCATTCTCCGTCGTGTATGTCTTGTAACACCTTTTGTACCTCTTCTTCCTTTACGCACCGTGTGTGTATTCCTGACGACATCCACTTAAACAAGATGTTATCCTTAACAGTGAAAGTGGAAGCTTTTACCTTAAGTCGTTGAGCTTCTTCCTTGTCTTCTGGCAAAACCCCATCTCGTAACCACTTCAGATAAGGGGTTACCCATGACTTGTCTACATCAGGTCCTCGAATCTCCAACATGTCTGCCTCCTTGGTTGTAGATGGTGCATCAAGATATACAAAAGGTATCTTGTCGTACTCCCTTGGGTCAATTGCGGATCCGAGGTTGGCTAAGGCGTCCGCTTGTGTGTTGGCATCTCGAGGAACCTGCCTTATCTCGAAATGTTTGAAGTGCTTCACGATCTCTTGGACCTTTTCCAAATACACCTTCATCTTTGAATCCCTGGCAACATACGAGTTCATAACTTGATTTACAATAAGTAACGAGTCACAGATTACCTCGATTTCTTGTACATTCAGATCCTTAGCAACAAGTATCCCTGCAATAAGCGCCTCGTACTCTGCTTCGTTGTTAGTAGCCTTGAATGTGCATCGAACAGCTTGGGCTATCCTATCCCCCTTTGGTAACTTCAGGACTACCCCCAATCCTACACCAATCTGGTTCGACGCCCTGTCTGTATGCATCAGCCATTTGCCATTTCCTGTCACATGCAGCACATCCTGGTCTTCGTGCTCTGAAGTGGTAGGAGTGAAGTCAACCACAAAATCTGCCAACGCTTGAGACTTCATTGCTGTTCGGGGCTCGTACGTTATGTCGTAGCCATTTAAGTGGATCAACCATCTCGTTAGCCGACCTGACAATTCTGGCTTTGACATAATACTCTTCATTGGGTAATTAGTTCTCACGATGATAGAATGACTTTTAATATAAGGACGTAACTTTATAGAAGCCATTACCAAAGATAATACTAATTTTTCCATGGGGGAATACCTGGTTTCAGCATCGAGCAAAGTTTTACTTACATAATAGATGGGCAACTGGTCTCCATTCTCTTCTTGGATCAGGACTGCACTTACTGCTACTTCTGTCACGGCTAAGTACACATATAAGTTCTCGCTTGGCTTGGGTTTGGATAATACCTGCGGATTAGACAAATAATCCTTCAACTCCCCAAAAGCTATTTCATGTGCTTCTGTCCACTCGAACGATTTGTTTTTCTTTAGAATGTCGTAAAACAATTTGTTTCTGTCTGAAGATCTTGATATGAACCGGTTTAATGCAGCTACTCGTCCCGTTATCCTCTGGACATCCTTGACGCACTTTGGTGATTGCAATTCCATTATGGCCTTGATTGTAAGTTCGCTCCTGGACTTGCCTCGATTCCCCTTTGCGTTACTATGTATTCGAGGAATTTTCCTGATGTCACTCCAAAAGAGCACTTGGTTGGGTTCAACTTCATCTGGTAACTCCGCAGGATCTCGAACGCGTCCCTTAGGTGATTAATGTGGTCTTCCACCTTCAATGATTTGACCAACATGTCATCTATGTATACCTCCATCGTATCCCCCAGTTTTTTCCGAAACATCTTATTAACCAATCTCTGGTAAGTAGCACCTGCGTTTTTTAACCCGAAAGGCATAACTTTGTAACAATAAGTCCCTTGATTGGTTACGAATGCAGTTTTTTCCTGATCGTCAGGGTGCATCAATATTTGATGGTATCCGCTAAATGCGTCCATGAAAGTCAAGAGTTCATGCCCTGCCGTTGCGTCCACCATTGCGTCTATATGAGGCAAGGGGAACGAATCTTTGGGGCATGCTTTGTTCAAATCGGTAAAATCTACGCAAACGCGCCATTTACCATTTTTCTTTTTAGCAACAACCACATTCACAAGCCAATCAGGGTATTTTACTTCTCTAATCTTTCCAGATTCAAGTAGTGATTTTACCTCATCGTTAATTACCTGATTTCGTTCAGGAGCGAACTTACGCCTTTTTTGTTTCACCGGTGGCACCTTTTTGTTGACATTCAAGGCGTGGGTGATTACGTTGGGATCAATACCTACCATATCCTCGTTCGACCAGGCGAAACAATCATTGTAGGACCGTAGAAATTCCACCATCTGCTCACGTAAAGTTGGTTCCAGATCTGCTCCTATTCTGATTTTCTTAGATGGCTCTAAGGGATCAAGAGCCACTTCTTCGAGCTCGGGAGTTTCCGGCTTTACATAATAAGTGGTCGTTCTACAGTCCTTTAATTGCTAATCTGACGCCTTCTTCCCGGCTCCAAGCTGTAGGCTTTTGGAAGTCGTCGTTTTCATTGTTATGGAGTAACATTCCCTTGCCAGTTTCTGTTCTCCTCTAATCTCTTGAACTCCCCATGGTGTCGGGAATTTTATGCATTGATGGTAGGTAGAGGGGATCGCTTTCATCCCGTGTATCCATGGCCTGCCCAAAATGACGTTAAAAGGTGAAGGGCAATCAAGCACTTGGAACTTTACCTGGTAGTTAACTCCTCCTGCGATGGTGGGTAATGATATCTCTCCTAGTGTGTTGCGTGATTCACCACTGAAGCCCACCAAAGTCGTTGATTTTTTGACGATATCGTCCATCCCGAGACCTAAGCTGTATAAGGCGCCCAACATGAGTAAATTAGTAGAGCTTCCATTATCAACTAAGATTCTTTTGACAAGGAAATTAGCTATCGTTAAAGAGATTATTAAACAATCGTGGTGAACTTCCTCTTCTTCAACATCGTCGAAGGTGATTGGCATCATGGCAAGACTTGCTCGTGATGGGGCTTTTGGGTATTCCCTTCTAGTGTCCCTTGCGATCCTTTTGGTTGCAGAGTAGGTTATACCACAAATTTCCGACCCCCCTGTAATGACATTGATTACTCCGGTGTGCTTTGGTGGAGGTGGTGGACTTGCTCTTTCTTTGTTGCGCTCCAACTGCTCTTTTGCTTTCTCCGATATTAACTCTCTGAGATGCCCCCTTCGTAGCAACTCGCTCACTTCCTTTCGCAAAGCGATACACTCGTCGGTCCTGTGCCCATGATCGAAGTGGAAATCACACCATCTAGATTTGTCTTTCTGATGCGTCGGCAGGTTACTCTTTCGAGGCCATTTAACAGCATCCCCCATGGCGTTGAGGGTTCAGACCACTTCGGTTGCATCCACGCGGAAATTGTAGTGAGAGAGTTTCGGAGGCAGCCTAGGATTCTCATATCTGTCACCTTGTCTAAACATTGTCGTATTTACGGTAGTCTTAGCATGAGGTGCGGTTGGATACGGAATGTATCTTGTGTCTCGTCTTCCCTGTCTCCGATCGGGTCGATGAGGACTCATTGCTTTCTCGGCGAAGAGGTCGTGTTCCTCTAACCGGACATGGGCTATGGCTTTTACCTGTACTTCATCAAAGTTCGAGCAAGGATACTTAGTTAGTTCACGATATAACTCGGGATTACATATTGATATACCCCTTCGGAATGCCTCCACAGCCGTAGCGGCATCACATCCCTCAATGGTCACCAATTCTTCATTGTAGCGGTTGAGGAAAGCTTTCAGAGATTCTCCCGGTTTTTGGACCAAGCGGTATAAATCACTTGATCGTTTTTTGGCATGTCGACTGCTTGCGAACCTAATCCTAAACTTGTCAATCAACTCAGCAAAAGATGAGATACTTCCAAGAGGTAAGTGCGAGTGCCAATTGAGAGCGGGTCCAGACAACGTGTTCCCGAACCATCGGCACATGACAATCTCCTTCATATCAAAAGGGACTGTACTAATATTCATAGCCTGTTTGAATACGGCTATGTGTTGATCGGGAACTGTTACCCCTTCGTACTTAGGTACGTCGGGGACATAATACTTCCGGGAGATATCGACCCTTGCGATAGCGGGCACGAAGGGGGAGTCGGTGTAACCGTCTCTCCTTTCCATCGCTATCGGTTGAGGTGCCCCTGGGACCTGAGTGATTCGGTCCTCCAAGGCTCGAAGGCGTTCCCGTAATTGGGAGACCTCAGTATCCTCCCGTACCGCTCTTAAGGAGTTACCATTTACCTGATACCCGGTTACTGGCCTGACGACATCGGGTGTCACGAGACTTGGATCGTCCATGTCTAATCGCCTACCAACTCCCTCTACCACATCGGTTCCTCGGGGACGGGTTGGAGCTGATTGTACCTGCGATCGAAGCAAGTTGCGTTCATTAGTTAGAGTTTCAATTTGTTTTTCATATACCTCGGTGAATCTGGCATTGGCCTCTTTCTGGCTTTCCAAATCTTTCCGTAGAGCAATCATTGTTGATCGGAGTTCCATAATGACGTCAGCGTCGCCTCCTCCAACTCCCCGTTGCTCGGAAGTACCATGATTGCCATTGGTGTCCTTGGAACCTTGCTCGACTCCATCACCATCCCCTGTTTCATCTATGTTTCCTGTACCGTCTACGTTTCCAATTCCGTCCACGTTTCCAGTTCCTTGATTGTTCGTCTCCTTATTGACCTCGTGATTGTCGAGCTCCCCTACGTGGCTGTATGTAGTTTGGATTCCCTCCATGTGATGGATCTTGCGGTTGTTTTGGCGTGACTTCTTTTTTGGCTACGACCCCACGGTGGGCGCCAATTGTTTTGGGCAGGATAATCGTACTAACACGTTACCTGCTAAAATAGGGGAATTCCTAACCAAAAAACAATTGTAACGCGTTATGATCTAAAAGCAAGATGTAGAATCGAATAAAAAATGAAGAACAAATGTCGAGTAAGTAGGAATGCGTATTGCGATTATCGTTGTGGAGAAATCTCTCCCTAATATTTGAGAACACTCGAATGGAAATTGAAAACGGAATGATTGAGATGATCTTTTGCTTATGGTTCGTGCTCAATGTGCATATGCCCCTCTATTTTCGCCTCTGCCTCCTCTTATATTGCTTCTTTCCTTTTGGACCGTTGGGGGGACGCTCACCATATCCCGGGGATTTCGCTACCGGTATCAATGTGGTAGCCGTTGAAGCGAGTAAATGCATGATCCCAAGAATTTCGCCATGCGTGGATTCTCTCTTGACCGGTAACCAGGGCTTGATAGACTGGGCTTTCAGGGTTCCTTCTGGGCTTTGATTTAGGAGGGCCCAACAATTATCAAATTAATTGATCAAACACTGGAGCACTTCAAAGCTCGTACTCTCACTTCCAAACAATAGAAAATATATAATATCCAAGATTCTATACTATAGACTTACCAACACAATTTGTTGAAGAAAGTTTCCAAAGATAATCCTTTTACCTCGCTTCATGATCCATACTGATCTTTTAGAATTACTCAAGACTTATAAGATTCTCTAAATCTTAACATTGAGAAGTAGAGGTTCTAACTCATTCCTTTTATTGAAAATCGAATTTCAACCAAATTCAGAAATTCCTAAAAAAAAAATCTCGTGAAAACTCTTACTCTTCAAAGAAACTCACTTTAAAAACAACACTTGAACTTTCATATCTCAAGAAAAAGAAATTAACAATTTCTTTCACATAACTTTAAATCATGATCTTATTAAACAAAATTCTTAACTTGGAATCTTCCATCATACGAGCTTAAAATAGGAAACCTTCAAAATAGAAAGTCTTTATGAAGTACAATACTTAATTTCAAAATTTCACAAGAAGTTTCCAAATAACATGAAAGAAACGACGAAGGTACACTCAATTCAGACTCTCAAGAGAGAATAGGAATTTATCGAGAACTTGGTCTAGAACCGGGTCAACTTTAGGTATCTTCACCTAATCTTACTTTGGATCCTTCTCGGAATCCATTCCCATCTCCAGGGAATCAAATGTCCACTATAGGACCTTTTTTCACATAAACCATTACAAACTTGTTACCTCGTGTTCTACAATTCCCTTTCCTCCTTCTATCTCTTCACGAGTCTGACTTCCAATCTTAACCACTTTCCATAAATGGTTCTAAGATAACACCCATATAGAATTCTCCGTAATTCTATATAAAAGATGAAAGTCTTAAGCAAGACTCAGGAACTTTTAGCTCTGATACCACTTCTGTAACACCCCCTTACTTACCCTGGAGGTATTACCGCCAGTAACCCCGATTAGGACTAAACTAGAGTTACCCAATGCTTTAACCTGATAGAACATACTAGAACAAGGTATAAGAAACCATTTAAAACCTAACAAAATTAAGTTAAATAATACAGCGGAAAAACAAGTAAAAGGTCTTATACAAACCTTAACTTAAAAAGAATAAATAAATAGAACAACCGTCTATTTGAACAAAGTCTTTAAAAAGACTTTCTGTAACTTCTTAACTTCTTTCCCACTTCGCTTTACAACACTTAACCAAGAACTTCACTCAAGCATAGCCATTGGAAACCTTTCTTCAACTTCTAAAGCTTCAAACCTCTGGATTCACCTCTTGAATCAACTTCCAAGAAGAGCCTGATGTGTCGTATACCAACGGTGGACACCAACCGACCATATAAAAGAAAGAAGATGGACGGGTTAGTCTAATGAAAGACTAAGCAAGTGGAGAAACTAACTTGGTTCTTATGGTTATGACTAAACATATTGGCATCAAAATCCGATTAGACTCGGATTATGATCTAACAGTTGGCAGTCTTATAGAGAATAAGAAGGGGACTTGCATAAACAAGAGAAAGAACACCACAACTTGTGGTTCCTTTAAGAAGCATAAACTACTAATGGAAACTTATACTAGCCACACAACATTCACAAACGTCTTCAATGATTAATCAGCTTAACTTAATCAAAGTTTGATTAAGAATCATTCTTAATCAGAGGCAAGAATGGTTATCACAAGAACTAACCATTCAGTTACATTAACGTGCTTATCGCGCACTCTTCACTTTATGATTTTAACATTACACATCCATTTTAATAACTTTTAATCGACCCAAACTGCTGCCGATAAATTCCTTGTAACTGATGTCGTCAGGGTGAGAGGGCCTATTTCATCCGTGACCACTTGACCCACATCAGTTTCTTTTGCACTTAGCTAGAGTGCACTATTGTCCTCCTTAACGTGAAGTGAGACGTGAGTCATGACTCCAATATTGGGATCCGCTAGCAAGCTACGCCCCCCAATACAGACTTTGTTATAAAGAGGTCATTGGAGACTCGGCTCCTACCCCTGGACTACCTATTTTACAACAGTGTTTCAGCATAGAACCACTAAAGAGATGTTTTGGAGTCTAAACTCCTATCTCTAACTGTAACACCCCTATTTTACAACATTGGGTATTACCGCCAGTGACCTCGGATTTTACCATCCAATGTCACCCAAGGCTTTTAGAATGATATAAAATGATAAAATGCGGAATTAAACATGGTTATATAAAGAAAAGGTGCTCCCGAAGGAGACTTTGTTCTTACAACCCCAAATCACGTTACCAAAAGCTTGTTCTGAAATTACAATTCATAAAGGAAACCGTCTTTGAACATAATTGAAAATAAACCAAAAGGAGATTCAAGTACATCTTGGAACTTCTTGCCCTTCCTTTGTCCTTCACCTTACACCTTGTGATTATTCCTAGGTTCTGACATAATTCGCGAGGGGCGAGAATATGCCAGGCAAAACATGCGGAAAAGAAGAATTAGTCTAAGAGACTAAGCAAGCGGGACCGGAACTTCCCAAGGGTAATTCGGTAATTTGAGAAATACGAAGAAGATAACGATAGTTTATGTTTGGAAAGAAGGTTGTTTTACGTGGGGTTTAATGGTACGAGGGAGAGCGTATCTCAAGCAGAGATAGCTCGTTAATTTAGAGAAGAACTACTAGATTGTAGACTTCTTTTAGCATCGAGAATAAAAGATGTGTTGGGAACGTTATTAATTCATACAAGTTATAAACCTCTCGCGCCCTGAGCGGACCGAGTGCCAGATCGATCATTTGAGATCGGTCCGGTTTTAATATCTTAAATGTGCATTGGGCACTTATGTAACGTATTTGATTTAATGATTTTTAAAGGGGTGGGAGTTCGGATGGCCCGATCCACCAAGGGAAACCCAGTTTCCCGACACTTAGCTAGAGTGCGCTCATCCCTCCTTGCAATCGGAGCGGATGGGATCATGATCCCGAAAGTCGTACTTCAAACACGTAGGCACTTACGACTTAGTAGAATTATATAGAGGCGTCGGCTATTCCGCGCCCCTTACTAGTTTGTTCGACGTGGATCTCTGAACGAGTCCATAAACAACCAAAGCCATAATCACACTAGCATAAATAGTCCTAAGAGATAATAATAGCGAACTATACTAACAAAGGTCGTTACATCTAAGAATCGATATTTCCTAAGTTCATTCATTACTTAGCACACAAGTTGTTCCCAACATCGAGAAGTTCACGGAAACGAATTTATAAAGGTCACAAGGGGAAAATCCACTTGCTTTGGTTCTGACGATAACGGATTTAGCGATAAGACGGAGGTGTGGTTCGCGACTTCGAACGAGAATCCCGACCTAGCGACACGGAAATTTTACGAACGGTTTTAAATATGAAATTCCTTTTAAGGTTCGGATTTCTCACGTGTACTTAGCTTAAGTGAATGGAATTCTAAATTATTATAATAATAATTTAGGTAGCTAAATTAAAATAATAATATTCCTTTATTATTATTTTAATTTCGAAATATCCTTTTATTCCATTTAATACAAAACTCATTGATTATTCAAAATAATTTCTTTAATTTCAACGATATTCAAGGGTTATTTAAAGTTATTTTCCCTTCAAGGAATATTTTATTAATAATACTTTCTCAATTAAAATCCTTTTTAACTATAGGGGTCATAATAAAAAGAGGTAGAATAATATTAGACTATTTCTTAGTAACTTTCCATAGATAGAAATTCCTATTTATTTTATAAGGTAAGCTTTCCAAAACTATTATAATATAAAATAGATATTCTTATTTATTTTATTTCCAAGTTTCTTCCCTTAATTTATATATAGTTATATGCTCAAGGTTAAATATCCAACTATCTCTTATAGTATACTTTTATGATATCTAAGTTACAAAAACAATATCTTTCCATATTTTATAATATCTTTTTGTGTGAGATATTTCTATATATACTTTAGCAATATAATGCCCTAATTTATCTTGTAACTTTTCTTATGGTCACAACCTTTGTACATACAATAAGAGTTTATGCCTACTAATAATTCTTTACCCTAAAGATAAATTAAACTAATATTATAAGATTAATATAACCATCATCAATATACTTATTTTCATATAACTTGATATTCTCTATATTGTGAGATAATAATATTATTATTTGGAAAAGATTATATTTTTATAATGGTGATATTTTAATATAGAGACAACATCATAATCTAATAAATTTATGAAAATACCTTTTTAAAAAAGCTTCTTAAAAATATATTCAAACAAACATGTATTTGCTATTCATACTATAACATAGTAATGCAACAATATTTTATTTAATTGATTTATCCCCTTCTTCCAACTAGCAAGACTTATATAATATTTCTTATAAATCTTAAAAGCTTACAAGTAAATATTATTTGACCATCTTACTATTACTAGCATATTATAATAACTTAAATTAAATTAATAAATTAAATAAAAATTGAAATAAGGGTTTTTGGGTTTACTGTATTGCTTGCCTGTGTTACAGAACACAGAGGAGGAGAAGGCAGAGGGGAACCGACGGTGATGGGCGGCGGCGGTGGCGACTCCGGCGAGCAGAGGCGGCGGCCGGAAGGGGGCGGCGGTCGACGGTGGAGGCGCCGGTGGGCAGGGGCGACGGCCGGAGGTCCAAGGGGAGAAGAGGGGGCTCCTTGGTGGGATTTTGGAGAGGAAACTCAAGCTTGAAGGGGCTGATTTTTGAGAGAATTGAGAGCAATTTGTATGGCTGATTTGATGCCCCTTTTATAGGCCAAGAGGTGAAGCTTTGAGATCCATGGCAATGGGGGAGGGCCAATGGATGAAGAGGAGAAGCTCTTCCATTGGGCAAAGTTGTGCTTGTTGGTGGTGATGAAAGGTGATGTAAGCTTGGTGATGTCATGGAGCTAGTGTTATAGACTATGGGAGGAAGAAGAGCATGCAATGGTCCCTTTTGATTCTACGTCAGTTGCATCAGACAAAGTCTGACTACTTTTTTAGAAGAAGAAGGTTTATTATAAAAAGGGTGGGTAAAAGTGTAAGCAATTGCAATTGGTCTAGCGGATTTAGGGGGTTGGGCGTGTGAGTGGGTTCCAAGAGGTCTCGGGTTCAAGTCCCGTCTCTTGCATTCGTTTTGTTAGATTTTTAAAGGAATTTTTATGCCTTAAAGTAATACCTTTTTATTTAAATAAAATCAAGCTTTATAAGGTATTATTTTTATTTGCTTCTTTATTTATTCAAAATTCTTACAACATTCTATTAGAATTTTCTTGAATTTAATTTACTTGAAAATTCTCTTTTAAAAGAGAAGATAGAGGTTATTATGATATAATAAAATTCTCTCTTTATTTTGAGAAAAGTATTTATTAAAATAAATATTATATTATATTTGGTTTAAAAACCTTGGAATATGGCGGATATTACAATAGTACCCCCTTAAATTAGTTTCGTCCCCGAAACTAGACAAAAGTAGGGCGGTACTGGAATGTAGAGACAAAAACAATTACCAATCTCACGACTTTTGAGGATGCTACGGGGTCTAGTACCCCCCTTAAAAGGATCGTATTAGTGATGCTTAGGAGGACATTAACTCGGGAAAACGCCTCTGCATATCTTGCTCGGTTTCCCAGGTTGTACCTTCGTTGCCGTCTTTGGACCAGAGTACTCGGACTAAAGGTACTTCTTTGTTGCGCAATTGCTTAACTCGGTACTTTACAATCTTGAGTGGTTTCTCCTCATAGGTGCCATCCGACTGGATTTCGACGTCGTCGAAGTTGATTACATGTGATTCGTCGGGCACATACTTCCTTAGGAGTGACACGTGGAACACATTGTGAATGGGTGGGCTGATGGTGGTAAGGCAACCCGGTATGCTAGGTTGCCAACCCTTTCTAGGATCTCGAAAGGTCCTACATAACGAGGGTTGAGCTTGCCTCGTTTCCCGAAGCGGAAAACGCCTTTTGAGGGAGATACTTTGACGAACACCTTATCTCCAACCACGAACTCGATGTCTCGTTTCTTCAAGTCGGCGTAGGATTTTTGTCGACTCTGAGCAGTCAACATTCTTTGGCGAATAAGGGCCACCTTGGAAGCGGTCTTTTCAATCAAGTCTGGACCTAGAAGAATCCTGTCTACATTGTCGTCCGAACAGAGTGGGGAACGACACTTCATGCCGTACAAAGCTTCGAAGGGAGTCATCTTGATGGTAGAATGCCAGCTATTGTTGTATGTGAATTCTATGAGGCTCAAGCTGTCATCCCAACTTGTGGTGCGATCTAGCACACAGGCTCAAAGCATGTCCTCAAGAGTTTGGATGGTCCTTTCAGATTGACCATCGGTTTGAGGATGGAAAGTTGTGCTAAACTTCAGTTCTGTGCCCATGGCCTTATGTAATTCTTTCTAGAATGATGCCATGTATCGACCGTCTCGATCGGAGATGATCGTCTTCGGGGTTCCGTGGAGGCGGACTATTTCCTTGATGAAGACTGCTGCCAGCTTTGGGGCTTTCCACTTCTTCTGAATAACGATGAAATGAGCGCTCTTGGTAAGCCGGTCTACAATAACCTAGATTGAGTCCTTCTGCTTTTGAGTCTTGGGTAGGTCAGTTACGAAGTCCATTGCTATATCCTCCCATTTCCATTCTGGCACGGGGAAGGATTGCAATTTTCCTCCAGGTCTTCGGTGTTCGATCTTCACTTTCTGGCAGACTAAGCACTTGGATATAAACTCTGCGACTTCTTGTTTCAAATTTGGCCACCAGAAGTTTCTTCGTACATCTTTGTACATTTTGCTTGCTCCTGGGTGGACGGAATAGGCAGATGCGTGGGCTTCTTTCAGGATGGTCTTTCGAAGCTCGTCCACTGCTGGCACACAGATCCGGTTTCTCAACCAAAGGGAACCGTCATCTTGAATGACGAACCCAGGTGCCTTGCCTTCTTGTACTTCGCCGCTTATTCCGATCAGCATGATGTCATCAGTCTGCTTTTCCTTGATCTCGGTTAGCAAGTTGGATTGGATCTCCAAAGTGTTTAGACAACCTTGTTGTCTTCCAAACTAGACGTCTAGACCTCGATGCCTTCTCTGATCAGTTCTTGTTGTAACTTAGGTTGGGCCGTTAGCATTACGACCAGGCCCTCTTGTTGGGTCTTACGACTAAGAGCATCTGCTACAACGTTGGCTTTGCCTGGATGGTAGAGCAGCTCGATGTCGTAGTCCTTTAGTAGTTCCAGCCATCTTCTCTGCCTCATGTTCAGTTCCTTTTGAGTGAACACGTACTTCAAACTTTTGTGATCGGTGAAGATCTGAAATTTGACACCGTACAAGTAATGTCGCCAAATCTTCAAAGCGAACACTACTGCTACTAGCTCAAGGTCGTGCGTCGGATAGTTCACTTCGTAGACCTTGAGTTGCCGGGATGCATAGGCAATTACTTTACCTCTCTGCATTAGCACGCATCCCAATCCTTGTTTCGACGCATCACTGTAGACCACGTAATCATCGTGTCCATCTGACAGTGTTAGCACTAGTGCACTCGTGAGGCGTTTCTTAAGTTCTTGGAAACTCTCCTCACACTTTTCATCCCACACGAACTTCTTATGTGTCTTTCAGAGTAGCTTCGTCATAGGGAGAGCAATCTTCGAGAATCCTTCAACGAACCTTCTGTAGTACCCTGCAAGTCCTAGGAAGCTGCGAATTTCTTTCACATTCTTCGGTTGCTTCCATTCTGAGCCTGCTTCGATTTTCTTTGGGTCCACCATAACTCCTTCTTGGTTGATGATGTGGCCTAAGAAAGCCACTTCTGTAAGCCATAGGTCACACTTGGACAACTTGGCGTAAAGTTGGTGGTGCCTTAGAATCTGTAGCACGGTTCGAAGGTGTTCTTCATGTTCTGCTTGATCCTCGAAGTAGATTAAGATGTCGTCGATGAAGACGATGACAAACTTGTCGAGGTACTCATGGAAGCATCGGTGCATCAGATCCATGAACACTGCTGGCACATTGGTCTAGCCAAATGGCATTACTACAAATTCGTAGTGACCATAGCGGGTGCAGAAAGCTGTCTTCAGAATGTCCTCCTCTCGAATCCGAAGTTGATGATACCCGGATCTTAGGTCAATCTTTGAAAAGATTTTTGCACCCTTGAGTTGATCTAAGAGTCATCTATCCTTGGAAGAGGATATTTATTCTTGATGGTGACTTTGTTCAATTCTCTGTAGTCGATGCATAAGCAGAAAGTCCCGTCCTTCTATTTCACAAAGAGCACAGGTGCTCCCCAAGACGAAGCACTTGGTCAGATATAACCTTTCTCAAGTAGTTCTTCGAGCTGACCCTTGAGTTCCTTCATCTCTATCGGGGCCATCCTGTAGGGGGCCTTGGAGATTGGTGCGGTTCCAGGCTCGAGGCTTATTGTAAACTCGACTTCTCGTCGGAGAGGTAATCCAGGAAGCTCTTTTGGGAATACGTCGGGAAATTCTCTGGCCACTGGAATTTCTTGAATGTCCATGACCTCTTTCTCCCTTGACTCGAGGTAGAAAAGATACCCAATGTAGCCTTGTCGGAGTAGCTTCCCGGCCTTCATGGCATTGATCACTTTTCCATTTTCTTCTTCTCGTTTTCCTTTGAAGTTACATACATGCTTCCCTCCGGAGTTGATGGTTACAGTTCGGGTATAGAAATCGATTACCGCTCCATGCTGAGTCAACCAATCTCTTCCGAGAATGATGTCGTAGGGGTCCATTGGAATGCATATCAAGCTGGAGCTGAAGTTCCCGCCTTGAATGCATAAGGGGAAACCACCTAACTGTTTGGCTCCTATAATTCTTTCTCCGTTTGGAAGGTTCACAATAAATGGCTCACATTCTTCGAGGTCATCAAATTCTAAGAGTTCTACACATTTTTCAGATATGAAGGAGCGCGAAGCGCCTGAATCGAAGAGTATAAACACATCTTTAGAGTGGATCTGGAGAGTACCTTGGCAGATAGGTTCCTCTGGCTTATCGGTGGTGCGCATCTCGTACAACCGCTGCCCTTGACCGTGAGGATACATAGGCCCTTTTCCTTTCTGATGAGCCGTGGACTGGACCGATGAAGTTCCTGCGGGCTTGTTCGAAGCTTGCGTGCGCTGAGATACGGTGTTAGACCGGGTTTGGCCTGCGGAAATTGTTGGTTGCCTGCAGAATTGCCGAAGGTGTCCGTCTTTGTTGCAGTTGTAGCACCTCCTGAGAGGCTTAGGGCATTTCCGGTTTATGTGTCCGGGCTCTACACAGTTGTGACAGACTATCGGGGTCTTTGCTGATTCGGGCCTAGGGCCAAGTCTGGATCCAGCTGACGAGGTCTTTTGCTTGCTCTTCTTGGACCACTGAGATCCTTACGGAGATGTTGGCCTCTTAAAACCACTGTGACTGGAGTGGTGAGGCTTTCCTTCACCGAATTTCTTGCGCTTGATGACCTTAAGAGTCGTCTCCATTCTGTGAGCATGGTCCACGTATTCTTCCAAAGTTCTGAAGGAGCGGTTTGCCATCCAAGGTTTGATGTGATCGCTCATCCAGCGGTGGAAGTGTTTGATCTTTTGTTTCTCCGTGGTGATCTCTTCCTCAGCGTATTGCAGAAGGTGGTTGAACTTCTTCGCTCGCTCCAGCACACTTAACCCATGTAGCTTCGGGGAGTGAAGTTTGTCCAGCTTCTCCTCTCTCATGGATCCGGAGAAGAATCGGTGCATCATTTTGTCCTTGAACATGGCCCATCTTAGATCAGGGCGTCTGGACAGACTAGAGCTCTCCCACCATTCGCCAGCTTCATCTTTCCGTTTTAGTGCAGCCATGTGTACCTTGTCAGCTTCGGATCAAGGTATGTTCCTTAGAAGTCTCTCGACGTGGGAGAACCAATATTGGATCCCGGATGGGTCGCCGGTCCCATCATAAGAGTCGGGTTTCATGGCGTTGAAAGTTTTGATCCCTTCAGTGAAACTGATCTCTTTTTGTCCCTCTGGATTGACCTTTGCTACCAGAGCTGCTTCCCCCTGTACTTCTTCTGGCACCTCCTCTGGGGTTTCGAGGTTTCCGGGTTTGGCATCGCAGCGGGAATGGCCTCTTGTACCAACTGTTGTACTAGAGCGCGTAAGGCGGCTACCGTCTCAGCATTAAGTGCGATGGGAGCTACTGGTGCTGGGGGCGAATTAACTCGAGGTCCTCCTCCGACCTCGGATTCGCTTTCAGCATGGCTTTCTCTAATGCCATCGGGACTGCGATTGGTAGCCCTTGTGTTTACCATCTGAATGTTTTAGTTTAGACTTATTTGTTAATTCAGTAATGTGTGCAAGAATTAATGAGCAAGCTTTAATAGCAGAAAACAAGGGACAATTCTATTATAATTGATTCAAACGGAAATACAATGGCTTTATAACTTCAGCCACTTTGAACGGAAAAATAGGAAATAAACTAAGCCGATTCGACTTCTTAAGGACAAAATGAAGTCGAAAGAAGTGGTCTATGCTCACTTCTTAGAAGGAAAATACAATGCTAAGGAAAACTAGACATGGTCGGTGTAAGTATCGAGGAATCCTTCCTCGAAAAGAGTCTCATCAAAGACACCGGTCTCGTTGTTAAGGAGTAGGTTGGCCTGCTCAATCCTTCGCTGGCGACGGTTTTCGCGGGCCTGTGACTCCGCAATGTATATCCTGAATTGGAGTCTCTCTCTTTGTTCCCTTTCGGACTCGCTGACTCATTCTTCTCGGTGACTCTGTAGTAGGTCCCGGTTCACCCTACGTCCTCTGGTGGGTACAACGCTGCGAGGTGGGGGACGGTTGATCAGATCAGGGGCTGACGAGCCCGGCGGTTGGATGACTCACCTTCCATCCATGTGGTGAACCCCTCCATTTGTACCTCCCTAGATGCTTGCCTAGCCCGCTCGAGCAGTGAGGGTGGCCCGTAGAATCTCTCCTCCATGTTGGATTCTAGCTGAAGACGTTGGAGGAGTGCCTCGTCCTCTTGACACCAAAAGTGTGTCATCGGTGGCATCGGCCCTTCGGGCTCGGGCGCTCGTGGGGGTGAGACTAGGGGTGGCAAATTCTGATCCGACCCGAAATAACGGACCGAACAACCCAATTCGAGAACCGACCGCTATCCGAAAAAAATTACAAAATGAAATCTGAAACCAACCCGATCTGACCGATTCTAACCCGAACCCGAAAGCAACCCGTTTAAAAAAGCAACCCGAAACCGATTATATCCAAAAAGACCAACCCGATACATACCCGAATCCGAGCAACCCGAACCCGATTGTACCCGAACCGGTTGTATCCGAAAACCGAAACAATCCGAACCCGATTACACCCGAAACAACCTGAACCTGATTATACCCGTGACCTAGATTATACAATAATCCAAGTCTCGGGTATTCACGGTGTAATTTACTAAAGATAAAAAATATTTTTTTTATTTTTTTGTCAAATTTTTTTAAGCTGTTTAACGCTTGTATTATGATTTAATTGAACATAAACATATGACCATAAAAAATGAACAAACAGTACTAATATGTGAACACACTTGTAATATATGTGAACATATTATAAAATCTCTGAACTGAAAAGTGTGAAAATATGTGAACATGTCTTATAATAGTGTGAACATATGCATAAAATATGTGAACGTAACGTAAAAAATCAAATTTCGTGTTTTTGGCAAAAAAGCGAAACTAAGAAAATTTTAAAAAAAATTATTTTTTTCTCAAAATTACCATTTTGCCCCTATCTCTTTTAATCTTAGCCATCCATTTCTCAAATCCAAGGGCCCTCATTTGTTTCTAGTTTTCATGATAAGAATCATTTCCATGTGAATCAACCTCTACTAATGTATACTAAAATATATCATATATTCTATTGATAGTTTATTATATTTCAAAATATCAGCATATAGTTAAAAAAATTATATACTTGGAGTGCAAGATTTGTTAAAAGAAAAAAAAATTATTATGTATAAAGTTAATATAAAAAATATTAGCATATAGATCAAAGTTTGTTAAAAGATATGATATGCATAAAATTAATATAGAAAGTATCAACATATGAATACATAAAGTCATTATAATATAAACAATTGGATGTATAAAAAGAATAATAAAAGTTATTATTTAAAAGCTTGACATTATTTTATTCTAGTAACGTCACGTGGCACAATTTTTTCAACAGACATGGTTTCTGCTTTATAATGTATTAGGTAGATATCATCATTCATCACAAAAAGATATATTTATTTAATAATAGTCTATTAAGATCTTATTCATTTATGTATATTATGATAGTTATACTAATATCAATATGATATTTTATCTATTTTGTGTTTTTAGTTTCCAAAACAATATAAGATCTTATTTATGATTAATGTATAAAATCATGTAAATATAAGATATGAGATAATTATTTGGATATTGGATTGAAATCATTTTAATAACTTTTAGAACTATATTGATCATAATCTCACAAGTCATACACACCAATATCATTATTCTTCACAAAAAAATATATTTATCAAATGAAAAAATATTTTATTTATTTATGTCTATATTCAATTATTCATCATAGTTATACCAAAATCAATATGAGATTTTATAATATTTATGTTTTGAGTTTTCAAACTATTGGTTGATAGAATATAAGATCTTATATGTTATTAATATATAAGATCATATGAATATAAGAGATCGTATAATCATTTAGTTATGAAATAGCGTTAGTTCTCGCACCTTTTACAAGATTTTATGAAATTATTGTATTATGTATTTGTACTTGTTAAATTTTGATCAAACTGATGATATAAATAAGAATATTTTAGAAAAACTATACATATCTTATCTAAAAAAAACTATCGTTTCTAAAAATAATCATTAAAAATTGATATAAGAAAAGATATTTTAAGAATTATATATATCTTATCTAAAAAATAATATTATCCCAAAATAAAACTAATATATTTTTTTAATATATATAAATATAAATATTTAGAAATAATTCGATTAAATTTCAACTAATCGGTTTGATTTAAAAAAGATGAATGATATATTTTAATATGGAATTATTTTATATATTATTTTAACCTCTGCTTTAGTATGTAGTAATAATTGAAATTATTTTAATGACTTTAGAACTACTTACCATAGTCTCATATAGTCATGGATTCCAATATTATTATTCATCACAAAAGATATATTTCTTCAATAAAATGTAAAGATTTTATTTATTTATGTATATGATCTTGAAATTGTATGTGACTATAAAATTATTATTTGTGAACTAAGATCATTTTAAATTATTGGAGTATAACATCATATAATCATTAGTTGTAACATGTAATTAGTTGATTGCAATATCATAAGAATTTTTTATGAATATAAAATCTTACATATGTTTAATAGCATATAATCTTTACTTTTGATTTATGAATATTATATCTTATGAATTTGTAAATTGTGATCATCTATTAATTTGATTGACTTTTCCGGTCAAATATTGATTGATTTATTCTACAAGTGGTAAATTTCATCTTTAAAAACTCAATATCAAATTCAAATTCAAATAGTATATTATAAATACAGCGATTCTTAATATTATCATGACCCATTCATTAAATTCATATAACTTCTATCACTTAAATAAAGTTATTTTGAACTCTTAATATCGATTTCAACCGAAATTCAATCAAGACCTAATTCAACCAAAATTTGATTTAGTCGAACACCGATTTAACCGACCTGATTCAACCGAAATCCGATTCAACTGAAATCCGATTCAATCGAACATTGCAAAAACCGACTAAACCGAAATCCGGATTTGCTTGACCGATTTTGACCCGATAACCCCGATGTAACTGACAATTTACACATCCGACCCGATCCGATCCGACCCGAAATACCCGATTACCTATCATATCCGTTACTAATCGAAACCCGAATGATCCGAAATTCGAATAACCCAACCGAAATCCGACCGATTTACCGTATTGCCACCCCTAGGTGAGACTACCTCCACTCTCGGGACCTGACTTGTGGACGGCATGACCCTGGGAACCTGGATCATAGGTGGCATGGGTATTGGGGGGACATATTCCATTCTGGGACTTACTGGAGGTGGTGGTGGTGGTGTCTCAGGGTCGATAACCACCCCATCCGAATCTTCTTCCTCAGACTCCTCAAACTCTTGGTCTTGTTGATTCATGGCATCCCATTCCTCCTACGCTTTCCATAGCAGCTCATATTCCTCGTCATCCACTTCATCTGGTTCCCCGTGCTCAAGGTCTAGCTCGGGTACAATTCCCCCTGGTTGGTATTCGGGTACCCACCCGTCGTTCTCGTCGTCAGTATGATCCTCTGGTACGTAGCCTGGTGCTATCTCCTCATCCCCCGAGGGATAGTCCTCGGGGTAATACGCCGGGGATGGTGGGGGTGCAATGGGTGCTGGGTAGTCTTCTGGTAACTCGATGGGAAGGTCGGGGTCCTCCTCCGGATCCTCTTCGGATTCTTCCCAAGGTTCCATGTTTTGATCGATCTCGATGTTCTCTCCGATATGTTCTTCTTCGGGTTGATGGAAGAAGTCGCTTGGAGCATCGTAGTAAGGAAAATATGCGTTCGGGGCATGCATTCCAAAGCGGGCTTCGTTGGCTTGGTTTTCTAAGCGGTTGGCTCTTCTCTGGTTAACCATGGTGTCTGAGGAAGGAAGAAGAGAAAGGCGTTAATATAGAACATCCTTAGTTCCTATAAGGTGAAGACATAGTGAAGGAAGTCAAGCCTTTGAAAAATTACTAAAACAAAGGTTTATTTTATACTTTTCATTTTCTTGGCCCTACTTAGAGGGTTTAGGATTTTCTCTTTTGAACATGTTATTTCAAGAAGGTGGGGAAATTCTTTAAAAGATTCTCGTTATAAGAATTTCCGAACTTGTAGAAATTACTATGATGAAGGTTTCAAGAAAAGTTCTAACTTAGGCGATTAAGTTAAAGAGTTGGAACATATTTATTACTTAAGTTTTTAGGAGGTAAAAAGGGAAGTTTCTAAAGGTAAGAGTTCTAGAACTAAATTAAAGTTTTAAAAGAATTTTTTTAAGGACTTTCTTCTCTTGGAAGTTTAGAAAATTGACACTTTTAAGTTTCTTAAAGGATATAAAAAGAAAACTCTCTATAAATAGGAGTTTTGGTTTTGCGGAATAAAAACTTAGGTTTTAAAAGTTCTCGGGTTTTGGAAATTTTCGGTTTTAAAAGTTTTCGGTTTTGAAAACAAAACGTTCGGCTTTGATACCATAATTGTAACACCCCTATTTTACAACATTGGGTATTACCGCCAGTGACCTCGGATTTTACCATCCAAAGTCACCCAAGGCTTTTAGAATGATATAAAATGATAAAATGCGGAATTAAACATGCTTATATAAAGAAAAGGTGCTCCCGAAGGAGACTTTAATCTTACAACCCCAAATCACGTTACCAAAAGCTTGTTCTGAAATTACAATTCATAAAGGAAACCGTCTTTGAACATAATTGAAAATAAACCAAAAGGAGATTCAAGTACATCTTGGAACTTCTTGCCCTTCCTTTGTCCTTCACCTTACGCCTTGTGATTATTCCTAGGTTCTGACATAATTCGCGAGGGGCGAGAATATGCCAGGCAAAACATGCGGAAAAGAAGAATTAGTCTAAGAGACTAAGCAAGCGGGAACGGAACTTCCCAAGGGTAATTCGGTAATTTGAGAAATACGAAGAAGATAACGATAGTTTATGTTTGGAAAGAAGGTTGGTTTACGTGGGGTTTAATGGTACGAGGGAGAGCGTATCTCAAGCAGAGATAGCTCGTTAATTTAGAGAAGAACTACTAGATTGTAGACTTCTTTTAGCATCGAGAATAAAAGATGTGTTGGGAACGTTATTAATTCATACAAGTTATAAACCTCTCGCGCCGTGAGCGGACCGAGTGCCAGATCGATCATTTGAGATCGGTCCTGTTTTAATATCTTAAACGTGCATTGGGCACTTATGTAACGTATTTGATTTAATGATTTTTAAAGGGGTGGGAGTTCGGATGGCCCGATCCACCAAGGGAAACCCAGTTTCCCGACACTTAGCTAGAGTGCGCTCATCCCTCCTTGCAATCGGAGCGGATGGGATCATGATCCCGAAAGTCGTACTTCAAACACGTAGGCACTTACGACTTAGTAGAATTATATAGAGGCGTCGGCTATTCCGCGCCCCTTACTAGTTTGTTCGACGTGGATCTCTGAACGAGTCCATAAACAACCAAAGCCATAATCACACTAGCATAAATAGTCCTAAGAGATAATAATAGCGAACTATACTAACAAAGGTCGTTACATCTAAGAATCGATATTTCCTTAGTTCATTCATTACTTAGCACACAAGTTGTTCCCAACATGGAGAAGTTCACGGAAACGAATTTATAAAGGTCACAAGGGGAAAATCCACTTGCCTTGGTTCTGACGATAACGGATTTAGCGATAAGACGGAGGTGTGGTTCGCGACTTCGAACGAGAATCCCGACCTATCGACACGGAAATTTACGAACGGTTTTAAATATGAAATTCCTTTTAAGGTTCAGATTTCTCACTTGTACTTAGCTTAAGTGAATGGAATTCTAAATTATTATAATAATAATTTAGGTAGCTAAATAATAATATTCCTTTATTATTATTTTAATTTCTAAATATCCTTTTATTCCATTTAAAACAAAACTCATTGAATATTCAAAATAATTTCTTTAATTTCAACGATATTCAAGGGTTATTTAAAGTTATTTTCCCATCAAGGGATATTTTATTAATAATACTTTCTCAATAAAAATCCTTTTTAACTATAGGGATCATAATAAAAAGAGGTAGAATAATATTAGACCATTTCTTAGTAACTTTCCATAGATAGAAATTCCTATTTATTTTATAAGGTAAGCTTTCCAAAACTATTATAATATAAAATAGATATTCTTATTTATTTTATTTCCAAGTTTCTTCCCTTAATTTATATATGGTTATATGCTCAAGGTTAAATAACCAACTATCTCTTATAGTATACTTTTATGATATCTAAGTTACAAAAACAATATCTTTCCATATTTTATAATATCTTTTTGTGTGAGATATTTCTATATATACTTTAGCAATATAATGCCCTAATTTATCTTGTAACTTTTCTTATGGTCACAACCTTTGTACATACAATAAGAGTTTATGCCTAGTAATAATTCTTTACCCTAAAGATAAATTAAACTAATATTATAATATTAATATAGCCATCATCAATATACTTATTTTCATATAACTTGATATTCTCTATATTGTGAGATAAGTAATATTATTATTTGGAAAAGATTATATTTTTATAATGGTGATATTTTAATATAGAGACAACATCATAATCTAATAAATTTATGAAAAATACCTTTTTATAAAAGCTTCTTAAAAATCTATTCAAGCAAACATGTCTTTTCTATTCATACTATAATATAGTAATGCAACAATATTTTATTTAATTGATTTATCCCTTTCTTCCAACTAGCAAGACTTATATAATATTTCTTATAAATCTTAAAAGCTTACAAGTAAATATTATTTGACCATCTTACTATTACTAGCATATTATAATAACTTAAATTAAATTAATAAATTAAATAAAAATTGAAATAAGGGTTTTTGGGTTTACTGTATTGCTTCCCTGTGTTACAGAACACAGAGGAGGAGAAGGCAGAGGGGAACCGGCGGTGATGGGCGGCGGCGGTGGCGATTCCGGCGAGCAGGGGCGGCTACCGGAAGGGGGCGGCGGTCGACGGTGGAGGCGCCGGTGGGCAGGGGCGGCGGCCGGAGGTCCAAGGGGAGAAGAGGGGGCTCCTTGGTGGGATTTTGAGGAGGAAACTCAAGCTTGAAGGGGCTGATTTTTGAGAGAATGTAGACCAATTTGTAAGGAGAGGAAGAAGGAATGAGAAGTGTGAGTTCTATGGCTGATTTGATGCCCCTTTTATAGGCCAAGAGGTGAAGCTTTGAGATCCATGGCAATGGGGGAGGGCCAATGGATGAAGAGGAGAAGCTCTTCCATTGGGCAAAGTTGTGCTTGTTGGTGGTGATGAAAGGTGATGTAAGCTTGGTGATGTCATGGAGCTAGTGTTATAGACTATGGGAGGAAGAAGAGCATGCAATGGTCCCTTTTGATTCTACGTCAGTTGCATCAGACAAAGTCTGACTACTTTTTTAGAAGAAGAAGAAGAAGAAGGTTTATTATAAAAAGGGTGGGTAAAAGTGTAAGCAATTGCAATTTGGTCTAGTGGATTTAGGGGGTTGGGCGTGTGAGTGGGTTGCAAGAGGTCTCGGGTTCAAGTCCCGGTTCTTGCATTCTTTTTGTTAGATTTTTAAAGGAATTTTTATGCCTTAAAGTAATACCTTTTTATTTAAATAAAATCAAGCTTTATAAGGTATTATTTTTATTTGCTTCTTTATTTATTCAAAATTCTTACAACATTCTATTAGAATTTTCTTGAATTTAATTTACTTAAAAATTCTCTTTTAAAAGAGAAGATAGAGGTTATTATGATATAATAAAATTCTCTCTTTATTTTGAGAAAAGTATTTATTAAAATAAATATTATATTATATTTGGTTTAAAAACCTTGGAATATGGCGGATATTACACTAACTATCTTACTTCACAACAAAAACAAGTTGCTGGGTAGAACCGTATCAAAGTTCAAAGTCAAGATCTCAGAAATATAAAAAACAAGTAGCGTAGCGGAACCGAAAGGCCCTTACGGTGGCTCCGCAACCAACCCGCTAATTAATTAAGCTCAACCTTTACCTTTACTTGAGCCCATGGCTCGCTTGGTTCGTTAATGGCTCGATCCAAGAGCCCAAGCTGGTTGGGTGTTGTCCGGTGGCGGCCCTCGCGGTGCAAACTCCCACCGGAGCTTGCATATAACGAAAGGGCGAGGGAGCTTGCACGGTTCGAGCAGCAAGTCTGGCACGGCGGAGCTCACCTGGCTCAGTCTATGGGGGTTAGGGGATGCACCTGATGGTGGCTGGCCCAGGAGAAGTAGCCTCCGACGATGCACAGCGAGGCATAGAAGATTGTCGGCGGTGACGAATTCGATTCCTTTCTTTCCGAGTCCATCGTTCCGCCCTGATTCTCGTTGGTTCTGATTCTTAGCTGCAGCTCAAGCCCAAGAAAAATTCAGAGAGGAAGAAGATGAGGTGAAGGAGACGATCAAGAGGTGACGGAGAAGGCGGGGGAAAAGGGGAGCAGCCGCGGTGAAGGTGCTCGAATTCTCTTCCTTTCCTCTGTTTTTTTTTCATCCTCATCCTATCACTCTCTGGTTCTCTTTACTTAACAAGGCAGAGAAAGTATCGGTTTTGAAGCCAAGACCCGTCTCGGAACGGGATTCGCGTTAAAGCGGTAAAATTATGTACCTCGGATGGAAAAACTTACTAAACGAAAAACGTCCCGTAAATTATGTAGACGAATATAATCAATTTTCCATGATTTTATCACGCTACCTTCAATTTTTAAGGCTTCCATTTTGTATTTTAAAACCTTTACAATACATAATTAAAATGACGGCTTATCCAATAAATATTCTTTTTCCATTGAAAAATCCTAGAATTCACATCGATCCATAAAATCATTTCTTTATGATTTTAGGATATCACCAAGAATTTTCTAGGATTTAATTTCCAACAAAAATATTGGATTAAACGTTAAAACGAACAAAGAGGTTAAAAGGATATCTGAGAAAAATTCAAAAATATCCTTAAAAACCACAGTTATTACAGTCCATGAGATCTTGTACTTGTCCTTGAAGCTCAGCAGTTTCCTGTGGACTTGCCTTATATGCTGCACGGTTTGGTAGAGAAGCTCTGGGCACCAAGTTAATTTGATGCTCAATGCCTCTAATTGGTGGAAGGCCTTGTGGCAACTCTTCAGGCATAACATCTTCAAATTCCTGTAATAGATCCTGAATACACTTTGGAAGATGAGAGATGTCTTGATTTATGATTAATATTTCTTTCCTCATAAGAAGTAAGCAAAAAGAAGTAGGGAAAGAAGTACTAGACTGTGCAACTAGAGAGCACTTTTCTACGCTGCCTTTCAAGCCGATTTTTGGCTCTTTTTGCAGGCGTTTTTCTTCCTGATTTGTAGCTCTCTGAGTCTCTGAATTGCTCCCAAAATTTGAGCCAGAACGCCTGGGTGGAGACTGGGAAACGCCGGTGTTGTTTGATGATGCGTCGGACGCCGAGCGTTGTGCCGCCACTTTGGCCGCAGCTTCGGCCTCTTCCTTCTCTTCCTTGGCACGCCTAAGTGCCCTAGCTTGATCTAGACGTACCTGGTCCTGTAAAACTTGTTGGGGCAACAATGGTAGAAGAGACACTCTCCTCCCGTCATAGTTAAACGAATAGGTATTAAGCATGCCATCATAAATAACTCTCCTATCGAATAACCATGGTCTACCTAACAAGATATGAGTGCATTCCATGTTTACCACATCACACATGATATCATCAACATAATTACCAATGGAAACACGAACTAAGCACTGATGAGTAACAAGATTAGGACTATCTGAATCATTAATACCATTGAGACCATAACTAGTAGCCCTAGGTTGAGTTTTTAATTGTAAGTGATCAACTACCTTAGCATTAATAATGTTACAACATCTACCACTATCAATTATCATACATAACACTTGATTCTTCACAGTACACCTAGTATGAAAAATGTTTTCTCTTTGATCTAGCCTAGGTGTGTCTTGTAAAGTAAGAGTACGCATGGTTACCAAGGTTAAAGGTTGTTCGGTGCAATCCGGTTCTATGGCCTCCACGTCCTCCTCTTGTTGTCCATTATTCTCCTCCTCCACTTGATTTGGAGGTATTTCTTCATCACTCATATAACCACCATTAGTGTTAAGGAGCACTTGTTTCCGATTTGGACAATCCTTAGTATAATGACCTCTTCCTTGGCATTTGTAACAAACTATGTCACGTGACCTAAGCTGATTTTGAGGTGCATTTGTGGGACGTCTTTGACCTTGAGAACCTGCTGATTTAGGTGAGCTAAAAGCTCCCTTTTGCTGCATAGAAGGGTTAGAAGAATAAGAATTGGAATTTGAACTAGGATTAGGAGAATACCTTTTTGGTGCGTCGAAGCTTCCTTCTTCTTCCTTTGTTGCTGCTCATATAGTAGTTGGGCTGAATGCACTAATGCATTGAGATCCTTGATTTGTTGAATCTCAAGTGTGTCTTTAATGGATTGATTTAGTCCAGCCATGAATTGGGTCCTTAGAGACCTTTATGAATGGTGAATTCCAGCCTTGAAGCTCAAATCTTCAAGCTCATTGAAGTACTCAGTTGGAGACTTGGTTCCTTGTTTGCATGTGACAACTTTAAGCCTCATGTTCTCGGTGTGTTCTTTTGGCACATACTTCTTTCTCATTACAAACTTCAGCTGGCCCTAAGTTTCAATAGGTGGCAAGGCCTTTCAGATTCTATCCTCCTTCATTCGGAACCACCAATTTCTAGCGGTCCCAACAAAGTGAATAACAACAACATCAACTTTCTCCCATTCTTCATAGCCAATGTGATCTAGAATGAAGTTTGTAGCTTGTTCCCACTCTAGATACTTCTCCGGATTGAGCTCTCCTCTGAATGGCTCTATTTTAATCTTTATATCACACTTGCCAATTTGATTGACATTCTGATTGGTGTTGTTGTTGGCTGGCCTTTGTACTCCATATGCCGGTGGAATATCATCTACAACCTCAGCCTGGTTGTAAAAATCATCAAGGGGAGGATGCTATGGGTGTCTTTCTTCCCCGGGATAGCCATACATCACATCATCAAAAGGATTGTTGTATTGTTGTTGTTGATGATGAGTGGCTTGAGGAAACTGAGCCGATTGCTGAGTATAGAGTTGGTGATGTGTAACCGGCGGTTGCCTCGCCCCGTTGCCTCTTCCTCTACCTCGGCTGCCACTAGGTGAATATTGGCCAGGTAGATCATTCTCCTTGTTGTAGCTAGAAAGCACATCATGCTCTTCATCTTCTACATGTTGTTTGCCTTTGATGCTAGCTGAGGCATTATTCGGGTCACTAGAGAGACCAATTGCAGGGGAAACTTTCTGACTTGCTTGAGATGCTTCAATTAACGTTGCAAGTTGTTCCTCAATACGCTGCATTCTCGGTGTTAAGGCCGTTGTTGCAACCTCTGCAGCTCGTTGCTGCCCTTCTCGTACGCTCTCACTAATGGACAACCTAATGAAATCGATTGCCTCCTTAGTAAGATTCAGTTCAGCCGGGTTAGCTCAATTAGGATCACCATTGTCCTGAAACAAGCAAGAAAACGAGAGAGAGTAGTGTGTTCTAAAGCAAATCACAACAAGCAATACCACACCTTAATTAAGCCAAAACTTGCCTCAAAGCAATCTAATCAACTAATTCAGTTTTTCGGGTTGAAATGAGGGATTAAAGGTCTAGATATGGTGTGCTAATGATAGATAAAGGAAAATATGCAGTTCAAACAAATAGCGAGTATGCAATAAGACAAGCAATGCAATATATCCCTTTATAAGCTTTTAAACACATGCAATCTCTCAATTGACTCTATGCAAGTTAATAAAGCCAAATTTAAGCATGCAAGAACATAAATATGGTAGGCTAAAGTGACTTTGATTTCGTCACTAATATTTCTTCAAAGTGATTTTACTTAGCTACTTTTCTAGCAAGCAATCACTAGGGGTGAAAGTGGCTTGAAACTAGCTGGGGTAGATCACTTCTTTTTCTCTCTTTTTTTTAACTAAGTGACTTTAAACTACCAATGACACCAGCTATAAGCCAAATTAACAAAGAAGAAAAAGGGTAGGTCGAATTTAATAGGATGCAATAGCAAAAATCAGCAAATATTAAGCAAGCAATATGAATCTCTATCAATCATGCAATATGAATGAAAAACTCATCAAACTGTAGGAAAACAATTACTAATCTATATTGCAAATAAACTCAACCAATTCAGCCAAAAACATGCACAAAATCCCTTAAATATCTCCTAGTTGGTTAATTACTTGGGGGCAAGCAATTGAGACAAGGAAATTAGGGTTTGGAGTTCTCGGCCGTCAATTAGGGTTTGGGGGTGGGGTGGCGATTTGGCTTGGTGGTGGTGCGTTTGGTGCGGGGTTGGTGGGGTTAGGTTGGGACCAAGGTGGTGGAGGGTGTGGTGCCCTAGAGCGACACCAGATATGGGTGGTCCGGTGGTGGTGGTTGGTGGTGTTGGCGGAATTTGGTGGTTTGGTGGAGAAAAATTCAGCCTTTAGTCTCAAAGTGTATAAGATATGGAAAAGGTATGAACTTTAGGGCTAAAAGCTGAATTAATCAACTAGAAAGCAAATTGAGGGAAGAAAATATTACTTGGCGAGACGCTGGACTCTGATACCACTTGATACGTGATTGCCTCGGAATACTCCTTAGTAATCTCGTATATGACCCACAAAGTCCCGATCTTGCCTTGTAAACTTGTTTCCAACCTGAAAGTGCTCTCAAAGTTAATATCTTGTTGATCAAGTAACGAAAACTGAAACGAACTTGTAGTGAATGGACGAGTTTGATAAATTGAAAGACTCAATTTTGATAGTTCAATCAGATTGGCTCTAACGCTAAATCTGATTGATTAACTAGAATGATCTTTAACAATCAATTCTAGAACAATCTCTTATTGATTAAATCAATCAACCAAACTTAAACAAACACAAAGATAAGAACGAGAAGATGGAGATCGCTGTTGAATGTTGATCGACTGAATGCAAGCACACGTGTGATTTTTGGAGCCCAAGAGATAAACTAAACCAATTGGGTTTAATCTCTCTCAAGCTGATTTTTTCATTAATGAAATTGCAAAGTATAAATAGTAGAATACAAGAGTCTTTCTTGGAGAGCAAGGCACCCCTATAGTCGACCCTAATAGATAGAGAGAGAGGCCCATGTCTTGCTTCCCAAGATATAATAAAATATCTAAAGATTAACTAACTAGAACTCCCTTAAATAAAATAAATCATGGCTGATTTATTTATTTAAGGAAAATATCCTAACAAACTCAAAATATCCAAAAGATAACAAAAAGATAGGAGAGAGATTATCAACCAACTAACATAAGCCTATTGATTGAAAATATCTCTAACAAACTAACAACTAAAAAACGTCCAACATATAAAAATAATTAGATGATATTTTCCACTATTTAGATTGGTCAAGTCAAAGGGTTGACTTTGACCCATGTAACAACTTATCTCACCCGGTCACTTACTAAATTCAGCCCTAAAGTGAGACAAGCTAATACATGTTTCTAAATAAGGAAATAGTGTGAAACACGACCCATATTATTAATCCATTGAATCCGGGCTTAGTTGATGACGAATGCAAGTAACCCATCTCGTCTTGGTGGACCCTTCAACAATAGCTGCCAATCGAACCAAGATCGTTATTGTGCCTTGAGCAATCTTCTTAGCTCGACTTCTAGTAATTGGTCCATCAGATGGCACTCGAATCAACTCTTCGACGTCGGTAGGAGACATGGCTGGCTTCACTGCATCAATAGGTGCCAAAATCGTCAACCACAAGAATTGCCATAAACTGACTGATTTCAATCTTAACAACATTTCTGACCTTTCTAGAGAAGAAGACCGAGCTTTTGTTGAAATTCACTTGCTCCCCTGAAATAAGGAAAAAATGATCAAGACAATTCTTTATGACTTCAGCTTGACATCTTGACGCTTCACCAAAGAGAATAAGGTCATCGACAAAGAACAAATGTGATAGCTGCATGATGTTCATGTTTTTAGTATAGTTTTTAGTATGTTTCTTAGTTTGTTTAGTTTAGTTTTAGTAGTTTTTAGAGTTAGTTTTGTGTGTTTTAGGATGAGTTTGCATATTTTGTGAGAAGTATGGAAGCTACTCCGTTTTGTGTCTTTTTGTAGGTTTTGAGCAGGAAAGGAGCGCTTTTTTAGCTGAATTGGAGTGTTGTGGTGGAGGTCGGAAGAACATGAAGATAAAGAGGAAGATTGCATAGGAAGAATGAAGAGAAGTGTGAGTTAAAGTCAAGAGAAGTGGAAGAGAAAAGCCAAAACCCAGGCTCGTTAACGAAGCTGTGAAGGGTCGTTAACGAGGCTTAGAGATAGAATTTTTAGAGGGGATTTTGTGTTTTCTACCGATCCTGTGCGGGGTCGTTAACGATGGCTCCGTGTCGGTAGGGGTTTTAACTGATATTAGGGTTGTTATATCTTATATCTTTTATCTTGTTATCTTTAGTAGAGTAAGTTTTTATCTTTTACGCTTTTTAATAGATAGCTGTCTTAGTATAAATACCCTTATTCTAAGCCTAGAGGGGGGGGGGGAGGACGATTATTTTGGAGAGACGAGATTTGATAGGTCGAGTGGAGAAGGTTGCGAGTTTGGTTCGTTCGAGAGAAGAGCTAGGGTCGTTAGTCGGATTTGCGCGTGGTGTTGTTTTGTGTTTTTCGGTTTCTTCAAGATATTGTAAGACGATTTTTCGTATTAATTTTAAGTAAGTTGTTTTTGTTTCCAATGTTTTCTCTTATTGAAGTTGTTTGCTTTATTATGATTACTGAGTAGTTTTTCTTATCTAGGATATGGGTTGAAACCCGACATAGTTATGCATGTTTGATGAGTGAGTTGATGTTTTGAATGCCTTTTATCTATTTGAAATTGCTTGTGTGTTTATGCTTAGACGATAGTCGAAGTAATTTGAGTTCTCAATTGGATCGAAAGAGAAAGTTGTTAACTTGAAGGTTGATATTGTTCGATTACGAAAGTTTCGAGCTTTGGATCTAAAACAAGTGATTGAGTAAATTGATTTATGAGAATTGATCGGTTTGCTTGTTAATCAGCGAAAGTTGATGAATTTATCTTTTAAAGGCATGATCTTTATCTTCTTATGAGTTTATATGCATGGCTATGTTGTGGTAACCCTCGTCCTAGGTATTTTACTTTATAAGAGTTATCATTCGTTATATTCATTATCGAGTTCCTTTTCCTCGGTACCGAACCTGCGCTTTGTTTTGTTCGTTATTTTGTGTTCGTAGGGTTTTCCAGGTTCGTTAACGACCCTGACAAGGTCGTTAACGAGGTTGGTCGTGTGTGTTTCTACCTGTTTTGCTTGTTTTTCTTATTTTTGTTAGTTGATAGACAAACAATCGTGCTTCCCGTGGAACGATCCTGACTTCGCTATACTCAGCGGGGTCTTGACTATAAATTTATTTGTTGTCAAGTTAAATATCCCTCGTTCAACAAATTGGCGCCGTTGCCGGGGACGCAACAGTGTTCGTTTGTTTATCTGTGGGTCTGGGAATAGCCCGACCCCGTTTTTGTTTTTACTTTTGTTTTCTGTGTTTGTTTTCTCAACGTCTGCCAGCAGGACGTCGCAGGCTCGAATTTGACAACACCAGTTATTATTCCGAACCTGAGCGCACCTTGCACCGTAGACGAAGAGAAACGCGAGCCATGGCTACACCTGAAGAGATGGCTCAACAGATGGCAGAACTTCAGAGGCATATGGAGGCGTTACAAGCTGATCGAGACGCCGCTGCTGCTGAGGCCGAACGTCAACGAGTCAACATTGATCGTTTACAGGAAGAGATCAATGCCTATCCGAGGAATGTCAAGCAATATATGCATCCAGAACTGAGGGTGCTGGAGTCTCCAATAGTGCTTCCGGAGATAGAGAAGACTTTTGAAATTAAGTCTCAATTTATATCCTTGATCAAAAGGGCTCAGTTTGAAGGGAAACCTACTGAGTGCCCTATGGAACATATTAGAAACTTTCTTGATTTATGTGACACTATAGCTGCCGAAGGTGTCTCACTTGAATATGTTCTGTTAAAAGCTTTTAGGTGGTCTCTTACTGGAAAGGCCCTGAGCTGGTTGGAGAGCTTACCTCCTAAGTCTATCAGGACTTGGAAGGCTTTGTATGATCAATTTCTTACAAAGTTCTTCCCTCCTGCCAAGACAACGGATTTGAGAAAACGCATCACCTCCTATCACCAGCTGCCTACTGAGACCTTTGTAGAAACTTGGGAAAGATTTAAGGAAATGCTTCGACAGTGCCCTACCCATGGGCAACCTTTATATGTTCTTCAAGAAATCTTTTTCCAGGGTATTAATGCAGAGACGAAGAACCGCATCAACACGCATACAACGTGCGGTTTTATAGAGATGGATCCCACAACTGCATGGGAATTACTGGACAAGCTTTCTAACTACGATGCTATGTATGGTACCCAACAATCACCCCATCCCCAGAGGCGTCTCTACGTACCTAACAAGGAAGATGTTGACCCCGATGTCAAAAATCAATTCTTGTAAGACGAGGTCAACCGCTTGTAGAAGCAGGTAAGTTTTCTGAAATCCTCTCAATCTTGTCAAGAATGTGGCTCTTCTACCCATATTACTTCTACTTGCACTAACATAGAGCAGGTAAGAGCCGCTGAGACATATGCTGAAGTGAACTATATGAGAGGCCCATACAGGAACCAGCCTAGTAATTTTGACAGGTCAAACAATTATCCAACGTGGGGCAACCAAAACCAGAATTCCAACTATGCAGCGCCTCCACTGGATAGACGACCTGCACCGTATCGACCTCCAGACTATCAGGAGCCACCATCATGGGTACAAGGGTTACAAGAAGGCATTAACGGAGTTCAGGCCAACGTAAATAACCAACTAAAAAGATGGGGAGAGTTCGATGTGTGGAAAAAGAATGTCGACTCCCAACTAGGGAACCTCGCTGCACATATTCTAAGACCACAAGGGCAACTCCTGGGCCGACCCGAGGAGAATCCGAAAGGACAAATAGCAGCGGTGCACCTTAGGAGCGGGAAGACACTTCCGGAGCGTGTCCAAGCTAAAGAGAAGAGCCCCTCAACTGATAAAGAAGCCACGACTCAGCTCGATAACGAACCAGAGAGGGTCGTTACCGAACCTGCACACTATGGTGACGATGCTCCCAGGGTCGTTAACGACCCTAGTCCAGGTAAGTTTCCTATTCCGAGCTCCTCTCTCAATCTCAGGCTCGTTAACGACCCCACCAGGGTCGGTAACGATCCTCCGAGTGCACCAAACGACCCTAATGTCGACCCGGTAGCATCACCTCTCGAGCCCGATTTGGTTCCGAGAATGGTGAAATCTCTTCCTTTTCCTACTAAGAAATCAAAGGACTCTACTGAGAGTAAGTTCAAGCGTTTCGTAAAGATTCTCCAGGGCATTAATATTTCTATCCCATTCGCTGAGGCCCTAAGCGAAATGCCGGCTTACACAAAATTCTTGAAAGATATTATTACCAGGAAACGATCCATCACATAGTTGTAAGATGAGGTCCGATCCATTGCTCTACCAGAGAAGTTAGGTGACCCAGGGAGATTCGCCATAACAATTGGCATAGGCGACCACGAATTCAAGGCCCTATGTGATCTAGGAGCCAGTGCTAGTTTACTCCCTCTATCAATCCGGTCAAAAGCCAACATGGGACCATTAGAACCCGTAGACATTAATCTCTACATGGCAGATGGATCAAGCGTAAAAGCTACAGGAGTCGTAGACGATTATCCTATACAAGTCGGGAAATTTTTTATTCCAAATGATTTTATCGTTCTCGACATACCTGAAGACCCTCAAGTCCCCATTATCTTAGGCAGGCCATTCCTAGCTACAACAGGTGCTAGGGTAGACGTGCGGAATGGACTCCTCACTTTTAATATTGGAGAGGAACGCGTGGAATTCAGCTTTGACCAGAACACTAATGACCCAACTGCGGCCGCACAGATCGAGTTGACCCAGCCAGAACTCGACATAGCTGTTCCTAAAGACCCTCCACCAATTAGCAAAGAAGACGAGAATTTCACACAAATCTCTACCGATCCTCTTTAGTCCAATACCGAGTCCCTCATGCAAGCCTATATTGAAGGAATCGTTAGCACAGGCTTGGTAACGGCTCCAACGACTTCAATGTCAACATCGTTTCCAATAAATCAAGGTGAGTACTCTAACCATGAATTCACCATTACTGGTTATGATTCTTCTCCATACTCTATTCCTACACCGTATCCCACTATCTATTCTATAGAGGAGTCCAAACCACCTTGGTTTCGGATTTCACTAACCCTTATGTAGGAATACCGGGCATATCGCTAGAAGATAAAGGACCAAATTTAGTGACTCAAGCCAATAATGCCTACAAAGCTAAGTATGGGGTCCCTCAAAACCCTAACGTAGCTGCAAGAGAACCACCTTGAGCCAAGGTAAGTACGTCGGGCTGATGACGTTAAAAATAACGCTTACGGAAGGCAACCCGGTTTTAGTTTAGTTTAGTTCTTTGCTTTTAGATTCTTTTTCCTAGCTTTCTTTTGAGTTTTTCTAGTAGTTTAGAAGGTAGCAAGATAGAATGGTTTTAGGCTAACATGATACAGGAGTTGGGCTCGGATAATCACTCGAAACAAGTCACGCAAGCTCGTTAACGACCCCACCAAGGTCGTTAACGACCCAGTTTAGCGACCCGAATTCAGGAAACGGGCAGGTAAGTTTTTTTTACCCTAATCTATCTTCTATCTTTTACTTGTGCCGCCTCTTACCCCTTCCCCTACCTCTAGCCCTCTCCTATTTAACCCTCTCAAAAACTCCCAAATCCCACCCTCAAATCTCTCAATCTAAAGCCTAAACTCTCAATCAATCCTACCGGTTTTCCCTCACCACCGATCGGAAGCCACACCACCACCGAAGCCCCGGAAGTCCCACCCCATTAACGAGACCTCCATTCTCGAGCTCGTTACCGACGAGGCATTGAAGCTCGTTAACCACTCCCGATTTCTCAATCTAACGGTATGATTTCTAAACCCTAATTTTCTATTTGCAAGATTCATGATTCTAGGGGTAAAAATTTCATATCTTGATCTTGTTTGAAGAGGTTGAATTGCATGTCTAGTTTCCTCAACGATCCTATTGCTTCATATATTGGTGTTCGATCTTGATTTATGGTGGTTTGTTCTTGCTTGATGTTCCATAGAAATATTGATTAGAAAAAGCATGAAATACCTTGTTCTTTGAATTAAGTTTGATATTCACCATGTGTTTTTGGGCAATTATGACATGTTCGGGTTGGGTAATAGCGCGAGTATGGGGTGCATGTGCTTGATTTTGTGACTTATGTGGGATTGTGTTTGCTCCATGCTTGTTTTATTGGAAAATTGTGGAGTTTAGAACTTAGAAAGAATTGTGAGTGCTCTCCCAGTTTTAAAACACATGTCCAGGCTCGTTAACGACCCAATTGGCTCGTTAACGAGGCACTTCGAGAGCACTTCCAAGAGCAAGTATGGGGTTTCTTTTCCATTGATTTGTGTGGATCTTATCTTGGAAAATTCGTATTTTTGTAGGTCCATATGGCAAGTTCTAGCCGAGCTGCAATAAGAGCCCAGAAGAAGAAGAGGACTCAACAGTCATGTCTCCACCCCGCATGGACAACGTGATTTTGCGCACCCAAGCACAGGCCGATCGCTTCAATACCATCTTGGATCGAGACCACTACACTAGGTGGTTCTCGAGGTCGAGTGCAAAGTCCATGGGGATTTACGAGGATGTCAAGGAAGCCTTCACTATTCTCGGAGTACCTCAATTGCTAAAGAAGGAGGTGACACCACACTTCCCCGCTCTTACTTCTGAATTCCTGGCTACTTTGGAGACGAGATTCCCAACCAAGACCTCGACTGGACGGATCCGATTTCGGCTCAACAATGTCAGTCACGAGTACACTATGGCAAAGTTCAATGGTATTCTCGAGCTCCCTAACCCTTCTCGGGATTACAAGATTAAGGACTACAAGGTGACAAGGACTTGGAGCTATATTTCCGGGGAAGTAGAACCGTCCGCTGCAGCACTTTCGGGGGCTAGCATCATCAACCCCATCTTCCGGATCATTCTTCGGGTATTAGTTGCTACTTTTTGGCCCAAGAGAGAGTTGAATAGGCCAACGAGGACGGAAGTTGCATGTCTCCGAACCATACTCTTTGAGGATCCCGCCCCGTTGAACTTGGGGTACGAATGGCTACAATATGTTGAGAATCAAGGGATCAAGTCAAAGGAGGTGTGGTGTGGAAATTTGGTCAGTCTTTTGGCAGCCAACCTCGGTGTCGACCTCTCCCTCTACACGCCGAGCCATGCTCAGTTGCTAGACAAGAATTATTGGTTCGCTTTCAACATCTTTGTGCGGACCGAGAGAGGCCACGCTACCAAGGTTCAAGGCCGAGATGTCCTTCTCACTCAAGCTAAGATGGAGCTTCTTTACGTGCCAAATTGGTACAAGTCATGGACGGGGCATGCGTTCCCATTAGAGCCCAAGCCACAAGATGAGCTGTCGTTGAGGCCGTGTGTTTCCCGGTTTGCTCGGGAAGAAGATGTCATGGATGAACATGATGAAGAATCTGAGGCAAGAACAAAAGCGGGCACTGAAGAGCTCGATATCGGGGACGACGACCTCGATACCGAGGTTTTGGGCAACACTGATAGCTTCGTTAACGAGCCAGCCGGGGTCGTTAACGACTACTTCGAGGCTACTACCGAGGCATACAGCTTCGGTAACGACCCCCCGCCGCCACCTGTCGAGCCACATTCTTTTGGTCTTATGCCCTACAACCCGGTAATTTTTCAAGACCACTTCCAGCCTCACAACCACTACCAACCACCTCCTCAACCCGATTACACTGGATCTAGTATCCCACCTCCATGGGCCGAAGATCTCTCGTCTCAGATGCAACAGCTTACTTTGCAGCAGACTCATATCCACCAGCGGATGGATCGTTGGGAGAGTGTTTATTCTGCTCGCATGGCGCTAGATGATGCAAGGCACCAGCAGAGGGAGGTGGATGATGCAGAGCATTGGAGGACATTTTACGACTTTATGGCGAACTTTGAGCGCCAGTTTCCACCACCAGGGCGCTGATTTAGTTTAAGAGTTGTTTTTTTCTGCTTCAATGATCTTGTAAGTTTTCTTTTCTTTTTTTCTTTTTTCTATTCTTTTCTTCTACTTATTTTTATTACAGTGGGGACACTGTAATTTTAAGTATGGGGTGGGAAAGGGTAGGAAATCTTGTGTCTTGTTTGTTGTATGTGTCTTATGTGTTTTAGTTGTTCTTTGTTTCAAAAAAATAGAAAATATTCAAAATTCAAAAAAAAGAGTTTTAGAATAGATAAATATCCTTTTTCTTATGGTTCTACGATAGTAATTGCTAGCATGATCATGTAATTCCTTGCAACCATGTCTTTGATAGTATAGCCTGATTCTTGATATAAAGTTGTTTTATAGAGGAATATCATTTGATGAAATTGAGCATGTATACTTTTTAGTATAAGTGATACAATCCAACAAAAAATTTACCCTGAGAGTTGTTTGTTGGCCTTATAGGGAGAACGTTAAAAATCCCTCTTCTTTTCTAGTGTGATTTACTCTCTTTATGTATATTATCTCTTGGAATTGTGATGGTTATCTATTTCTTGAGGCCTATATAAGATTTATTAGTTCATTACTTGTAAAGATCATATGATAGAGAACTTATTTTTTTTATAAGCTCTATTAATCCTTATCCACCCTTATATTTATCCTTCTTTTTGAAGCCAAGTTGAGCCTTATAGCCTTTTATTTTTAGCTCCACAAAATATTTTCCCTAGCCGAGATATAGCTTGACCCTATCCGGGGATTAGGACTTAGATTGGAGAGGATTGTTTTGTTGAGTGATATGTTATGTTTGGTTCGAAAATCAAGGTTTTGGGAAGGGTAGATTGGAAGTCTCTTGTGTTATTTTGTAAGGAAAAGATCTCTTGGTAAGAAAGCATGCACAAAAAGAAAATTGTTGTTGAAAAAAAAGAGAGAATGAGTACACGATGAAGCTCGTTAACGACCTATTTGGTTCGTTAACGAGGCTGTTCGAGAAGAAAAGAGCTGAAAGAAATAAGTAAAGATGAAAGAGAAAGAGAAGTAAGATATGCATTTGTGTTTGAAAGATAAACTAGAGATTCTTTTGAGTTGTTTTATGAGACTTTCTAGGATATTGGGTGGGTGAGAGTATGCATAAAGAAGAGTGAGTTTGGTATATGTTATTTTATGAGTGTTTTGGTGAAGTGTGAGTTTTTATGAGTCTTTGATTCCCGGATTTTATTTAGCACCACAACAATAAGGCGTGGAAATATTTCCACGCCTTATTGTCTTTACCAAGCCCCATTATAACCCGGCCGAATGGAAGCTTCTATGAAGTTTTTCATTGAGCCTAAGTTTCTCTTGATGATTTTTGCTTGTTCTGACAAATCTTAGGTGGAGAGTTTGGTGATATAAGTTCCAATTTCTATGAGTTTTTGCATATAAGATGAGTTGAGAGTTGAATTTATAAGCCTAAACACTTGAGAGTTGAGTGAAACACATATATCCCTGGTGAGGTTGGATTGTATTTGCTTATGTCTATTTAGTGCTTATATGTGTGATGACGTTAATAGTCATTTGTTATTTTCTGCTATGTTTTTGATGTTGCTTTTTAGTTGATGGCTATTTGCTTGATGAGTATGTTTTGTTTAGGTCTTGGTTGTTGTTTAGTGATTGCTTGAGGACAAGCAAGTCTAAGTATGGGGTATTTTGATGTTCTTGTTTTTAATACAGTTTTTAGTATGTTTCTTAGTTTGTTTTGTTTAGTTTTTAGAGTTAGTTTTGTGTATTTTAGGATGAGTTTGCATATTTTGTGAGAAGTATGGAAGCTACTCCGTTTTGTGTCTTTTTGTAGGTTTTGAGCAGGAAAGGAGCGCTTTTTGAGCTGAATTGGAGTGTTGTGGTGGAGGTCGGAAGAAAATGAAGATAAAGAGGAAGATTGCATAGGAAGAATGATGGCCAGATCGATGGAGGGGATGATGGTGCAAAGAGATCGCCACGAGAATCCAAGGAATTCCGACAACAAATACCACGCAACTGACCCGTCTTCAACTGTCTGGATCTTACTTGTCCAAACTCGGAATTGAGTGATTCCAAATCGAGAAGTTAGATCTATGAGTCTAGTTGAAGTCCTCAAAATATGAGAGCAAGATGATGAGTGGATTGAAAGTTATGTCGGATTTACTGAGATGGTGCAGAAACCTCCGAGATGGATGATGGCTCGAAATGGAGAGAACAAGGGGATATGGATGCTTGATAATTTGGATATGACTCACCAAGCTCTCAAACAAACTAGGATGCCCGAGATTGTCGGATATTACTCACCAACAACTTGAACAACGAGAATTGAACGAACGAAAACAAGAACAAGTACTTGAATTGAAAGATGCAAGGAAAGTAAGCAACAAGGTTTTTCGTCCAATCTAAGGAACCAAGGAAGGGAGGCCGACCATATAACCTAGAGAATTAATATCACAAAACCAGCCCCTTCACTTAAAGAAAATTACAAAAACAACCCATAAAACCCGAGAATTATAACGGTGGGGGTTCCATTTTTTCCGCCACCAACAATTTAAACACGTAATTTAGTAGTCATTTATGACTATTTGGCCATTTAATGACTAATTGAACATGACTCTTATTCCATACGTGCAATTTAGTGGCACTTAGAAAATTTTGAGGACTTGGACTTTTGATGTTTGGCCCATTTGAGAAAGGCTTGTATGAAAGTGATGCAATAATACATATTCTCATAATTTAATTTAATGGTAATTATATTGGATCCATGAACTAATTAAAATTCATGAAAATTTACCCCCAAACACACATTAATTGTCCTTAATCGCAAAATAGTCACTTGTCGGGCCACTAGTTAAAACGAGACTCCAACCTTCACCTTTGCTAACCAAAGTCCAACTTATGAGCCATGATCTCCTCCTTGATCTTGTCAAGCATTGCCCTAGCATGTGCTCGAGTGATGCACCCAAGATAGGGCGTGGTAACTTGACTTGGCTTCTTAGCGCCTCGGACACCGACCTTGGATATTTGTCCAAGTGAAGACCCTCCTTTGTCGTGCAAATTGAACTTGTCTTTAGGGCTGAGATCTTCACTCAAATCATGGAGATAGTGCCTTTAAAAGTGCCCGAAGAAGTGGTACCATTCATCAAAGTCCAAGGCGCGCCAAAGTCAGAAATCAGCGTGTGCAACGGCGCCCCGATATGCACGGTACCGTGGGGCCATGACTCGATAGATGGAATCACATCATTCTCCTCCCCTTTAAAAGGATTTGTCCTCGAATCTATCAAGCCTGTAAAATAAAGGACACATCGAGGGAAGCACAAGCAAGTACAATCTATAGAAGTCAATTTAAGAATAACATTTCCAATCTCAATATGATAGGCCAAAAAGTATGCACTAGCTACACCACTTCTCTTTGTATTCTTACGGGTACATCTCATAATAAAGCAATGAAGAGATTGAGTGTAAGTAGGCATCAATGGAATTCTATGACCTATATGCATCCTAGATGACATGTGTTGGGCAAGAGAACTAAAATGGAACAAGAGTACTTATTCCTAGATGTCACAAATGCATGAAAGAAAAGTGAAATTACTTGATCAAATGCATGTGACACAACCAACACATAGTCATAAATATAGAATAGAGGAGTGCAAGAAACTTCCCTGAGAGGTGCACTCGTATCACCCTGTGAGCTCAACAATGGAGGTAGGGCTTCTAGCTCCCTTGGTGTGGCATTCTCCATGACAAAGACATCTTTCTTTGCCTCCACAAGAAAAGGAATGTAATCACCGCTTGGAGTGACTAAAACAGCCTCGTCCTCCTCATGGAGCAAGAAGGGTAAACTTGAAGGAATCATAGGGAATGCATCCATCTATGGTGTAGCCAACGATTTCATGGAGCTAAGAGTGATGGTAGGACGACGCTTGATTTTAGGAGATGATTCCACAACTTCCTCCTCTTCTTGCAATATGTGCATCAGTTTTATTGGACACTTAATGGTAATGAGTTGTTCTAATTCATGGAAAAGAGTCTCACTTTTTGGTTGTTCTATGTCACTCATCAATCTTTGTTGGAAGGAAGTCTTCTCCCCTTCAAAAGGATGCATCCATGAACCCAGCTGACCTACAAAATAAGTCAAAACACAAACCTCCTTTCCAAGCACAACATGATATGACAAAATACAAGCAAAAGCTATGCCACATTTTTTTGCATTCCTATTGGTATGGTACATGACAAAGCTATCAAAAATATGAGAATAATTCAGCCAAGATGTCAAGTTTTGAGATAAAAGTAAGGAAGAAGTGTTACTTCCCCGAATGGCATGCACATCGTAGCTTGGGACAGTTTTCAGCTCCGATCTGTTCAAGGTCTTTCTCTTAGCTCCGAACTCCAAATTGAGCGATTCTAAGTTCCAGATTGAGATAAAGGAGTCTACTTCATTTCCTCCAAATTTTAGCATCATTCAACAACTGAGTTGTAAGTTACACCATTTTTGCCAAGGTGGTGCAGATTTATCCGAGAAGGAAGTTTCACTTTCCTCTTTCGGGTTGGCCAAAAATAGGGGCGTAGAGGGGCTCCCTTTGGCTAGATTCTTGTCCTTATTTTCCTCTCGATGAGAAAGCTTCTTCCTTTTCTCCTTGGCTGTGTAATCCAACATTATCTCATGGGAAGACATCGGGTGCAAAATCACCTTCTTTCCCTCCATTTGGAAGTGGTATTCGTTGGCTATTCCATCATGGATCGCTTTCTTGTCAAATTGCCAAGGGCGTCCCAGTAGTAGATGACAAGCGGTCATCGGGAGAATGTCACACTCCACCTCATCCTTGTATGCCCCTATAGAAAAAGAAACACGAGCCCTCTCCTTGACTTGGAAAGGGGCGTTAGAGTTCAACCAACACAAAGGGTAAGGTAAAGGTTGAGGAGTAGTACTCAAAGAAAACCTATCCACCACCTCTTGACTAATAATATTGCAACATGAACCGCTATCAATAATCACACTACATACCTTATCCACGATCTTACATCGAGTGTGAAAGATAACTTCCCGTTGACTAGGCCTGGTGGTATTCTCCGTCATGAAAAGTGTTCGTAGGACCACCAAGCACTCTCCATCCTCTCGTGTCTTCTTGAGCTCCCCCTCTTGAGGTACTATTGTCCTCTCGTCCAACGACTCCACATGGTTAGTTCTTTGTAGCACACTTGGTAGAGCCCCCGTTTGAGGCACCCGTGCTCTATCATCTCGGTTGTGCACTTGGCTCTCCAAATCAGCCAACCTAGCCTCCAAAGCCTCCATGGATTGTTGCAAGGATTGTTGCATGGTTTGCAACATGGCAGCCACCGAACTAGTGGACGTCTCCTCAACTTGTTCCTTATTCTTGACATCACCTACACTTGTCATCGTAAAAACAAGGCAAAGATCAAGGTATAGAGGTCACACGAATTAATCACCAAGACTTGTCCGAGATGAAAATTCGACAAGTTGCAAGTAGGCAAAAACAACAAAGGCAACAAAGAGAGAATTCACCACACACTTGCTTAGGAAAACAATGCTAGAAAGCTACTAAACCACCAAGACTCAACACCAAGTATTACGAATTAATTAATTAATTTTTTTTGTTTCGAGTAGGCCTTTGCTAGGCACTACTAGACGACTACTCTTTGTAGGCCTTTGCTAGGCACTACAAGATGACTACTCTTTCCGTGCCCGGCCCCTTATTAACTTTACGCCGCCGGGCAAGGTTTTTCTAGTCTTTAATCTTTCTTTCTATGCCTGGACCCTTATTAGCTTTCGCCGCCGGCAAGGTTTTTCTGATTATTCAACAAAAAATTTCAAGACACTTAAACAACAACACAAGATGTCTCGTATTGGTGTCGTTCCCGTATCCTAGCACCGTAACCAACAACAAGCATGTAATGACAACAAACAAGGCTGGTTTGGACCTCAATCCTACGTTGTTTAACTCAGCAAAATCAGCAAGACACACTTAAAACCACACTAAAGAAAGGCTTAAATTCAAGAAACAAATGCACCCTTTCAACTACCAACTTTTGATAACTCTTTTGATGTTCTATTGGGACGGTTTTTGAGCACGGTTTGAAGCCATGGCTGAACACACACTCGGCCAAGACAACCACAAGATCAAAACAAAGAAACGACCACAACAACACGCAACAAGGGCACTATGGCCGCACACAACAACACAACGCAGCCAATAAAGAGTTCGAACCTAAAACCTTGCAACAAGTGGAAATTCAAGGTCGGAACAAGGTTTAGATGGCGATACCTACGCATGGCTCTGATACCACTTGATGGCCGGATCGATGGAGGGGGTGATGGTGCAAAGAGATCGCCACGAGAATCCAAGGAATTCCGACAACAAACACCACGCAACTGACCCGTCTTCAACTGGCTGGATCTTCTTTGTCCGAACTTGGAATTGAGTGATTCTAAATCTAGAAGTTATATCTATGAGTCTAGTTGAAGTCCTCAAAATATGAGAGCAAGATGATGAGTGGATTGAAAGTTATGTCGAATTTACTGAGATCGTGCAGAAACCTCCGAGATGGATGATGGTTCGAAATGGAGAGAACAAGGGGATATGGATGCTTGATAACTTGGATATGACTCACCAAGCTCTCAAACAAACTAGGATGCCCGATATTGTCAGATATTACTCACCAACAACTTGAACAACGAGAATTGAACGAACGAAAACAAGAACAAGTACTTGAATTGAAAGATGCAAGGAATGTAAGCAACAAGGTTTTTCGTCCAATCTAAGGAACCAAGGAAGGGAGGTCGACCATATAACCTAGAGAATTAATATCATAAAACCAGCCCCTTCACTTAAAGAAAATTACAAAAACAACCCATAAAACCCGAGAACACATTAATTGTCCTTAACCGCAAAATAGTCACTTGTCGGGCCACTAGTTAAAACGAGACTCCAACCTTCACCTTTGCTAACCAAAGTCCAAATTATGAGCCATGATCTCCTCCTTGATCTTGTCAAGAATTTCCCTAGCATGTGCTCGAGTGATGCACCCAAGATAGGGCGTGGTACCTTGACTTGGCTTCTTAGCGCCTCGGACACCGGCCTTGGATATTTGTCCAAGTGAAGACCCTCCTTTGTCGTGCAAATTGAACTTGTCTTTAGGGCTGAGATCTTCACTCAAATCATGGAGCATAGTGCCTTTAAAAGTGCCCGAAGAAGTGGTACCATTTATCAAAGGTCAAGGCGCGCCAAAGTCGGAAATCAGCGTGTGCAACGGCACCCCGATATGCACGGTACCGTGGGGCCATGACTCGATAGATGGAATCACATCAAAGAATTAAGAGAAGTTCGAGTTAAAGTCAAGAGAAGTGGAAGAGAAAAGCCAAAACCCAGGCTCGTTAACGAAGCCGTGAAGGGTCGTTAACGAGGCTTAGAGATAGAATTTTTAGAGGGGATTTTGTGTTTTCTACCGATCCTGTGCGGGGTCGTTAACGATGGCTCCGTGTCGGTAGGGGTTTTAACTGATATTAGGGTTGTTATATCTTATATCTTTTATCTTGTTATCTTTAGTAGAGTATGTTTTTATCTTTTAGGCTTTTTAATAGATAGTTGTCTTAGTATAAATACCCTTGTTCTAAGCCTAGAGGGGGGGAGGACGATTATTTTGGAGAGCCGAGATTTGATAGGTCGAGTGGAGAAGGTTGCGAGTCTGGTTTGTTCGAGAGAAGAGCTAGGGTCGTTAGTCGGATTTGCTCGGGGTGTTGTTCTGTGTTTTTCGGTTTCTTCAAGATATTGTAAGACGATTTTTCGTATTAATTTTAAGTAAGTTGTTTTTGTTTTCAATGTTTTCTCTTATTGAAGTGGTTTGCTTTATTATGATTAGTGAGTAGTTTTTCTTATCTAGAATAGGGGTTGAAACCCGACATAGTTATGCATGTTTGATGAGTGAGTTTATGTTTTGAATGCCTTTTATCTATTTGAAATTGCTTGTGTGTTTATGCTTAGACGATAGTCGAAGTAATTTGAGTTCTCAATTTGATCGAAAGAGAAAGTTGTTAACTTGAAGGTTGATATTGTTCGATTACGAAAGTTTCGAGCTTTGGATCTAAAACAAGTGATTGAGTGAATTGATTTATGAGAATTGATCGGTTTGCGTGTTAATCAGCGAAGGTTGATGAATTTATCTTTTAAAGGCATGATCTTTATCTTCTTATGAGTTTATATGCATGGCTATGTTGTGGTAACCCTCGTCCTAGGTCTTTTACTTTATAAGAGTTATCATTCGTTATATTCGTTATCGAGTTCCTTTGCCTCGGTACCGAACCTGCACTTTGTTTTGTTCATTATTTTGTGTTCGTAGGGTTTTCCAGGTTCATTAACGACCCTGACAAGGTCGTTAACGAGGTTGGTCGTGTGTGGTCCTGTTTTGCTTGTTTTTCTTAATTTTGTTAGTTGATAGACAAACAACCGTGCTTCCCGTGGAACGATCCTGACTTCGCTATACTCAGCGGGGTCTTGACTATAAATTTATTTGTTGTCAAGTTAAATATCCCTCGTTCAACACTGCACGCCATCAACATCCACCGGTTTCCAATCTCCTTGCAAAACAGAATCCTGTATAACATGAGATAATTTCTCCATGCAAAGAACGAATAGGTAAGGCGAGAGAGGATCTCCCTGTCGTACACCTCTCGTTGGAGAAAAGGAACCGCCACAAATCCATATTATTTCATACATTAGATATCTGAATCATCTTAGTTAAATTATTTAATTTGTAGACCTATAAAAATATATGAATAAGAGTCGCGTGTGAATGCCCGCGTGTGTGAGAAATGCGAAAGTCCCCTGGTCGTTCGATCGTATCACACGTACGGTTGAGATTGCTTCTATTTTTTTATAAAAAAACTGTAAAAAAACGAAACGCGCCACACGGAGCGTTTAGGAGACGCGCTTTTTATAAACTCCTCCTTCTTCTCTTATCTCGTCATTTCTCTCACTCACTTTTTAGTTTTTACATTTCCGAAGCGGTTTTGAAGCAGTTCAAGTGTGAATCGAACTATTTCATAGCGATTTTGGAGCTTGATTCTTACCATTAAGGACATTAGAAACCTCAATCCAGTTCTAGATGGAGAAGCGAAGTTCATCTCAAGAGAATCAAGGTTTTTATCTCTTGTTTTAATTTTTCTAAAACCCTAGATTTTGGTGTTTTGTGCTTTTTCTGAATAAAAAAATGCATGAATCGTCTTTTTAACAATTGTGTGTTATGTGTTTTGGTCCTACCACTTGAATAAAATACAAATTATGTGTGCATGTGCGTATTTGATGTTTTTATCCAGGTTTTTGATGTTGAGTTTTGCAATAGGTGTTTGTTGCTTTGTTTGTTGCATGGAATGATTTGGTATATGTGCGTGAGGAAGTGTTAGTGATCTTATGTTGAATTTTTGTTCATTCATTTGTGTATATTTGTTCACTTAAACTGGCCTAGCATTTGTTCATCAGAAACTGGCATTTGTTCATAAGAAACCTGCACTTTGTTCATAAGAAACTGACATTTGTTCATAAGAAAACATGCACTTGTTCATCAGTAAGTTGCATTTGTTCATCAGTAAGTTGAATCGTCTTTTTTAAATTGTGTGTTTTGTGTTTTGGTCCTACCACTTGAATAAAATACAAATTATATGTGCATGTGCGTATTTGATGTTTTTATCCAGGTTTTTGATGTTGAGTTTTGCAATAGGTGTTTGTTGCTTTGTTAGTTGCATGGAATGATTTGGTATACATGCGTGAGGAAGTGTTAGTGATCTTGTGTTGAATTTTTGTTCATTCATTTGTGTATATTTGTTCACTTAAACTGGCCTAGCATTTGTTCATCAGAAACTGGCATTTGTTCATAAAAAACTTGCACTTTGTTCATAAGAAACTGACATTTGTTCATAAGAAAACATGCATTTGTTCATCAGTAAGTTGCATTTGTTCATCAATAAAATGAAACATTTGTGGTTGATACATGTGTGAATTTGTGTTTTTTGTATCTCTCTTTATTTAGGGAATAAACATCCAGGATCTATTAAACATCGTTCTACAAATTATAAACAAGTAAAACATCTAAGGTTTGGTACAATGACAATTGGAGAAGATGAAATATGTGCTATTCGAAGAGGTTTTATTGTTGTTTTTCATATGTTTTTTTTTGTGCTTTTAAAATAGATGGTTAACTATGTGTTTATACTGTCTTTTATCCGTTTTTTGTAATAGAAATAAGGAGCAAATCCGGAAGTGATGCCTCTTCCACCGTCGAAAAGACTGTGAGAAAAAAATCAATTGCTACAAAGCCGGTTTCAAAAGAAATTGCTACTGAAGTGCCTGTATTGAGGCAAAAGCCGGTTGTTGAGTCGTTTCCATCAAATAAGAGACGTCGGCTGGACAAGGGTAAAAAGGTTGCCTGTGAAGAATTGTCCGATGATGTGTTGCTAATTGATATGATCCCTCGAAAGGGAGTGATCATAAATGAACCATCTGAGAGGAGAACGGATGCTACTGTTGGTGAATTATGTGTTGTTGGAAAGAAGAGGAAAGTTGATATTGTTGTCGGTAAAGGACAAGGTGTTGGTAAAAAGCCAAAAGAGAAGGTGCGATTGAGAGCTTTGAAGCGTGGGTATTTGTCGTTGAGTCACAGGAACTCTCCCAAGCTGATTTGTGAAGTTATTGCTGGTTTTGAAGGGGGAAGCAAGTTTACTGCTCTTAAAGAGATGGGGTTTGAGTACCTTGTACAGTGGAGTGTGACTGATCTACCTAGTAAGCTTTGCTACTATGTTGCTAGCTGTTTTGATCCTGCATCGTGTACATTGAAGATGGGTGATGGACCAGGTGTTAGGATAACACCTGAGCTTGTGCAATTCTACCTTGGTCTACCTCGTGGTCCAAGGACAATTTCTGTCCCGAAAACTGTCAAGCATTTAGACTTGTACAATACTTTTAGAGATCAGTTTGTGTGGGATGAAATTGATGAGGTGACAGGGAAGAACAAATTGATGGAGTTTGAGAAGATCAAAATTGGGCATTTGAGTACAGTGATCAAGGAGGCTGATAATGGTGGTGCTTGGTTTAGGAGGAACTTTGTTATATTGTTCTACACCCTTTGTATAGAGAGCATTCAAAATGGTGGTGTAAATTTAAAGTTCTTGGATCATTTGGTTGACTTGGATAAGATCAGTGAGTATGATTGGTGTGCTCATCTTGTGGAGAAGTTGGTTGAGAGTGCTGATTCATGGAGGAAAATAGACAATGGGTTTTTCAGAGGACCTATTTTATTGTTGTTGGTATGATTTCTAATTTGTTCATTAATATCATCAGTTTGTTCATTTGTTTATGCATATTTTTTCATTAATAAGATTAATCTGTTCATGACAAATTGTATATTGTGATTGCATGCTGATCTACCATCGCGCTGAAACTCCAAGAACCTTCCCGGTGATCAAGCATTTCAACCATGATTACTTGGGTGAGAGAGAGAGTTTCGAGGTTTCCAAGGGTGGTTTTGGGAAAGGCTATTTTAGAGGTTTGCCTGACTTTGTTTACCCTGGTATTGATCATGACAAGAATAAAGGGGAAGCCCCTGCTTCTGACCATTTGAAAGAACGAATTGATCTTGGTGATGGTGGCGACGTATGTGTTTTTGATTTTTGCATGTTTTTGTTTTTATATGTTCATTAAAACTGGCATATCATTTTTTCATCACAAACTAGCATTTGTTCATCAGAAACTAGTATTTGTTCATCAGAAACTAGTATTTGTTCATCAGAAACAAGTATTTGTTCATCAGAAACTAGCATTTGTTCTTCAGCAACTAGCACTTTGTTCATAGCATGTTTTGTCTTTTTTTTTTAAAAAAAATTATGTACTTATATTGATTATTTCTTGTGCAGTCATTTCTTAAAGAACATCTTGAGATGTCTATGGAGCTTGCATCAACATTGAAAAGATATTTGGATCATGTGCAAAGAGCTCCAGCTGAAATTGCTAGCCACAGACTTTTCACCAAGATTAATGAAGCTTTTGAGAAGCTGTTGGGGTTGAAGTGTGCATCATCATCATCTCAATCTGGCACCCAAGAAGATTCTGAATCGCCAAGCCAAAATTCATTCTGGGAGGAAGCTACAAAGGTCTTGGATGAAATTGAGGTCGCAATGAAGGCAAAGAAGCGTTTTGAATTACCTTCTTTTGACCTGGGTGTGTTCCCGTTGAGGGATGATTGGGCTTGTGTTTCAGATATTGCTAGGGAAAGTGTTATGATGCAAGAAGATGAGGCCAAGAAGGTTGATGTGTCAAGGAAGAAGGAACTAAAGATTTCGTTTGTTTGTAAGGGATTAACTGATGAACAAATTAGAAAAAAGGCTGAGGAAGACAGGATAAGGATTGAAGAGGAAGGAGAAGTTGAAAAGGGATGAAGAGGACAAGAGGATAAGAGAAGAAGAAGAAGAAAAGAGGAAGCATGAAGAGGATTTGTTGGTGGAATCCATAAGGAGGGAGGATGCATTAATACAAGAGGAGGAGAAGAGAAAGAAAGAGGAGGAAGAGAAGAGGAAATCAGAAGAGGAAGAGAAGAAGAAGTGGGAAGAGGAGGCTGAGAAAAAAAGAAAAGCAGCTGAGGAGGAAGAGAAGAGACAAAGAGAAGAGGAAGAGAAGAAAAAGTGTGAAGAGGAGGAAGAGAAAAGGAGACAACTAGCTGAGGAGGAAGAGAATAAAAAGAAGGAAGAGGAAGAAAAGAGAAAGCGGGAAGAGGAGAAAGAGAAAAGGAGACAACTAGCTGAGGAGGAAGAGAAGAGAAAGAAGGAAGAGGAGGAAGAGAAAAGGAGACAATTAGATGAGGAAGATAAGAAGAGGAACATTGAAGAGGAAGAGAAGAAGAGAGAAGCGGAGGAGAAAGAGAAGAGGAGGATTGAGGAGTTTGAACAACAGAAAAAGCAAGAGGAGGTGAAAAGGAGGCAAGAGGAAAGGAAAAAGAGGAAAGAAGAAGAAGAAGAAGAGAAGAGGAAGAAGGAATATGATGAGGAAAAAAAGAAGATTGATGAAGAGAAGAGAAAGGAAGAGGACAAAAAGAAGAGGAAACAAGAACGGGATGCAGAATTGAAGAGAACTGGAATTGAGTTGAAGAAGAAACAAGAGGAGTTAAATAAGATGAAGGAGGCTGAAGCAAAGAAGAAATTTGAAGAGGAGCTGAACAGGATTCAGGATGAGGTTTGTTCATTGATATTCCTTATTTGTTCATTGATTTTTGCTTATTTGTTCATAAGTTATAGGACATTTTGTTCATTGATTTTTTATGTATTTTTGTGTCATGAATAATATGTGTTTTTACATTTTGTAGATGAGGAATGAGGCGCAGGAGGTTGGTTCTAGTTCGATTGACACTCCCGTTGGTGTTAAACTTACTGGTGAGGATGTACTTGATAAAAGAATATCTAAGCCTTCTGATTATGTGAAGTCACCTTACATGGGAAGGAGTATTGTTTTGACAGAAAAAGTATCTCATGCGGCCAAGAAATTGTTCGATTGGCTTATTGAAGACATTCCTGATCAAAGAGGGTAACAATGTGTAGAATAGTATTTCTTTTCTTTACATATTGCTCTTTTTATATCTTTCAAGTTGATTTTATTATTAAAATTGATCATTTTTTTTGTTTATATGTGTCTGATGTTTTGTAGTGTTGAAATCTTTAAGATGATGCACGTATCCGCCATGAAAAAGGATTTTGTTTCAATGGCGGTAAAATTTGAAGCGGAATCAAATATCATTGGGCTTTGGAGTAGTTATCTCAATATTCAAGAGCAGTGGAAAAGCGACTCAAAACCCTTGAGGTTTTTTATGCATCTTGAGGATTTGGTAAGAAAAAGATTTTTTATATTCACATTGTCTTATTTTCATGACTTTTAATTTTCTCAATCTAATTTATACTTATATGTATTTTTGCAGGCCTTTTCACTGAAAAGGATTTTAGTGATGAGGATTCAAAAGTGTTTTTCATTAATGCCGTTCATGAAAGTCTTGAAAAATTCAAGTGGATTAATGTGCACAAGATTGGCCTGGTATGACATTTTTTGTTCATTGATATTCTTTTATTTGTTCATCAGTACTGCTTATTTGTTCAGAGGAATTACTTATTTGTTCATTAGAAAGATTGACTCTTCACTATGTTGTTTTTAATCAATATAAGGTTTTTTCATGATTGTTTCCCTCTGCATTTTTTTACAGTTTGTGTTCCCTATCTGTATCGAATCGCATTACTATTGTATTGCGTTGAATGTGAGAGTGCCACGTTTCCACATAATTGATAACTCAATGGTGGATGTGCCCTTGGAAGCAAAGTATAAGCACGTACCTGCTAAATTGGTGAGTTTTATGTTTTTTTTTGTAATAGTTTGTTTTTCATCATTGACATGTGTGTTTAATATTGAATGAGTTGTGTTTATTTTATTGTTCTTATTTTTATAGAGAATGCTCTTTGTCGATCTTTTGAAGACGCTCAAGATGTATGCGATGGCTACTTTGTTCGAGGATGTGGATAGGGTTCCATATGAACGTCTTGAGATGAAATGGAGAGATACCAGAAACAAGACTGATTGTGGAATTTTTATGATGCGGCACATGGAAACATACTTCGGTAGTGGCTTGTCTGGTTGGGAGTGTGGACTCAATAAACATGATCAGCATCAACTTGATGACTTGAGGATAAGGTACTGTAACGAGTTGTTGTTGAGTCCATTGAATGAGCACAAGGCAACAGCTGAAAAGCTTGTTCAAGAATTTGTCCCGCGTAAACCGACAGTCGCATCTCGTGCTCCGCTTACAAGGAAGGCAAAGAATAAGAAGTGATGTACAATGACACGTGTTTGTTGAAAACAGTTTGGAAATGGGTTTTGTGTTTTTGTATGGTTTGTGTTTAGAATACAGTTTATGGTGTTGTATGGATTTAATGGTGCAGACATTTGGTTTTTCTTTTTATATAGTGTGGAATGTGGATGATGGTTATTGAACAGGTTCTTTGTGTTAGAATTTTTGATTCAGAAAACATGATTTTATCGTAATTTGTTCATCGATACCTTCGATTTGTTCATTGATACCTTCGATTTGTTCATCGATACCTTCGATTTGTTCATCGATTGATAATGAAATTTTTATTGAAGAATGAAATTGTTTTTGTTAATCGACACCTTAGATTTGTTCATCAATACATTCGATTTTTTCATCGATTGAGAATGGGTTCATAATTTGTTCATCAATATATTGGATTTGTTCATCCATAACTCAAATTTGTTCATCAACACCTTAGGTTTTGTTCATACATTTTATTGAAGAATGAAAGGGTTTTGTTCATTGCTAACTGCTAATTGTTCATCATAAACCAGAAATTTGTTCATTGATAATGCGACAATTAAGAATACTATGCATTTCACCCTAATGCAACAATTATGTATCAGAAATCAATTATTAATGAGAGATCTAATTGGGAACATAGGTGCATGTCCTGCTGTTGTGTCCAAGCTTCTTGCATCTTGCACAAGCCCTTTGCTCCTTGTTTTCTTTCTTCATTGCCTTCTCTTTACCTCCCATAATACGCCCTTCTTTCTTCCTGCCCTTTGTCATTGCTCGTTCAGGAGGGTGTACCTCAATAACACTCGGTCTTTTTCCCAAGAATGTTTGGATTGAACTCTGTCTTGTTGATGTAGATGATTCCCCTCCCAATAAGCTCAGATATGTTTCCTTTTTTTCCATCAAGAAACATATCATCTCTTTGAGGTGTTCTGTGTTGTCCTGTATGGCATTAATGCAAGAATGTACCTCGCCCAATAAATCAGCAATCAACAGCTTCTTCTCATTCATGACATCACAGTGTTCAACTGTTGAACCTTCTATCTCAAAAGTAGGAGTCAGATTCGATGTCTTCGTCGATCTATTACTGATGTACTTAGTTGGCACCTTCCTCAACCCAATGTTTTTGAATACGAAAAACATATTGCAGCATGGAATCCCGATATTGATGAACTTATTGTACGAGCAAATGAACTCTTCGTTTTGAAGCTCATGTTTCACAACATGTACCTTCCCAAACTGCCCGTTGATGTGATACTCGTGGATGTTGTCTTCCTTGAACAAATTGCTTAGACCACATTCAAATACAGAAGCAACAATTTCTGTCTGGATGTCATTGAAGACATTTATGGTGTAAGCAGATGCACAATGTTTCTCTAGATCCAATGGTGTCATTAGAGTGGGGGAGCTTGTTGACGTTTCAAAGTCTAACCTCTGCTTATTGTGCCTTTGGGAATCAAGTGCACTCTCAAACTGCATCATGAAGATAACTAGAGAAGATGTGGATCCAATGAAATGCGAGAAGAAAAAGTTCTGGCTTTCAGACCTTGAAGTTGTTCTAAGAAGTCCACCCATGTTTACATCATTGAAGTATGCAAGGATCCATAAGTGACGTAGCTCAAACATCAACGGCAACCAAGTGTTTGACTCAACTCCAAATTCAGCAATAATGGAATGTCAAGTCTCCTCAAACTCTTCCCGGCTAATTTCATTGCTCCAAACAAGCTTGTTGAACTTGCTTTTGAATTGATCATTGTTATACACATCATTTGTAACTTTTGACGGTACCTTGAACATGATACGCCACATGCAGAAACGATGCACAGTCTTGTCAAAAACTTTTTCAATTGCAACTCTTACTGTAGGATCTTGATCAGTGAGAATGACAAATGGTTCATGCCCCCTCATTGCATCTTTGAAGTTTTGGAATAGTCAGACATAAGATTCGATATCTTCTTTTAGAAGCAACACAAAGGCAAAAGTAATGCTCTTCTTGTTGTTGTCAACCCCTGTGAATGGTACAAACACCATTTCATACCTGAAGGCACAGAATTAAATTTGTTCATCAGTATTTGTGATTTTGTTCATCAGTATGTACGATTTGTTCATCAAAAAATACGATTTGTTCATCAAAAGAATTAATTTGTTCATTGTAAATTCCTGAAGGCAAGTATTAATTTTGTTCATCCGTATATACGATTTGTTCATCAAAAGATTTAATTTGTTCATCAAAAATAAGCTTTTTCATACCTGTTTGATTTGTATGTTGCATCAACCGAGACAACATCTCCAAAATATGAGAAGTTCTTCCTTGCAATAGGATCAAACCAGAATAATTTGGTTAATTGATGTTGTTCATCAACATCATATTCAAAGAAAAACGCGTCACATCTTTCTTTTTTCTTGAACAAGTTGTCAATAAGCATTTGAGCATCACACCCAATCATGAAGGAGTTCAGATCTCTTTTAAAATTCTTGAAATCAATTATAGTTACGCCAATTTTTGCATATGAACCAACAAACTCCTTGTAGACTTTGTATGACTTGCTTGTACCAACGTTTGCTCGTATGCAATTCATGATGAAATCTTCATGGAAGGAGGTCAGTTTCCTATTGCTCTTTACAAAGTGTTTTTGCCCATCTTCAAACATAATATGGGTGTGACGCTCTTCAAATTTCTTAACATTATATCCATTTCTTGCAGAAAGTCTCATAGCCAGTTTAGCAACGCAACCACACCTTTTGGTTGCTCTTTTTCGCTTTTTCACTTTTCCTTGTTGTCCTTCTTCTTCATGATTCTCTTCATCATCTTCTTCATCATTATCTTCATCATCTTCTTTGTCTTCTTCTTTTTTATTTGAGTTTTTAAATCCTGCCCGATTACACAACATGTATTTCCAAACTGTAGTGTTAGTTCCATCTGAAGACTTTGTAATTGTACCAGCACGTGCTTGGAAACTACATGCATCTGCGTATGCCTTGTAGAAATTTACTCCTTGTTCCCAAGTTCTAAACACCATCCTTTAGGTCTTAAGTTGTCACCACAAAATGGTATGTAGTAATGTGTGTTGCCAGGTGAGATCACGATCTTTAATTCTTTTTTATCTTCTATTTTTCCTTCATTATAGGGAAAGGAAACATATAAATATGCAATTCTATACACTATACGTACAATTGATATTATTGGACAAATCCATGATAGGTATGAACAAATCCGCAATATGTATGAACAAATGCTTGATATATATGAACAAATTTTAGATTAACAAATGTGTAATATCAATGAACAAATCCGAGATATTTCTGAACAAATGTGAACTAATGTACAGTCTTCCCAAATAAATCATAGCAATGCTCTTCAAAATCATAAAATGTGAGTTTTCCTATTGGTAATGCTTAAACATAACGATATATATAATGAAACTTTTCAAAATCGTGTTGTATTAGTTTTAATTAGGGAAAAAAATCGTTTTATTACCTGGTTCCATTAATCTTGACGAGTGAGATCTTCAAAATTGTAAATCTGAACAAAGCTCCTTTCGAAGATCGTAAATCGTTGTGTTTTCAATCCAGTGTAGAAGATTTATTTTCGCAGAGGAAGAAAGAGGTTTTTTGGTTCTGATTTGGAAAGAGAATAAAAAGTTGCCTTTTTTCGGGTTAGCTTGGGCGACAAGTACGTCTGGTAGCGTGTCGTTTACACGCACTCGTTTTTTTTTATGAATTATTACGGTTTAGATGCGTTCTCTTTTTGCACCCTAGCGCCCATTCGCACGTGATCCGTTCTCAAAATATATTATCCATATTATTTTTAACGCTCCTTATATTTTTTTCTTTAAATTGTATTGGGATATTTGTATGGCTTGTAATTTCGTTATTGTTTTTTTTCTTTGAAAATGATTCACCCAAGTTGTGAACAATTTTGATAATGAATGTTTCAATTTCTAAAAGTAATATCTATTGTATTATAAAAAAACAAGTGATATCTATCTATATTATTTTCAATTTTTATATACATCAAATAATATTTTAAATAAGTTTTTTGATTATATATAATTATAGAAGGCAATTAGATGAGGTCTAATAATTCATTGCCTTATTAAATAATTTATAAAATTTTAACCAAAATTCTCAAACTCTAATTCAACGGAAGATACTAGATAGTGTTATTGTAGAAGCCAAAACTCGTGCATGTGTTGGAATTTAACTAGTGATACATAAAGTTGCGATCCATAATTAATTTGATTTTTGTTATATATTATTTGAAATTTTTATGTCTTTTGAAAACATCCCGAGAAATGGTACATGTATAAAATTTGGTTTTGAGTATATATACTAGATTAATAAGTAAGTAGTCGCTTGAGGTCTTTTAGGTTTGTGGTCAAAAAAGTTTGAAAGTTGAAAGTTGAAAGCCCTTTGGATCGGTTAGTGTATATATCCCCTTTTTTTAAAATAAAGATGTTATCTATTATATATTAGGAATTAGGATATATCTAAAAGATTTTATCTAAAATTAAAATAAATTATAGAACATTAGATATTATATATTAAGATATATATATTAATTTAGTTTTTCCAATTAAATTTCTATCAATTTATATGAAAAAATTAAATTCGAATTTTATTTAAAATTAAAAAAATATTTTATCTTTATTTTTTTATCTACTTATGTAATGATTTATCTTAAATAAAATTTTGATAAAAATAGAACTTTCAATCAATATCTATCTATCTATTACTAATAACTAAAGCCAGAGCAATTTCTGCCACCACGTTGCGCCACATCACCCCTTTATTAAAATAATAATTTTAAATAGTTAATTATGCAAAAAAAGTTATCTCAAAGTAAACATAAAGATAAAATAATATTTGTAAAAATTTATCCCCAAATAAACATAAAGATAAAATAATATTAGTAGATTTGACCAACATAGATAAAAAAAGGGACATTATATTTATTATATTTGTAAGAGATAAAATAAAATAAAGATAAGAAAAAATATGTACATATGATCACATATGTATCTTTGTAATAAATATAGCCATATAAATGATAATATTTTTTAAATATAGTTTATGTGTAATTTTAAATAACTAATATTTTAAATAAAGATAAAATATATCTGCCACAATATTGCATCACATCACATTATATTAAAATAACTATTTAAAATAGTGATATTAAAAATATACCAATTTTTTTATTTGTGATAATTTGAACAATAAAGATAGAAAAATATTAAAAATTAAAAACTACAATCTTATCTTATTATATGTAAAGTAAACATAGATTTCTATCTTATAATTTACGCCAATAATAATGAAATATTTGGTTTTTTTTACTTATTATCTTCTTTCTAGAGATAACACGATCAAATATATTTTTATTACAAAAATACATATATTAATGTTTACTTCATTTTTATGTGATTTTTTTTTCTTATAAGGTAAGACCATAAAATTATTATTTTTTAATTTATTTTTTCGTAATTTTTAATTTTTGAGTATAGATAATATAATATTTACTTCATTTCTCAAAGAATATTTTTTCTATAATATATCTAAAAAATATTGAGTCGTAGTCGTGCAGGGCACGACGGGTACAACTAGTTTTAACCAAAATTCTCAAACTCTAATTCAACGGAAGATACTGGATAGTGTTATTGTAGAAGCCAAAACTCGTGCATGTGTTGGATAATTAATTTGATTTTTGTTATATATTATTTGAAATTTTTATGTCTTTTGAAGACATCCCGAGAAATGGTACATGTATAAAATTTGGTTTTGAGTATATATAGGGCCTTGTTTCACTAGTAGATGGAAAGTTGTTTTTGGGTGAAAGTTATTTTTTGTGTCTCGAAAAATGTAAAAAGTAGAAAGGGGTGCACGAATTTCAAGACTGTTAAAAGTAGGTTTTGGAGAGAAAGTGGTTTTTGGGTGAAAAAAGAACAAGGCTAGATTAATAAGTAAGTAGTCGCTTGAGGTCTTTTAGGTTTGTGGTCAAAAAAGTTTGAAAGTTGAAAGTTGAAAGCCCTTTGGATCGGTTAGTGTATATATCCTTTTTTTTTTAAAAAAAAACGTTTTTGTCGCTAAAAAAAGTCTTGATCATTTCCTTGAAAAACAAAAAGTTAACAATTTTGAAACGAATCCTAAAAATTGAAACTAAATACCCATATGTACCCTAATACATTATAAAGCAGAAACCAAGTCCGTGTAAAAATTTGCGCCACGTGGCATAACTTGAATAAAATAATGAAAAACCTTTTTTCAACTAAAACTAAAATAATAATTCTAGAAATACCCCTACACATTATACTCTAATAATAATTCTAGAAATCATGATTTATCTTAAATTCTTAACCACTTCATAAAATAGATAATGTATATATATCATATTATATGCATAGATTGTTTCATATAGTAATTAATTAATAAGCAATTATATTTTTAAAAAATTTAATTAAGTAATAAACATTACTAAATAAAAAAATAAATTTATAAAGATTGAAGGTTTTTTAGCGTAAGATTTAAGATTTTATAAAATAGATAATATATATATATATATAGTTTTCTATCTATGTAAATATTGATTTTATTCTTAAAAATTCATAAATATAAGAAAAAGGCAATTTTAGATTTTATAAAATAATTAATGTATCAAAATAAAATTTTATCTATATAATTTTCTATATATGTTTATTGATATTGAAAAGCAATATTATATATGCTATCTTAAGATTATGCTAAAATATTTTTATCGGATTGTTGAAAAAAGGTTATCGATATAAATTTCTATCTATATCTAAATTAATACATAATAAAATAGAAATAAATTATCTATAAAATTTGTACTACATGACACTTTAAGAACCAATCATTTTTTTCATTTTATTTATTTATTTTTATTTATTATACTGAAAAGTGAATGTCGAAGGTTTGATTTAGAAAAATATTTTCCATGTTTATTTAGTTTTATCTTAAAGATTCGAAAACAAAAAAATCGTTAAATTTTATATAAATATCATTAATAATTATAATAATAGAATATTTATTAAAATATACATTATCTTTGTTTTTTCTCTTTAATTTATTATAATATATTATATAGTATAATTTTTAAAACTACCCGTAAATTTACGGAAATTACACTAGTTTTCGTATCAAAGTATTAATCATTTCCTTCCTCTTTCTTTCAAAGTAGAACAAACCCAAACAAAATATTTTGTAATACAAAATTTATAAGACACCTAGAAAAAGCTATTTGAAATTACACGAACATATGATATATTTATTTAACCGGTACTTATATATTAGACTATGTTAAAAATATACAATAAAGACATATTAATATATTATATCTATCCAAGAACTTTGAAATTCATAAAAATACTAACTATAAAATTTAACTCTTGAAATATCTATGAGACAAAAAAAGTGCTCAACCCATATCAATTTCGATAGTTTTGCTCCCCAATAATCAAACATATTCAACAAGCATGATTCACGTATATATATTAGAAAAAATAATACACAAATTATATGTCTTGTAATTATTCACTTAATCATAAGGTTCAAGTGTACAAATTCGTGATTATCACTACCCTCTCCTCCCCAAACCCGTCCCCCAAAACAATATCAAATTCTTCACATGAACAAACATACTTGATCAAATCTATAGCCACTTCGTTCGGATGAACTAGGGCATAAAAATAAGATCATTTAGGGCCCGTTTGGTTTCTAACCACGGAAACGTAAACGGAAACGAAACGAATATAGACTACTTATGTGTCACAATACATTGACAACAATTTTTTTTTATGGGTCTAGAGAAGGGGGAAGGGAAATGGTTAGAGGAGAATGGGGGATTTGCTTACCCCATGTTAAAATTAGGGAAAGGGATTGATCCTCTTGCGGTACATTTTTGCATGAAAAATGAGGTGACTCAAGGCAAGATGAAATTTATCATTCATGTATCATGACACTAATATAGACTACATTCATTTTCTTTCCGTTTACGTTTCCGGAATAGAAAACCAAACGGGCCCTTAATTTGTTTTGACTGAAGAACAGATCGAGCAATTTTGAGGGGCGGATCGGGAGAGAAAGGTGGTGAGCGATCGATCAAAAGTCATAAACTAAACAACTTTCAAACTTTGGTCTAATGAATGTTTTTGGGATATGAATTTTAAAGGGAATGAGGTGTATTTTATAGGGATATGTTACTTGGAGTAAGAGTAAAGAAAATATAATATTTTGTATCTTTTATATATAAACTACTTTGGTTACTTTTACAAGAAAATAAGATATTACAAATATTTCGGAGTAAGATTCTTTTTTTGGGTCGACAATATTTTTTAGTAACTACTCATATTTAGGAACAAAATCTAGTATATTTATATTTTTTAATAATTAATGAATGGGTGAATCCCAAATCTAGGGTAATAGTCTAATAGATTATAATATATATATATATATAAATGATAGCTTGCATATAGGAGTAGTTAAGATGCATGTTTTATATATGTTTTAGTTAGTTTTAGGTTAGCTTTTATGTAGTTTTTAGGTTTTTGTGTTATCGGGTATTATGCGCTGGTTTGGTCGGTTTTACAGGTTTTTAGGTTCAGGAGCAACAGCGGGGCGAGTACAGATTGACCATGGCGGTGGTGGACGAGCCAAGGGAGCTAAGGGATGCTAGGAGCATGGATGTAGAAGAGCCAAGCCAAAGACAAGACAAGCCAAACTATAGGAGAAAGCTCGGGATGAACCCGAGCAACGAAGCCGCGCATTTGCAACTGATTGATGAAAGCGCGGGATGGACAAAGCGCGGCCGCGCTTTTGGGTGTCGAAGCCGCGCATTCGGGAATTTCAGCGGACAAGGATTTGGGCCAAGTTTTGGTTTTGGGCTTTGTTATTTTGACTTATGGGCTTGTATTTTGGCCGAGATATATGATTTAAGATATAATGTTTGGGGTTATTTTTAGTAGACATATAAATACTTTATGTTAGATTATTTTGTCATAACTTTTGATCAATTTTTGGAGGCTAGGGTTTTTCTCTTAAGGAAGACTTTGAAACCTTTGTAAGTTTGATTTTAATTTCATTATGCATTGCTAATTTCTCTAGTATTTGGCTAGTTATTGAAGTCATGATTTGTATGTCGTTGTGAGGTTTGATTGATTCTCAACAAACTTGAATAGAAATTATTCCATGTGCTTAATTGAATCTAAACTAGGGTTTTGTTAGATTGATCACCTAATTGAATTTCTAGTTAAAACTGAATCTGATTAATTACCGGTTGGAGTTAATTAGATCAAGAGTATATTTTAATCAATTAGTACCGGTTGGACTAGTTGGTTGAAGGAGGGAATAAATTCACAAGTCACTTAGATGTCTGGTTGCTCTAAGTGTTTGTTTCTATTGATAACTTGAATCGTTATGCTGTTATTTAATTGAATCTAGAAGGTCTTCTAGGTTATTATTTAATTAGGGTTGTTAGACTGGTTGTTCTATCAACTAAATCTGAAGTTCGGGTTTTAATCCTTAGTAGGATCACTATCCACAATAGATTATTCAAGTGAGAAGAGAATCAAGAGAATCGATGATCAACGAATCAATATCATGATGGATCTAACTAGTTGAACACGTTTGTTTCTCATATATTTAAATCATCTTTTGCATTCATAGTTAGTTTTATTCTTGCATATTAGTTTAGATAATCATTCTGAAAACCCCCCATACTAGTTACTTGGCACTTAAGCAATAACACATTTACACGAGTCTCTGTGGGTTCGACTCTTACTTACCGCTCTACTGAGTTGGTTAAGCTAAGATTTCTTTGATAGGTATAAACGACCACGAAAAATACCTCATCAATATATATATATATATATATATATATTATCATGGTTATCAACCTCAAATCAATCACAAGTGGACAAGATTTATGTTTTGTTGAGTGATATGTTATGTTTGGTTCGAAAATCAAGGTTTTGGGAAGGGTAGATTGGAAGTCTCTTGTGTTATTTTGTAAGGAAAAGATCTCTTGGTAAGAAAGCATGCACAAAAAGAAAATTGTTGTTGAAAAAAAAGAGAGAATGAGTACACGATGAAGCTCGTTAACGACCTATTTGGTTCGTTAACGAGGTTGTTCGAGAAGAAAAGAGCTGAAAGAAATAAGTAAAGATGAAAGAGAAAGAGAAGTAAGATGTGCATTTGTGTTTGAAAGATAAACTAGAGATTCTTTTGAGTTGTTTTATGAGACTTTCTAGGATATTGGGTGGGTGAGAGTATGCATAAAGAAGAGTGAGTTTGGTATATGTTATTTTATGAGTGTTTTGGTGAAGTGTGAGTTTTTATGAGTCTTTGATTCCCGGATTTTATTTAGCACCACAACAATAAGGCGTGGAAATATTTCCACGCCTTATTGTCTTTACCAAGCCCCATTATAACCCGGCCGAATGGAAGCTTCTATGAAGTTTTTCATTGAGCCTAAGTTTCTCTTGATGATTTTTGCTTGTTCTGACAAATCTTAGGTGGAGAGTTTGGTGATATAAGTTCCAATTTCTATGAGTTTTTGCATATAAGATGAGTTGAGAGTTGAATTTATAAGCCTAAACACTTGAGAGTTGAGTGAAACACATATATCCCTGGTGAGGTTGGATTGTATTTGCTTATGTCTATTTAGTGCTTATATGTGTGATGACGTTAATAGTCATTTGTTATTTTCTGCTATGTTTTTGATGTTGCTTTTTAGTTGATGGCTATTTGCTTGATGAGTATGTTTTGTTTAGGTCTTGGTTGTTGTTTAGTGATTGCTTGAGGACAAGCAAGTCTAAGTATGGGGTATTTTGATGTTCTTGTTTTTAATACAGTTTTTAGTATGTTTCTTAGTTTGTTTTGTTTAGTTTTAGTAGTTTTTAGAGTTAGTTTTGTGTATTTTAGGATGAGTTTGCATATTTTGTGAGAAGTATGGAAGCTACTCCGTTTTGTGTCTTTTTGTAGGTTTTGAGCAGGAAAGGAGCGCTTTTTGAGCTGAATTGGAGTGTTGTGGTGGAGGTCGGAAGAAAATGAAGATAAAGAGGAAGATTGCATAGGAAGAATGATGGCCAGATCGATGGAGGGGATGATGGTGCAAAGAGATCGCCACGAGAATCCAAGGAATTCCGACAACAAATACCACGCAACTGACCCGTCTTCAACTGTCTGGATCTTACTTGTCCAAACTCGGAATTGAGTGATTCCAAATCGAGAAGTTAGATCTATGAGTCTAGTTGAAGTCCTCAAAATATGAGAGCAAGATGATGAGTGGATTGAAAGTTATGTCGGATTTACTGAGATGGTGCAGAAACCTCCGAGATGGATGATGGCTCGAAATGGAGAGAACAAGGGGATATGGATGCTTGATAATTTGGATATGACTCACCAAGCTCTCAAACAAACTAGGATGCCCGAGATTGTCGGATATTACTCACCAACAACTTGAACAACGAGAATTGAACGAACGAAAACAAGAACAAGTACTTGAATTGAAAGATGCAAGGAAAGTAAGCAACAAGGTTTTTCGTCCAATCTAAGGAACCAAGGAAGGGAGGCCGACCATATAACCTAGAGAATTAATATCACAAAACCAGCCCCTTCACTTAAAGAAAATTACAAAAACAACCCATAAAACCCGAGAACACATTGTTAGGCAAAAATTGTTAAAAGAAAACAACTATGCACAAACACATCTAATTTTATTTTTAAGTCCGAACCTTATCTGTATATCTTCACAACTCTAATAATAATAAAGATACATTGGAGACTTTTGGGTTTGTTTTATGATTTGGGTTGCACCCGAGTTATATCAGGTTGCCTACGTATCTCTTTAAAGAGAATCAAGCCTTACGTAGTTCAGAGTTTTAGGCTTTAGTTGGATTTCCATGCATCAGAGAAACAAGCCTAAACCCACCTTCTAGGAAAGGTTGCCTAAGCTCGGTTCAACTATCATTTGCATGGCGTGAATATAATTAAACCCACCTTCTAGGAAGGGTTGTTTAATTTCTCCACTATTTTTAGTTTGATTTTATTATTTTTAATTTGGATGTGACTGAATCCGTTACCCATTTGGGTTTGATGTCGGATTTCCTACGTACCCGTTGAGGGGATCAAGTCTACGTAGTTCTTCCAAAGACATTTTAATTTGACGCTATGATTGAACTCGACGAGCATTTGTGCTATATGTCAAGCTTCCTACGTACCCTTGGTGGGATCAAATCACTGTAGTTCCGAAATCAGGCTTTTTATCATCTGGTGAGAGCCTTTTTATCATCTCGACGAGCATCTGGTGAGAGCCTTTTTATCACTAACACATGTAGTGCTAATAAAACTATCTTCTTGGAAATCAGGCTTGGTGCCAACGAAGTTATTGATGGACTTCTTTCCACTTGGGTGACCAAGTTGATATGTCTTGGACTCCTTGCCCCATGACTTGAAATCGCAGTAGGGGAATTAGGAACTCTTGTGAAAACTTTTTTGTGTCACAAACACTTGAGGTGGTAATGACGTCAGCTTGTTGGAAATTAGGCTTTGTGCCACTAAGCTGACTATTGAGCTTGTTGCCATTTAGATAACCAACAAGATCGGTCATGGACTTCTTACCTCCATGGATTGAAAGTGTATTGGGGGATTATCTCCCCTTTTAGAGTATGAAGTAATAATAATTTCCTCAACCCTTTTTAGAGTGATATAAATGGATCTTATGAGCATCTGCCTTGGAGTGACCAGTAGAGGATTGGGTGTCACCTCCTTTGAGTTAAAGAGGTCCTTTAAGTCATTCCACATAGTTGTGTTAGCTTAAGCTAATGTTGGACTCTACTAACTTGCAACGTGGCATTGTCTTGGAACGCTTCAAAACATTCTTGTGACTTCCTTCTTTTGTAAGATGTTTTGGCCTTCTTGGCTTTGGGAACATCTCATATGGTATTTGTAGGAGGCCTTTCTACCACTCCTCTTGATGACAATAAGTCCTTGAGCAATCCTACTAACGGGCTTTGAGCCACTAACTTTCGCTTCTTTAGGTGGTGAAGCAGGTTGAAGGATTTTTCCAACGAGATCTCAGCATGGATTGCATTGTTGGAAGCTACGACCACCACAAAGGACCTTTGATAGACCCAACAACCCTCTCTTTCTTTGAGAATACTTTTCTTTGTTGGAGGGGATTAATCGAGTCAATTCTTGATGAGACTCATCTTTAGCATTAGTGACTTGAATGGTTGATCCATGAAACTTGCTTATATGCTTTTGTGTCCCATTGGCAGATGCCCCCTCTTCTAAACATTGGAGAAGTCAATAGTTGTTGCCAAAGGGGATTTCGATGGAGATCAAGTCTCGATCAATGTTTGAACACCACTTTGAAGTTTTTAGGTGAACAAAACATTCAACCTTGAAAAGAAAGGTAGACCGCTCTTGGTGCAATTTTTTTCGCAAGAGCTAAAATATTAGTATCAATATTATTAATCAAAATTACCAAGAAAGAAAAGGGTCCCACTGGGCGTGCCAAAAATATGTTAGGCAAAAATTGTTAAAAGAAAACAACTATGCACAAACACATCTAATTTTATTTTTAAGTTCGACCCTTATATGTATATCTTCAGAACTCTAATAATAATAAAGATACATTGGAGACTTTTGGGTTTGTTTTATGATTTGGGCTGCACCCGAGTTATATCAGGTTGCCTACGTATCTCTTTAAAGAGAATCAAGACTTACGGTAGTTCAGAGTTTTAGGTTTTAGTTGGATTTCCATGCATCAGAGAAACAAGCCTAAACCCACCTTCTAGGAAAGGTTGCCTAAGCTCGGTTCAACTATCATTTGCATGGCGTGAATAAAATTAAACCCACCTTCTAGGAAGGGTTGTTTAATTTCTCCACTATTTTTGGTTTGATTTTATTATTTTTAATTTGGATGTGACTGAATCCGTTACCCATTTGGGTTTGATGTCGGATTTCCTACGTACCCGTTGAGGGGATCAAGTCTACGTAGTTCTTCCAAAGACATTTTAATTTGACGCTGTGATTGAACTCGACGAGCATTTGTGCTATATGTCAAGCTTCCTACGTACCCTTGGTGGGATCAAATCACCGTAGTTCCGAAAAGTTATTTTTTATTTGATTTTTATATGTGTGACTGAACATGGTATGTATTTGATTTTGTACCAAGTTTCCTACGTAGTCCATGGAAGGACATCAAGTCATAACGTAGTTCTTAACATTTTGGATTTGAACTTAGGATTTGGCGACTGTACTCGATTGGATTTAATGTCGAGTTACCTACGTAGCCTATTATAGGCTTCAAGTCTTTACGTAGTTCTAAAAAAGACATTTTTTAATTTGAGGTTTTGATTGAACCCGACGAGCATTTGTGCTATATGTCGAGCTTCCTACGTACCCTTATTGGGATCAAATCATCATAGTTCCGCGCCTTGCTTTTCCACTAATTAGAAAGGGTACCACATAAATTTTATTTTGTATTTATAAAGATCCATTTTAAAATTTAAGCCAATTAGTGGGTTGATGTGGAATAAGGCAAATTTGGTCTTCTTTTTTCCTTTGCATGTACGTACAAATGCATGTACATGGATTAACTTGAGAGGAGTTTAAGACATGGGCTTTTGGGCTTCTCCACTTAAGGATAACCATAGCAAACTAAAGACCCATAATCAACTTTGCTACAAACTTGTCATCATTTGCACCTTTTTATATTGTTGCTATTAACCAAGACAATATATATGCAGCTTGCATCTTCGTTGAAGAATATGGCTCTTTTTTTTTATAATTTTATTACACAACAGTAGCATATATATAATATATGCAACCGTTTAATGCAGGGCAAGTATTCTCCATATGATTACTAATTTATATGATTAATTAGTAGGAAGATATACTTCATTGGACCACTTAGTTTATATAATTAACTAGTGGATTATTCTGGAGGAGTGCATGAATCGGGAAGTCACAACATCAGTCAATCTTTAAGGACGTGCAGACTCGGCCCTAACGAGCATTCTTGTCTTAGCCTCTTTACCGGTGAGGGTTGTTTACGGCACACATTTGTATGTGACGCCCTTGTAACGCCCGATAGAAGTCGATTGAAGTTTGATTGCCACCTCCTCTTTATTTTTATACGTAGATTCAAGGAAAAGGTAGGTGATAACTTTAGCATATAAGCTATCTTGACTCCTACTCGTTTCCATAGATTAATTTAATTTATTCTCATCCCTCCTTTTGGTGACTTATTGTACGTTGCCAAACAACTACTTTGTATGAGAAACGAACCCGTTTCGATATGAGAAACAAACCCGTTTCGAGTATGAGAAACGAACCCGTTTCGAGTATGAGAAACGAACCCGTTTCGGTATGAGAAACGAACCCGTTTCGGTATGAGAAACGAACCCGTTTCGGTATGAGAAACGAACCCGTTTCAGGTATGAGAAATGAACTCGTTTCGGATATGAGAAACGAACCCGTTTCGGGTATGAGAAACATCGTGTCTCTAAAGAGAGACATTTTGTTTCGATTTTTAGCATCCAACGAAACATCCGACCTCTAAAAAGAGACCTTTTGTTTCGATATTTTTTATCATTTGATGAAGCATTATATCCCTAAAAAGAGACACTCTGTTTCGATTTGTTTTTTTTTATGAAACATCCTGCCTCTAAAAAGAGACACTTTGTTTCAATTTTTTTAAACGAACCCGTTTTGGTATGAGAAACGAATCCGTTTTGGTAGGGGAAACGAACCCATTTCGATATGAGAAACGAATCCATTTCGATATGATCTCTTTGTAGTGATGAAACGGAGAGCTTTAAAATCGACCATGGATCTTCGGTGTAGCTCGATCTTTTTTCTGATATGTTGAGCTTTTCATTTTATCCCCCCAAAGAACCTTGTTTGTGGTCGATCTCTTGTTAATGAAGACCGGGAAAACAACCCTCTATAGTTTTATCTCTACTTTCGCTCTTCCTCTGCTCATTTTGTTTTACGCAGAGACTCCTCATCCCCCTTTGTACACGAAGAACTCCTTTCTTTTTATATCCACCTCCATCTGATATTTTAGCCAAATTTCAAGCAATTAAAAATATTAATTACCCACCTTTAGAAATTCACCGTTAGCATATTTGAGCGTTATGAGCACGTAATGTCACCAAAAGGCACTTGAATGATCTTGCAATGTACGACTGCCCCTTATCATCATTTGTAGCATGCATATAATTCATTTGATTTCATTGTATATGCTGTACAAAGATGTACATATGTGTACTTTAGAAGATCTTCATATGGCTTTCACGTGCAACCTATATTTAAGTTAGAGGACATAAATTCCTTTATTGTCAATATATGTAACGGTGGGGGTTCCATTTTTTCCGCCACCAACAATTTAAACACGTAATTTAGTAGTCATTTATGACTATTTGGCCATTTAATGACTAATTGAACATGACTCTTATTCCATACGTGCAATTTAGTGGCACTTAGAAAATTTTGAGGACTTGGACTTTTGATGTTTGGCCCATTTGAGAAAGGCTTGTATGAAAGTGATCCAATAATAAATATTCTCATAATTTAATTTAATGGTAATTATATTGGATCCATGAACTAATTAAAATTCATGAAAATTTACCCCCAAACAGTTGCCCCCGAACTTTGTACGTGTGAATTATAAAGAACACGTTCAAAGTTCGTTTTGTCTCTTTTTTCGATCTAATGATTTTGGTATCATGATGAATGGTATGGGTATGTAGATGTTTTGAGGTTTTTTTTATAAATTTGGTTTTGACTTTGAGGCTCATGGTCATGTTTGAGGTTGACTTTTGGACCATTGCTCATTTTGGAAGACGTGAATTTGAATTTGAGGCTTTGTTCCATGGAGTTCGGTTTGCTACCTTTGTGGTAATTTTTTTCATGATACTCATACCATATAAGATCATTTTATTTTTTAGCTTTAGGGGCTTTCAATGATTGCATTTATGTTGATGCAAATCATGAAGTTTTCTATCTTGATTTTAGATAGATGGTTGAAGGTGTAAAGGGGGTAAAGGTGATTTTTGTATTGAGAAAGGAAGTTTCGGATATTTTTTTCTTTTTGAAAGGATGATTTCCTAGGGAGGATTTTTTTTTAAATCTCAGATCAATCATAAATTTAAAGATGATGATTTGTCTTGTAAATTTTGAGTACGAACCCATGTACTTTATGGGCTAGGTTCATATTTGACTATTTATGTAGCCAAGACTATGAATGGCTATAAGAGAAGAAGATTCAATCTTCTTAATTTCTCTTAAACACAAGACTATGAATGACTAGACTGCCTACGTACTCTCTTTGTGAGAGATCAAGCCATTCGTAGTTCTTTTTTTAACCATTTTAGGTTTGGTTTGTTTATATATGCATTAGAGGACGCTTTCAAGCCCACCTTCTAGGAAGAGTGGCTCAAACTTCAATCTAACTATCATGTGCATGTTTGTATTACCTTTTGTACGCATCACCAAGATAATTGGAACCCACCTTCTAGGAAGGGTTGCCCCAATAATTTTGACTATCATTTGCGCATGGGTTTTTTGATTTTTTTTTTTAAATTTTGATTTAAGGTATGCGACTGAATTCGAGACTCATTTGAGTTTGATATCAAATTTCCTACGTACCCTTATTGGAATCAAGTCTTGACGTAGTTCTTGGAGACCATCAAGCTCTTTTTTTTTTGCGTAATGGTTCAAACCATGATGTTGAATTTTGGTGAATATATCTCGTAGTTTACTTGTCGAGGTTTATCACCATTCAAAGCTCTTTTGTGGAGCTTATGACTTTATAACCTTCCTCCATTGGAGATGTTGTATGCTTTATCTTGAGCATCTTTTGATCTTTGGATGAAGAACTTTGATCGATTCTTCTCTTTGACCTTCCACTTTTTGGTCATTTTGATTTGACTTCTCTTGTTCTTAGGCTACTCAAGCCTTTCAAACACATATGGTCAAGAATATCTATTCTTTGTTGTTATATCGAGCCATTGAAAGACTGATAAGTGAGGAGTGATTTCTTTTTCCTCTAGAATCATCTCATGCATCTTTGGCTCTATAACCATTATTGTCGAAAGTTTCCCTTCATGAGAAACTTGCAAATTTTTGAGAACATCTTCATTGAGATTCTTGTCTTGAGATTTACCCTTAGAAAAGGGCTTTGACTTTTGCACCATTACTTGATGCTTCTATTGTGATCTTGTTGAGGTAAACAAGAAATAAGGATGAGAGGGTTCACCTCGTAGTACCACCCTTTTGCTTTCTTTTTCAACTTTTTCAGAGATTTTGCGAATGACCAATGTTTACATTGGGATATATTCATCAATCTCTTCAACATAAGAAATCACACAACATTGATCAACTTCTTCTTCCTTTTTCGAATCATCATTGAGATTCATGGAGTCATCTTTGAGAAAATGTTTAGGGATGAAGTCCATTAGGGTGAAAGGGACTCTTTGAGGTTGAATATATTTTTCCTCGGAGTCGGTTGCACATTCCTTTCCCCTCTTATTTTCTTCTTGTTTTTAATGCCCTTCTTTTTGTCGAGCTTTCCCTCGTTTGTCATGAACCTTGAACGAGAAGCACTTCTAGGACAATCTCTTTCTTGGGCATTGCTCCAATTTGGAGATGTTTCCCACCTAGTTTTTTCCTCGTCACTATAAAGGAATATAGGATTTCCTATATAAGGTAGTAAGGCAGTTTGGATGCCGCAATTTTCAAAAGCCTTTGATGACGTATTGGATGCCACCATGGCTTTAGGGATTTATAGGGGTAAAGGTAGCGCTTCAACAACTTTTGTTTTTGAGATCATGTTTGATGAAGCATATAGACCTTTTGAGTTTGTCCCCTCAATCTTAGTCTTTTTTTTTATCATTCCTTCTATTATATCCCTTAGGACATAACCATCATGGATGGTATGACCGATAAGGAGATGATATGGACAATACTTGAGATCACTTGTCATCGTTACTTCATTAGGCCTTTTTGGCTTTGGAAGCACTAAAGCTTTAGCAGTCATGAGCTTATCAAATATCCCTTGAATATCATAATCATCAAAGGGAAACTCCTTTTGCTTTCTCACTTGGAGAACGAGTCTTTTAGTAGGCTTTACTCTTAATTTAGGTTTGAGAATTACCTTTGTTAGAGAATTGGCCATTTGTTTCGACGAAGGTCACCATAGACTTGTCTTTATTTTGCAACATTTTTTCATCATTTTCTTGAGGCTTAATAACCCCTATTTCACGTCGAGCAAGTTGACGCTCAACATTAGAAGCTTTGGAAACCAAAGCGTCAAATGGCAGTGGTTTTGCACTCCCCACATGCATGACTAGTTCTGGGTGCAAATTATTATTGCCCATTTGAACTTGCCTTCTCACTAATTTTTGAGCTTTGAAGCATTAGACTTCTCCATCTTGCTATAAAGTCATTTACGAGCTCATTAGGCCTTTGGTGAGTGTTTACAAGGTCTATAATGGAAACCTTTGCCTTAGATCTCACAAATTGAGCAAGGAATTCCCTTTGCAATTCATCCCATGTTTCGATCAACCTTGGTTGAAGTTGGGTGTACCAAGTAAACGCCGATCCGAATGAAATTCTTTATGAGTAAAGCATCACTCAAGGTCGTTTCTATATATGCGGAGTAAAAGTAGGCAAGGTTCTCACATGGTGAACCGTGAATGCCATCAAACTTATCAAAGTAGGGCCTTTGATATCCTAGTGGAAAGGGCACAACATCAAAGTTCATGGGATATGGTTTCTTATAGCCCATCATGGGTTGGTTTTGAGAAACAAACAATTCTTTATCCCTTGTCATCATCACCTTAATTTCTTGGGGAGACATGCTTATTGCGTCAATCTGACCCAGGATACCATTTTGGCCCTCATCGTTTTTTTTTTCTAACTTGTTTTAGCCTACTCTCTTTATGTTGGCTAGCAACTTGACTTGAGAGAGTTGCAATTTGAGCATCGTTTTCAGCCAGCCTCCTTTGTATTTTTTGAAGTTGTTCTTTGATGCTAGAAGTAGTTGTCATCATGATTGACATGTTTTCTACCCCATTGTGTAAAAAGGCAATGACTTGGTTAAAATATGGAAAGTCATCTTCCTTGAAAGGTGAAGTTGTATCTCCATAAAATGGAGTGTAACCTTGAGAAGCATGGATAATTTTACTTCTTGTTGCATTTATTGGCTCTTCTTAGGAGGAGACATTTTATATATCTTGAACTTTGAAGCATTGTATTGAGCTTCACCCTTACCCCTTTCTAAGTAAGAGTCCATTTTGACTTGCTCCACACGGTCAAGTTTAATCAAGATTGATCCAATAAGGATTTTCCTTGAACTGTTGACATGAGGATTTGACAAGTGGTATTGTTGATGTCACAAAGCCCCGAGTCACTTCTCCTAAGGTAGCTCTGGATAACTCAAGAGTTGAAGAAGATTTTATCTTAGTATGTTGACCCTCCTTTTGGTGCTTTGACCTGTTCTTGCGACTCCTCTTTCTTTGAGATGGTATGAACTTGCTTGTAAGGGCGGTTTAAGTTGATGCTTGACGGGACCCAACATTTGTCTCGATGACTTGAATAGTTGGTCCATAGAAGCTGCCCCATGCATCTTTGGCATCCATTTGGACAATGCCCCTCCCCTAAATATTGGAAAGGTCCATATTTGTTGTCAAGGGGAATTTTAGTTGATGATCATGTCTCGCTCGATGGTGAACACAACCTTGGAGTCTTGTTGATGGATCAAACGCTTCCCCTTGATTAGAAAGAAGGCTGGTCGATTGTTAAATTTGGAGATAGCTCTTGGTGGCATTTTTCCTTTGAGGAATTGAATTCACTTCTCCAACTTAGGTATTCATGCCATCATTGAAGTTGTGAACTCTTGAATGCTTGATCTTGACCTTCCAATCTTTGTTGATGTTGACTCCGATCACCTTGTTCTTAATTTGGTTTACAAGATTTTTTGGGCCTTTTAAACGCGGAAGGTTTGAATGAAAACGTCTTGAATTAGTGTTAGGCCTTTCAAACAAATAGGGCTTAGATGGCCCTTGAGCTTACATCGAGGCTTTCAAATACTAACACTTTAGACGTTGCTACATTGTCATTTGAGAGCTATATTAACTCATTTAATGGCATTGCCATTGGCTTTAAAACTTTTTCTTTCTTCTCAAGAAATTTGTGATTCTTGACAAGAGTGTCATCAATATTTAATGGGTCTTCCACAGGAATGTCGACCCATGAATATCCTACTATGATGGTTCACATGTTTGAAGAGACTCTTGGATTATGGGGGCGGCCTTGGAAACATCTATCACTGAAAAGGATGTTTGATGTAGTCACTAGAGTCATTGATGTAAACCCCTCAATTTTGATACCTCCTTCTTTAATTATCTCTTCTATTGCCTTTTAAGGACGTGGAAATCCTAATCGAATGACTAACAAGTCGATGGTAAAGACAATAATTTGGTTATTTGTCTTGTCAAACTCATTTGTCATTTTTGGTTTTGGAAGTGTAAAAAATTTTGCTTCCATCAACTCACCGAATATCCCTTCCACATCATCATCATCGAAGTACTTCTTTTGTTTTCTTTCATGGAGAGATAGTCTTTTGGTGAATTCTTTGACTTCCCCTTTACCTTGAGCCTTGGAGCTACTCTCGTTTGAAAGTTTGTCATTAGGCTTGATGAAGGTTGCCATAGACTCCTTTTGATATTGTAGCTTCTTGCCATCATCTTTTTGAAACACATTAGCTTCAAAACAACTAGATCCTTTCTTTGCCAAGCAATTTAGCATTGCAAGCTTTTGACACCAATGCAACAAAGGGATGAGGTTCGGTGCTAACAAGATGCTAATATTGGAAGCAACTTGTTGACATATGATTGAACATGAACTTGTTCACTTAGTTTTTTCAGGGCACTGGAGCCTTATACTTCTCCACATAATGATGAAATAGTTAGTAAGCTCATTTAACCCTTGCAAGGTGTTTTTGTTAGGTCCATTGGAAATGGAATTGCATCATAACATGTTGTGTATGGCTTTTTATACCCATGCATAGGTAGATTTTGTGATGCTTGAGATTCTTGAATCCCTTGAGCAATTATCTCCTTAATTTCTTGGAGAATAATATTTGAGCTTCCAATTGGACCTTCATCATTTAATCTTGCTCGCCCCCGTCTTCTTTTGTTTAATTGAGTATTGACTTGATCCATGAGTGAATCTTTTTGAGCATCCTTCTCGGCACGCTGCCTTCATAATTCTTGAAGTTGGTCTTCAATGGTCAATACACGACACATTTTCTTGTTCCTCTTGGAGGATTTTTTTTCTTTCCTTCCAATATAAAGACAAACACTCCTCCTCCTATAAAATAGATGACAAGTCTCCATATAAGGGAGAACTTGTGTCTTCTTTCATTACCCATCTATATTTCATGATAGGAGTAGATGGAGTTATCAACCTTGAAACCATTTCAATATTTGATGTCATTGGTTAAGCACTTGTTCTTGTATCGAGGCTCGTATATGTTTGAGGTTTGGTCATTTAAGATGTTGACCTTGATGGACCCTTCTTTTCTACACGAGCTCGAGAAACTTGGCTAACTTGTTGAGTTTCTTGATCATTTTTAGATCGCGAAGGCTTCGTCATCTTGACCTCTGGGGTCTTTGATCAAATATCCTCCAAATGAAATGGCTTGAACAATTGTTTGACTCCTTTGATATTGAGCGGGATGGATCTTGTATAAATTTGTCTTAGAGTGTTGATTTGAGAAACTCCAGTTGAGTTTTTTGGTAAAATCAGATCCCTATCATCTTTCCAAAGAGTTTCCTCTCTAAGGTGGCGAACGAGCAAGTTTGTCGAGTTCCCTCGCCTTTTGATGACTTGAACCATCTTTATTTCCACTCTGTTTCTTCGATTTATTAGCCTTTTTGGCATTATTGGAAGGTTGAGTGGAGTGGTGACATTCCTACCATTAGTCTTTATGACTCGGACAATATGTGCACTACAAAATCTGGTGAGAGCCTTTTTATCACTAACACATGTAGTGCTAATAAAACTATCTTCTTGGAAATCAGGCTTGGTGCCAACGAAGTTATTGATGGACTTCTTTCCACTTGGGTGACCAAGTTGATATGTATTGGACTCCTTGCCCCATGACTTGAAATTGCAGTAGGGGAATTAGGAACTCTTGTGAAAACTTTTTTTTGTCACAAACACTTGAGGTGGTAATGACGTCAGCTTGTTGGAAATTAGGCTTTGTGCCACTAAGCTGACTATTGAGCTTGTTGCCATTTGGATAACCAACTTGATCGGTCATGGACTTCTTACCTCCATGGATTGAAAGTGTATTGGGGGATTATCTCCCCTTTTAGAGTATGAAGTAATAATAATTTACTCAACCCTTTTTAGAGTGATATAAATGGATCTTATGAGCATCTGCCTTGGAGTGACCAGTAGAGGATTGGGTGTCACCTCCTTTGAGTTAAAGAGGTCCTTTAAGTCATTCCACATAGTTGTGTTAGCTTAAGCTAATGTTGGACTCTACTAACTTGCAACGTGGCATTGTCTTGGAACGCTTCAAAACATTCTTGTGACTTCCTTCTTTTGTAAGATGTTTTGGCCTTCTTGGCTTTGGGATCATCTCATATGGTATTTGTAGGAGGCCTTTCTACCACTCCTCTTGATGACAATAAGTCCTTGAGCAATCCTACTAACGGGCTTTGAGCCACTAACTTTTGCTTCTTTAGGTGGTGAAGCAGGTTGAAGGATTTTTCCAACGAGATCTCAGCATGGATTGCATTGTTGGAAGCTACGACCACCACAAAGGACCTTTGATAGACCCAACAACCCTCTCTTTCTTTGAGAATAATTTTCTTTGTTGGAGGGGATTAATCGAGTCAATTCTTGATGAGACTCATCTTTAGCATTAGTGACTTGAATGGTTGATCCATGAAACTAGCCCATATGCTTTTGTGTCCCATTGGCAGATGCCCCCTCTTCTAAACATTGGAGAAGTCAATAGTTGTTGCCAAAAGGGATTTGGATGGAGATCAAGTCTCGATCAATGTTTGAACACCACTTTGAAGTTTTTAGGTGAACAAAACATTCAACCTTGAAAAGAAAGGTAGACCGCTCTTGGTGCAATTTTTTTCGCAAGAGCTAAAATATTAGTATCAATATTATTAATCAAAATTACCAAGAAAGAAAAGGGTCCCACTGGGCGTGCCAAAAATATGTTAGGCAAAAATTGTTAAAAGAAAACAACTATGCACAAACACATCTAATTTTATTTTTAAGTTCGACCCTTATCTGTATATCTTCACAACTTTAATAATAATAAAGATGCATTGGAGACTTTTGGGTTTGTTTTATGATTTGGGCTGCACCCGAGTTATATCAGGTTGCCTACGTATCTCTTTAAAGAGAATCAAGCCTTACGGTAGTTCAGAGTTTTAGGTTTTAGTTGGATTTCCATGCATCAGAGAAACAAGCCTAAACCCACCTTCTAGGAAAGGTTGCCTAAGCTCGGTTTAACTATCATTTGCATGGCGTGAATAAAATTAAACCCACCTTCTAGGAAGGGTTGTTTAATTTCTCCACTAATTTTGGTTTGATTTTATTATTTTTAATTTGGATGTGACTGAATCCGTTACCCATTTTGGTTTGATGTCGGATTTCCTACGTACCCGTTGAGGGGATCAAGTCTATGTAGTTCTTCCAAAGACATTTTAATTTGACGTTGTGATTGAACTCGACGAGCATTTGTGCTATATGTCAAGTTTCCTACGTACCCTTGGTGGGATCAAATCACCGTAGTTCCGAAAAGTTATTTTTTATTTGATTTTTATATGTGCGACTGAACATAGTATGTATTTGATTTTGTACCAAGTTTCCTACGTAGTCCATGGAAGGACATCAAGTCATAACGTAGTTCTTAACATTTTGGATTTGAACTTAGGATTTGGCGACTGTACTCGATTGGATTTAATGTCAAGTTACCTACGTAGCCTATTATAGGCTTCAAGTCTTTACGTAGTTCTAAAAAAGACATTTTTTAATTTGAGGTTTTGATTGAACCCGACGAGCATTTGTGCTATATGTCGAGCTTCCTACGTACCCTTATTGGGATCAAATCATCATAGTTCCGCGCCTTGCTTTTCCACTAATTAGAAAGGGTACCACATAAATTTTATTTTGTATTTATAAAGACCCATTTTAAAATTTAAGCCAATTAGTGGGTTGATGTGGAATAAGGCAAATTTGGTCTTCTTTTTTCCTTTGCATGTACGTACAAATGCATGTACATGGATTAACTTGAGAGGAGTTTAAGACATGGGCTTTTGGGCTTCTCCACTTAAGGATAACCATAGCAAACTAAAGACCCATAATCAACTTTGCTACAAACTTGTCATCATTTGCACCTTTTTATATTGTTGATATTAACCAAGACAATATATATGCAGCTTGCATCTTCGTTGAAGAATATGGCTCTTTTTTTTATAATTTTATTACACAACAGTAGCATATATATAATATATGCAACCGTTTAATGCAGGGCAATTATTCTCCATATGATTACTAATTTATATGATTAATTAGTAGGAAGATATACTTCATTGGACCACTTAGTTTATATAATTAACTAGTGGATTATTCCGGAGGAGTGAATGAATCGGGAAGTCACAACATCAGTCAATCTTTAAGGACGTGCAGACTCGGCCCTAACGAGCATTCTTGTCTTAGCATCTTTACCGGTGAGGGTTGTTTACGACACACATTTGTATGTGACGCCCCTGTAACGCCCGATCGAAGTCGATTGAAGTTTGATTGCCACCTCCTCTTTATTTTTATACGTAGATTCAAGGAAAAGGTAGGTGATAACTTTAGCATATAAGCTATCTTGACTCCTACTCGTTTCCATAGATTAATTTAATCTATTCTCATCCCTCCTTTTGGTGACTTATTGTACGTTGCCAAACAATTACTTTGTATGAGAAACGAACCCGTTTCGAGTATGAGAAACAAACCCGTTTCGAGTATGAGAAACGAACCCGTTTCGAGTATGAGAAACGAACCCGTTTCGGTATGAGAAACGAACCCGTTTCGGTATGAGAAACGAACCCGTTTCGGTATGAGAAACGAACCCGTTTCGGTATGAGAAACGAACCCGTTTCGGGTATGAGAAACGAACCCATTTCGGGTATGAGAAACGAACCCGTTTCGGGTATGAGAAACATCGTGTCTCTAAAGAGAGACATTTTGTTTCGATTATTAGCATCCAATGAAACATCCGACCTCTAAAAAGAGACCTTTTGTTTCCATATTTTTTATCAATTGATGAAACATTATATCCCTAAAAAGAGACACTCTGTTTCGATTTGTTTTTTTGATGAAACATCCTGCCTCTAAAAAGAGACACTTTGTTTCAATTTGTTAAACGAACCCGTTTCGGTATGAGAAACGAATCCGTTTTGGTAGGGGAAACGAACCCATTTCGATATGAGAAACGAATCCATTTCGATATGATCTCTTTGTAGTGATGAAATGGAGAGCTTTAAAATCGACCATGGATCTTCGGTGTAGCTCGATCTTTTTTCTGATATGTTGAGCTTTTCATTTTAAACCCCAAAAGAACCTTGCTTTTGGCCGATCTCCTGTTAATGAAGACCGGGGAAACAACCCTCTATAGTTTTATCTCTACTTTCGCTCTTCCTCTGCTCATTTTGTTTTACGCAGAGACTCCTCATCCCCCTTTGTACACGAAGAACTCCTTTCTTTTTATATCCACCTCCATCTGATATTTTAGCCAAATTTCAAGCAATTAAAAATATTAATTACCCACCTTTAGAAATTCACCGTTAGCATATTTGAGCGTTATGAGCACGTAATGTCACCAAAAGGCACTTCAATGATCTTGCAATGTACGACTACCCCTTATCATCATTTATAGCATGCATATAATTCATTTGATTTCATTTTATATGCTGTACAAAGATGTACATATGTGTACTTTAGAAGATCTTCATATGGCTTTCACGTGCAACCTATATTTAAGTTAGAGGACATAAATTCCTTTATTGTCAATATATTTAACGGTGGGGGTTCCATTTTTTCCGCCACCAATAATTTAAACACGTAATTTAGTAGTCATTTATGACTATTTGGCCATTTAATGACTAATTGAACATGACTCTTATTCCATACGTGCAATTTAGTGGCAGTTAGAAAATTTTGAGGACTTGGACTTTTGATGTTTGGCCCATTTGAGAAAGGCTTGTATGAAAGTGATGCAATAATAAATATTCTCATAATTTAATTTAATGGTAATTATATTGGATCCATGAACTAATTAAAATTCATGAAAATTTACCCCCAAACACACATTAATTGTCCTTAATCGCAAAATAGTCACTTGTCGGGCCACTAGTTAAAACGAGACTCCAACCTTCACCTTTGCTAACCAAAGTCCAACTTATGAGCCATGATCTCCTCCTTGATCTTGTCAAGCATTGCCCTAGCATGTGCTCGAGTGATGCACCCAAGATAGGGCGTGGTACCTTGACTTGGCTTCTTAGCGCCTCGGACACCGCCCTTGGATATTTGTCCAAGTGAAGACCCTCCTTTGTCGTGCAAATTGAACTTGTCTTTAGGGCTGAGATCTTCACTCAAATCATGGAGATAGTGCCTTTAAAAGTGCCCGAAGAAGTGGTACCATTCATCAAAGTCCAAGGCGCGCCAAAGTCAGAAATCAGCGTGTGCAACGGCGCCCCGATATGCACGGTACCGTGGGGCCATGACTCGATAGATGGAATCACATCATTCTCCTCCCCTTTAAAAGGATTCGTCCTCGAATCTATCAAGCCTGTAAAATAAAGGACACATCGAGGGAAGCACAAGCAAGTACAATCTATAGAAGTCAATTTAAGAATAACATTTCCAATCTCAATATGATAGGCCAAAAAGTATGCACTAGCTACACCACTTCTCTTTGTATTCTTACGGGTACATCTCATAATAAAGCAATGAAGAGATTGAGTGTAAGTAGGCATCAATGGAATTCTATGACCTATATGCATCCTAGATGACATGTGTTGGGCAAGAGAACTAAAATGGAACAAGAGTACTTATTCCTAGATGTCACAAATGCATGAAAGAAAAGTGAAATTACTTGATCAAATGCATGTGACACAACCAACACATAGTCATAAATATAGAATAGAGGAGTGCAAGAAACTTCCCTGAGCGGTGCACTCGTATCACCCTGTGAGCTCAACAATGGAGGTAGGGCTTCTAGCTCCCTTGGTGTGGCATTCTCCATGACAAAGACATCTTTCTTTGCCTCCACAAGAAAAGGAATGTAATCACCGCTTGGAGTGACTAAAACAGCCTCGTCCTCCTCATGGAGCAAGAAGGGTAAACTTGAAGGAATCATAGGGAATGCATCCATCTATGGTGTAGCCAACGATTTCATGGAGCTAGGAGTGATGGTAGGACGACGCTTGATTTTAGGAGATGATTCCACAACTTCCTCCTCTTCTTGCAATATGTGCATCAGTTTTATTGGACACTTAATGGTGATGAGTTGTTCCAATTCATGGAAAAGAGTCTCACTTTTTGGTTGTTCTATGTCACTCATCAATCTTTGTTGGAAGGAAGTCTTCTCCCCTTCAAAAGGATGCGTCCATGAACCCAGCTGACCTACAAAATAAGTCAAAACACAAACCTCCTTTCCAAGCACAACATGATATGACAAAATACAAGCAAAAGCTATGCCACATTTTTTTGCATTCCTATTGGTATGGTACATGACAAAGCTATCAAAAATATGAGAATAATTCAGCCAAGATGTCAAGTTTTGAGATAAAAGTAAGGAAGAAGTGTTACTTCCCCGAATGGCATGCACATCGTAGCTTGGGACAGTTTTCAGCTCCGATCTGTTCAAGGTCTTTCTCTTAGCTCCGAACTCCAAATTGAGCGATTCTAAGTTCCAGATTGAGATAAAGGAGTCTACTTCATTTCCTCCAAATTTTAGCATCATTCAACAACTGAGTTGTAAGTTACACCATTTTTGCCAAGGTGGTGCAGATTTATCCGAGAAGGAAGTTTCACTTTCCTCTTTCGGGTTGGCCAAAAATAGGGGCGTAGAGGGGCTCCCTTTGGCTAGATTCTTGTCCTTATTTTCCTCTCGATGAGCAAGCTTCTTCCTTTTCTCCTTGGCTGTGTAATCCAACATTATCTCATGGGAAGACATCGGGTGCAAAATCACCTTCTTTCCCTCCATTTGGAAGTGGTATTCGTTGGATATTCCATCATGGATCGCTTTCTTGTCAAATTGCCAAGGGCGTCCCAGTAGTAGATGACAAGCGGTCATCGGGAGAATGTCACACTCCACCTCATCCTTGTATGCCCCTATAGAAAAAGAAACACGAGCCCTCTCCTTGACTTGGAAAGGGGCGTTAGAGTTCAACCAACACAAAGGGTAAGGTAAAGGTTGAGGAGTAGTACTCAAAGAAAACCTATCCACCACCTCTTGACTAATAATATTGCAACATGAACCGCTATCAATAATCACACTACATACCTTATCCACGATCTTACATCGAGTGTGAAAGATAACTTCCCGTTGACTAGGCCTGGTGGTATTCTCCGTCATGAAAAGTGTTCGTGGGACCACCAAGCACTCTCCATCCTCTCGTGTCTTCTTGAGCTCCCCCTCTTGAGGTACTATTGTCCTCTCGTCCAACGACTCCACTTGGTTAGTTCTTTGTAGCACACTTGGTAGAGCCCCCGTTTGAGGCACCCGTGCTCTATCATCTCGGTTGTGCACTTGGCTCTCCAAATCAGCCAACCTAGCCTCCAAAGCCTCCATGGATTGTTGCAAGGATTGTTGCATGGTTTGCAACATGGCAGCCACCGAACTAGTGGACGTCTCCTCAACTTGTTCCTTATTCTTGACATCACCTACACTTGTCATCGTAAAAACAAGGCAAAGATCAAGGTATAGAGGTCACACGAATTAATCACCAAGACTTGTCCGAGATGAAAATTCGACAAGTTGCAAGTAGGCAAAAACAACAAAGGCAACAAAGAGAGAATTCACCACACACTTGCTTAGGAAAACAATGCTAGAAAGCTACTAAACCACCAAGACTCAACACCAAGTATTACGAATTAATTAATTAATTTTTTTTGTTTCGAGTAGGCCTTTGCTAGGCACTACTAGACGACTACTCTTTGTAGGCCTTTGCTAGGCACTACAAGATGACTACTCTTTCCGTGCCCGGCCCCTTATTAGCTTTACGCCGCCGGGCAAGGTTTTTCTAGTCTTTAATCTTTCTTTCTATGCCTGGATCCTTATTAGCTTTCGCCGCCGGCAAGGTTTTTCTGATTATTCATCAAAAAATTTTAAGACACTTAAACAACAACGCAAGATGTCTCGTATTGGTGTCGTTCCCGTATCCTAGCACCGTAACCAACAACAAGCATGTAATGACAACAAACAAGGCTGGTTTGGACCTCAATCCTACGTTGTTTAACTCAGCAAAATCAGCAAGACACACTTAAAACCACACTAAAGAAAGGCTTAAATTCAAGAAACAAATGCACCCTTTCAACTACCAACTTTTGATAACTCTTTTGATGTTCTATTGGGACGGTTTTTGAGCACGGTTTGAAGCCATGGCTGAACACACACTCGGCCAAGACAACCACAAGATCAAAACAAAGAAACGACCACAAGAACACGCAACAAGGGCACTATGGCCGCACACAACAACACAACGCAGCCAATAAAGAGTTCGAACCTAAAACCTTGCAACAAGTGGAAATTCAAGGTCGGAACAAGGTTTAGATGGCGATACCTACGCATGGCTCTGATACCACTTGATGGCCGGATCGATGGAGGGGGTGATGGTGCAAAGAGATCGCCACGAGAATCCAAGGAATTCCGACAACAAACACCACGCAACTGACCCGTCTTTAACTGGCTGGATCTTCCTTGTCCGAACTTGGAATTGAGTGATTCTAAATCTAGAAGTTATATCTATGAGTCTAGTTGAAGTCCTCAAAATATGAGAGCAAGATGATGAGTGGATTGAAAGTTATGTCGAATTTACTGAGATCGTGCAGAAACCTCCGAGATGGATGATGGTTCGAAATGGAGAGAACAAGGGGATATGGATGCTTGATAACTTGGATATGACTCACCAAGCTCTCAAACAAACTAGGATGCCCGATATTGTCAGATATTACTCACCAACAACTTGAACAACGAGAATTGAACGAACGAAAACAAGAACAAGTACTTGAATTGAAAGATGCAAGGAATGTAAGCAACAAGGTTTTTCGTCCAATCTAAGGAACCAAGGAAGGGAGGTCGACCATATAACCTAGAGAATTAATATCACAAAACCAGCCCCTTCACTTAAAGAAAATTACAAAAACAACCCATAAAACCCGAGAACACATTAATTGTCCTTAACCGCAAAATAGTCACTTGTCGGGCCACTAGTTAAAACGAGACTCCAACCTTCACCTTTGCTAACCAAAGTCCAACTTATGAGCCATGATCTCCTCCTTGATCTTGTCAAGAATTTCCCTAGCATGTGCTCGAGTGATGCACCCAAGATAGGGCGTGGTACCTTGACTTGGCTTCTTAGCGCCTCGGACACCGGCCTTGGATATTTGTCCAAGTGAAGACCCTCCTTTGTCGTGCAAATTGAACTTGTCTTTAGGGCTGAGATCTTCACTCAAATCATGGAGCATAGTGCCTTTAAAAGTGCCCGAAGAAGTGGTACCATTTATCAAAGGTCAAGGCGCGCCAAAGTCGGAAATCAGCGTGTGCAACGGCGCCCCGATATGCACGGTACCGTGGGGCCATGACTCAATAGATGGAATCACATCAAAGAATTAAGAGAAGTTCGAGTTAAAGTCAAGAGAAGTGGAAGAGAAAAGCCAAAACCCAGGCTCGTTAACGAAGCCGTGAAGGGTCGTTAACGAGGCTTAGAGATAGAATTTTTAGAGGGGATTTTGTGTTTTCTACCGATCCTGTGCGGGGTCGTTAACGATGGCTCCGTGTCGGTAGGGGTTTTAACTGATATTAGGGTTGTTATATCTTATATCTTTTATCTTGTTATCTTTAGTAGAGTATGTTTTTATCTTTTAGGCTTTTTAATAGATAGTTGTCTTAGTATAAATACCCTTGTTCTAAGCCTAGAGGGGGGGAGGACGATTATTTTGGAGAGCCGAGATTTGATAGGTCGAGTGGAGAAGGTTGCGAGTCTGGTTTGTTCGAGAGAAGAGCTAGGGTCGTTAGTCGGATTTGCTTGGGGTGTTGTTCTGTGTTTTTCGGTTTCTTCAAGATATTGTAAGACGATTTTTCGTATTAATTTTAAGTAAGTTGTTTTTGTTTTCAATGTTTTCTCTTATTGAAGTGGTTTGCTTTATTATGATTAGTGAGTAGTTTTTCTTATCTAGAATAGGGGTTGAAACCCGACATAGTTATGCATGTTTGATGAGTGAGTTTATGTTTTGAATGCCTTTTATATATTTGAAATTGCTTGTGTGTTTATGCTTAGACGATAGTCGAAGTAATTTGAGTTCTCAATTTGATCGAAAGAGAAAGTTGTTAACTTGAAGGTTGATATTGTTCGATTACGAAAGTTTCGAGCTTTGGATCTAAAACAAGTGATTGAGTGAATTGATTTATGAGAATTGATCGGTTTGCGTGTTAATCAGCGAAGGTTGATGAATTTATCTTTTAAAGGCATGATCTTTATCTTCTTATGAGTTTATATGCATGGCTATGTTGTGGTAACCCTCGTCCTAGGTCTTTTACTTTATAAGAGTTATCATTCGTTATATTCGTTATCGAGTTCCTTTGCCTCGGTACCGAACCTGCACTTTGTTTTGTTCATTATTTTGTGTTCGTAGGGTTTTCCAGGTTCATTAACGACCCTGACAAGGTCGTTAACGAGGTTGGTCGTGTGTGGTCCTGTTTTGCTTGTTTTTCTTATTTTTGTTAGTTGATAGACAAACAACCGTGCTTCCCGTGGAACGATCCTGACTTCGCTATACTCAGCGGGGTCTTGACTATAAATTTATTTGTTGTCAAGTTAAATATCCCTCGTTCAACACTGCACGCCATCAACATCCACCGGTTTCCAATCTCCTTGCAAAACAGAATCCTGTATAACATGAGATAATTTCTCCATGCAAAGAACGAATAGGTAAGGCGAGAGAGGATCTCCCTGTCGTACACCTCTCGTTGGAGAAAAGGAACCGCCACAAATCCATATTATTTCATACATTAGATATCTGAATCATCTTAGTTAAATTATTTAATTTGTAGACCTATAAAAATATATGAATAAGAGTCGCGTGTGAATGCCCGCGTGTGTGAGAAATGCGAAAGTCCCCTGGTCGTTCGTTCGTATCACACGTACGGTTGAGATTGCTTCTATTTTTTTTAAAAAAAAACTGTAAAAAAACGAAACGCGCCACACGGAGCGTTTAGGAGACGCGCTTTTTATAAACTCCTCCTTCTTCTCTTATCTCGTCATTTCTCTCACTCACTTTTTAGTTTTTACATTTCCGAAGCGGTTTTGAAGCAGTTCAAGTGTGAATCGAACTATTTCATAGCGATTTTGGAGCTTGATTCTTACCATTAAGGACATTAGAAACCTCAATCCAGTTCTAGATGGAGAAGCGAAGTTCATCTCAAGAGAATCAAGGTTTTTATCTCTTGTTTTAATTTTTCTAAAACCCTAGATTTTGGTGTTTTGTGCTTTTTCTGAATAAAAAAATGCATGAATCGTCTTTTTAACAATTGTGTGTTTTGTGTTTTGGTCCTACCACTTGAATAAAATACAAATTATGTGTGCATGTGCGTATTTGATGTTTTTATCCAGGTTTTTGATGTTGAGTTTTGCAATAGGTGTTTGTTGCTTTGTTTGTTGCATGGAATGATTTGGTATATGTGCGTGAGGAAGTGTTAGTGATCTTATGTTGAATTTTTATTCATTCATTTGTGTATATTTGTTCACTTAAACTGGCCTAGCATTTGTTCATCAGAAACTGGCATTTGTTCATAAGAAACCTGCACTTTGTTCATAAGAAACTGACATTTGTTCATAAGAAAACATGCACTTGTTCATCAGTAAGTTGCATTTGTTCATCAGTAAGTTGAATCGTCTTTTTTAAATTGTGTGTTTTGTGTTTTGGTCCTTCCCGGTGATCCTTCCCGGTGATCAAGCATTTCAACCATGATTACTTGGGTGAGAGAGAGAGAGTTTCGAGGTTTCCAAGGGTGGTTTTGGGAAAGGCTATTTTAGAGGTTTGCCTGACTTTGTTTACCCTGGTATTGATCATGACAAGAATAAAGGGGAAGCCCCTGCTTCTGACCATTTGAAAGAACGAATTGATCTTGGTGATGGTGCCGACGTATGTGTTTTTGATTTTTGCATGTTTTTGTTTTTATTTGTTCATTAAAACTGGCATATCATTTTTTCATCACAAACTAGCATTTGTTCATCAGAAACTAGTATTTGTTCATCAGAAACTAGTATTTGTTCATCAGAAACTAGTATTTGTTCATCAGAAACAAGTATTTGTTCATCAGAAACTAGCATTTGTTCTTCAGCAACTAGCACTTTGTTCATAGCATGTTTTGTCTTTTTTTTTTTAAAAAAAATTATGTACTTATATTGATTATTTCTTGTGCAGTCATTTCTTAAAGAACATCTTCAGATGTCTATGGAGCTTGCGTCAACATTGAAAAGATATTTGGATCATGTGCAAAGAGCTCCAGCTGAAATTGCTAGCCACGGACTTTTCACCAAGATTAATGAAGCTTTTGAGAAGCTGTTGGGGTTGAAGTGTGCATCATCATCATCCCAATCTGGCACCCAAGAAGATTCTGAATTGCCAAGCCAAAATTCATTCTGGGAGGAAGCTACAAAGGTCTTGGATGAAATTGAGGCCGCAATGAAGGCAAAGAAGCGTTTTGAATTACCTTCTTTTGACCTGGGTGTGTTCCCGTTGAGGGATGATTGGGCTTGTGTTTCAGATATTGCTAGGGAAAGTGTTATGATGCAAGAAGATGAGGCCAGGAAGGTTGATGTGTCAAGGAAGAAGGAACTAAAGATTTCGTTTGTTTGTAAGGGATTAACTGATGAACAAATTAGAAAAAAGGCTGAGGAAGACAGGATAAGGATTGAAGAGGAAGAGAAGTTGAAAAGGGATGAAGAGGACAAGAGGATAAGAGAAGAAGAAGAAGAAAAGAGGAAGCATGAAGAGGATTTGTTGGTGGAATCCATAAGGAGGGAGGATGCATTAATACAAGAGGAGGAGAAGAGAAAGAAAGAGGAGGAAGAGAAGAGGAAATCAGAAGAGGAAGAGAAGAAGAAGTGGGAAGAGGAGGCTGAGAAAAAAAGAAAAGCAGCTGAGGAGGAAGAGAAGAGACAAAGAGAAGAGGAAGAGAAGAAAAAGTGTGAAGAGGAGGAAGAGAAAAGGAGACAACTAGCTGAGGAGGAAGAGAATAGAAAGAAGGAAGAGGAAGAAAAGAGAAAGCGGGAAGAGGAGAAAGAGAAAAGGAGACAACTAGCTGAGGAGGAAGAGAAGAGAAAGAAGGAAGAGGAGGAAGAGAAAAGGAGACAATTAGATGAGGAAGATAAGAAGAGGAACATTGAAGAGGAAGAGAAGAAGAGAGAAGCGGAGGAGAAAGAGAAGAGGAGGATTGAGGAGTTTGAACAACAGAAAAAGAAAGAGGAGGTGAAAAGGAGGCAAGAGGAAAGGAAGAAGAGGAAAGAAGAAGAAGAAGAAGAGAAGAGGAAGAAGGAATATGATGAGGAAAAAAAGAAGATTGATGAAGAGAAGAGAAAGGAAGAGGACAAAAAGAAGAGGAAACAAGAACGGATGCAGAATTGAAGAGAACTGGAATGGAGTTGAAGAAGAAACAAGAGGAGTTAAATAAGATGAAGGAGGCTGAAGCAAAGAAGAAATTTGAAGAGGAGCTGAACAGGATTCAGGATGAGGTTTGTTCATTGATATTCCTTATTTGTTCATTGATTTTTGCTTATTTGTTCATAAGTTATAGGACATTTTGTTCATTGATTTTTTATGTATTTTTGTGTCATGAATAATATGTGTTTTTACATTTTGTAGATGAGGAATGAGGCGCAGGAGGTTGGTTCTAGTTCGATTGACACTCCCGTTGGTGTTAAACTTACTGGTGAGGATGTACTTGATAAAAGAATATCTAAGCCTTCTGATTATGTGAAGTCACCTTACATGGGAAGGAGTGTTGTTTTGACGGAAAAAGTATCTCATGCGGCCAAGAAATTGTTGGATTGGCTTATTGAAGACATTCCTGATCAAAGAGGGTAACAATGTGTAGAATAGTATTTCTTTTCTTTACATATTGCTCTTTTTATATCTTTCAAGTTGATTTTATTATTAAAATTGATCATTTTTTTTGTTTATATGTGTCTGATGTTTTGTAGTGTTGAAATCTTTAAGATGATGCACGTATCCGCCATGAAAAAGGATTTTGTTTCAATGGCGGTAAAATTTGAAGTGGAATCAAATATCATTGGGCTTTGGAGTAGTTATCTCAATATTCAAGAGCAGTGGAAAAGCGACTCAAAACCCTTGAGGTTTTTTATGCATCTTGAGGATTTGGTAAGAAAAAGATTTTTTATATTCACATTGTCTTATTTTCATGACTTTTAATTTTCTCAATCTAATTTATACTTATATGTATTTTTGCAGGCCTTTTCACTGAAAAGGATTTTAGTGATGAGGATTCAAAAGTGTTTTTCATTAATGCCGTTCATGAAAGTCTTGAAAAATTCAAGTGGATTAATGTGCACAAGATTGGCCTGGTATGACATTTTTTGTTCATTGATATTCTTTTATTTGTTCATCAGTACTGCTTATTTGTTCAGAGGAATTACTTATTTGTTCATTAGAAAGATTGACTCTTCACTATGTTGTTTTTAATCAATATAAGGTTTTTTCATGATTGTTTCCCTTTGCATTTTTTTACAGTTTGTGTTCCCTATCTGTATCGAATCGCGTTACTATTGTATTGCGTTGAATGTGAGAGTGCCACGTTTCCACATAATTGATAACTCAATGGTGGATGTGTCCTTGGAAGCAAAGTATGAGCACGTACCTGCTAAATTGGTGAGTTTTATGTTTTTTTTTTGTAATAGTTTGTTTTTCATCATTGACATGTGTGTTTAATATTGAATGAGTTGTGTTTGTTTTATTGTTCTTATTTTTATAGAGAATGCTCTTTGTCGATCTTTTGAAGACGCTCAAGATGTATGCGATGGCTACTTTGTTCGAGGATGTGGATAGGGTTCCATATGAACGTCTTGAGATGAAATGGAGAGATACCAGAAACAAGACTGATTGTGGAATTTTTATGATGCGGCACATGGAAACATACTTCGGTAGTGGCTTGTCTGGTTGGGAGTGTGGACTCAATAAACATGATCAGCATCAACTTGATGACTTGAGGATAAGGTACTGTAACGAGTTGTTGTTGAGTCCATTGAATGAGCACAAGGCAACAGCTGAAAAGCTTGTTCAAGAATTTGTCCCGCGTAAACCGACAGTCGCATCTCGTGCTCCGCTTACAAGGAAGGCAAAGAATAAGAAGTGATGTACAATGACACGTGTTTGTTGAAAACAGTTTGGAAATGGGTTTTGTGTTTTTGTATGGTTTGTGTTTAGAATACAGTTTATGGTGTTGTATGGATTTAATGGTGCAGACATTTGGTTTTTCTTTTTATATAGTGTGGAATGTGGATGATGGTTATTGAACAGGTTCTTTGTGTTAGAATTTTTGATTCAGAAAACATGATTTTATCGTAATTTGTTCATCGATACCTTCGATTTGTTCATTGATACCTTCGATTTGTTCATCGATACCTTCGATTTGTTCATCGATTGATAATGAAATTTTTATTGAAGAATGAAATTGTTTTTGTTAATCGACACCTTAGATTTGTTCATCAATACATTCGATTTTTTCATCGATTGAGAATGGGTTCATAATTTGTTCATCAATATATTGGATTTGTTCATCCATAACTCAGATTTGTTCATCAACACCTTAGGTTTTGTTCATATATTTTATTGAAGAATGAAAGGGTTTTGTTCATTGCTAACTGCTAATTGTTCATCATAAACCAGAAATTTGTTCATTGATAATGCGACAATTAAGAATACTATGCATTTCACCCTAATGCAACAATTATGTATCAGAAATCAATTATTAATGAGAGATCTAATTGGGAACATAGGTGCATGTCCTGCTGTTGTGTCCAAGCTTTTTGCATCTTGCACAAGCCCTTTGCTCCTTGTTTTCTTTCTTCATTGCCTTCTCTTTACCTCCCATAATACGCCCTTCTTTCTTCCTGCCCTTTGTCATTGCTCGTTCAGGAGGGTGTACCTCAATAACACTCGGTCTTTTTCCCAAGAATGTTTGGATTGAACTCTGCCTTGTTGATGTAGATGATTCCCCTCCCAATAAGCTCAGATATGTTTCCTTTTTTTCCATCAAGAAACATATCATCTCTTTGAGGTGTTCTGTGTTGTCCTGTATGGCATTAATGCAAGAATGTACCTCGCCCAATAAATCAGCAATCAACAGCTTCTTCTCATTCATGACATCACAGTGTTCAACTGTTGAACCTTCTATCTCAAAAGTAGGATTCAGATTCGATGTCTTCGTCGATCTATTACTGATGTACTTAGTTGGCACCTTCCTCAACCCAATGTTTTTGAATACGAAAAACATATGGCAGCATGGAATCCCGATATTGATGAACTTATTGCACGAGCAAATGAACTCTTCGTTTTTAAGCTCATGTTTCACAACATGTACCTTCCCAAACTGCCCGTTGATGTGATACTCGTGGATGTTGTCTTCCTTGAACAAATTGCTTAGACCATATTCAAATACAGAAGCAACAATTTATGTCTAGATGTCATTGAAGACATTTATGGTGTAAGCAGATGCACAATGTTTCTCTAGATCCAATGGTGTCATTAGAGTGGGGGAGCTTGTTGACGTTTCAAAGTCTAACCTCTTCTTATTGTGCCTTTGGGAATCAAGTGCACTCTCAAACTGCATCATGAAGATAACTAGAGAAGATGTGGATCCAATGAAATGCGAGAAGAAAAAGTTCTGGCTTTCAGACCTTGAAGTTGTTCTAAGAAGTCCACCCATGTTTACATCATTGAAGTATGCAAGGATCCATAAGTGACGTAGCTCAAACATCAGCGGCAACCAAGTGTTTGACTCAACTCCAAATTCAGCAATAATGGAATGTCAAGTCTCCTCAAACTCTTCCCGGCTAATTTCATTGCTCCAAACAAGCTTGTTGAACTTGCTTTTGAATTGATCATTGTTATACACATCATTTGTAACTTTTGACGGTACCTTGAACATGATACGCCACATGCAGAAACGATGCACAGTCTTGTCAAAAACTTTTTCAATTGCAACTCTTACTGTAGGATCTTGATCAGTGAGAATGACAAATGGTTCATGCCCCCTCATTGCATCTTTGAAGTTTTGGAATAGTCAGACATAAGATTCGATATCTTCTTTTAGAAGCAACACAAAGGCAAAAGTAATGCTCTTCTTGTTGTTGTCAACCCCTGTGAATGGTACAAACACCATTTCATACCTGAAGGCACAGAATTAAATTTGTTCATCAGTATTTGTGATTTTGTTCATCAGTATGTACGATTTGTTCATCAAAAAATACGATTTGTTCATCAAAAGAATTAATTTGTTCATTGTAAATTCCTGAAGGCAAGTATTAATTTTGTTCATCCGTATATACGATTTGTTCATCAAAAGATTTAATTTGTTCATCAAAAATAAGCTTTTTCATACCTGTTTGATTTGTATGTTGCATCAACCGAGACAACATCTCCAAAATATGAGAAGTTCTTCCTTGCAATAGGATCAAACCAGAATAATTTGGTTAATTGATGTTGTTCATCAACATCATATTCAAAGAAAAACGCGTCACATCTTTCTTTTTTCTTGAACAAGTTGTCAATAAGCATTTGAGCATCACACCCAATCATGAAGGAGTTCAGATCTCTTTTAAAATTCTTGAAATCAATTATAGTTACGCCAATTTTTGCATATGAACCAACAAACTCCTTGTAGACTTTGTATGACTTGCTTGTACCAACGTTTGCTCGTATGCAATTCATGATGAAATCTTCATGGAAGGAGGTCAGTTTCCTATTGCTCTTTACAAAGTGTTTTTGCCCATCTTCAAACATAATATGGGTGTGACGCTCTTCAAATTTCTTAACATTATATCCATTTCTTGCAGAAAGTCTCATAGCTAGTTTAGCAACGCAACCACACCTTTTGGTTGCTCTTTTTCGCTTTTTCACTTTTCCTTGTTGTCCTTCTTCTTCATGATTCTCTTCATCATCTTCTTCATCATTATCTTCATCATCTTCTTTGTCTTCTTCTTTTTTATTTGAGTTTTTAAATCCTGCCCGATTACACAACATGTATTTCCAAACTGTAGTGTTAGTTCCATCTGAAGACTTTGTAATTGTACCAGCACGTGCTTGGAAACTACATGCATCTGCGTATGCCTTGTAGAAATTTACTCCTTGTTCCCAGGTTCTAAACACCATCCTTTAGGTCTTAAGTTGTCACCACAAAATGGTATGTAGTAATGTGTGTTGCCAGGTGAGATCACGATCTTTAATTCTTTTTTATCTTCTATTTTTCCTTCATTATAGGGAAAGGAAACATATAAATACGCAATTCTATACACTATATGTACAATTGATATTATTGGACAAATCCATGATAGGTATGAACAAATCCGCAATATGTATGAACAAATGCTTGATATATATGAACAAATTTTAGATTAACAAATGTGTAATATCAATGAACAAATCCGAGATATTTCTGAACAAATGTGAACTAATGTACAGTCTTCCCAAATAAATCATAGCAATGCTCTTCAAAACCATAAAATGTGAGTTTTCCTATTGGTAATGCTTAAACATAACGATATATGTAATGAAACTTTTCAAAATCGTGTTGTATTAGTTTTAATTAGGGAAAAAAATCGTTTTATTACCTGGTTCCATTAATCTTGACGAGTGAGATCTTCAAAATTGTAAATCTAAACAAAGCTCCTTTCGAAGATCGTAAATCGTTGTGTTTTCAATCCAGTGTAGAAGATTTATTTTCGCAGAGGAAGAAAGAGGTTTTTTGGTTTTGATTTGGAAAGAGAATAAAAAGTTGCCTATTTTTCGGGTTAGCTTGGGCGACAAGTACGTCTGGTAGCGTGTCGTTTACACGCACTCGTTTTTTTTTATGAATTATTACGGTTTAGATGCGTTCTCTTTTTGCACCCTAGCGCCCATTCGCACGTGATCCGTTCTCAAAATATATTATCCATATTATTTTTAACGCTCCTTATATTTTTTTCTTTAAATTGTATTGGGATATTTGTATGGCTTGTAATTTCGTTATTGTTTTTTTTCTTTGAAAATGATTCACCCAAGTTGTGAACAATTTTGATAATGAATGTTTCAATTTCTAAAAGTAATATCTATTGTATTATAAAAAAACAAGTGATATCTATCTATATTATTTTCAATTTTTATATACATCAAATAATATTTTAAATAAGTTTTTTGATTATATATAATTATAGAAGGCAATTAGATGAGGTCTAATAATTCATTGCCTTATGCAATTAGATGAGGCAATTAGATAAGTAAGTAGTCGCTTGAGGTCTTTTAGGTTTGTGGTCAAAAAAGTTTGAAAGTTGAAAGTTGAAAGCCCTTTGGATCGGTTAGTGTATATATCCCCTTTTTTTAAAATAAAGATGTTATCTATTATATATTAGGAATTAGGATATATCTAAAAGATTTTATCTAAAATTAAAATAAATTATAGAACATTAGATATTATATATTAAGATATATATATTAATTTAGTTTTTCCAATTAAATTTCTATCAATTTATATGAAAAAATTAAATTCGAATTTTATTTAAAATTAAAAAAAATATTTTATCTTTATTTTTTTTATCTACTTATGTAATGATTTATCTTAAATAAAATTTTGATAAAAATAGAACTTTCAATCAATATCTATCTATCTATTACTAATAACTAAAGCTAGAGCAATTTCTGCCACCACGTTGCGTCACATCACCCCTTTATTAAAATAATAATTTTAAATAGTTAATTATGCAAAAAAAGTTATCTCAAAGTAAACATAAAGATAAAATAATATTTGTAAAAATTTATCCCCAAATAAACATAAAGATAAAATAATATTAGTAGATTTGACCAACATAGATAAAAAAGGGGACATTATATTTATTATATTTGTAAGAGATAAAATAAAATAAAGATAAGAAAAAATATGTACATATGATCACATATGTATCTTTGTAATAAATATAGCCATATAAATGATAATATTTTTTAAATATAGTTTATGTGTAATTTTAAATAATTAATATTTTAAATAAAGATAAAATATATCTGCAACAATATTGCATCACATCACATTATATTAAAATAACTATTTAAAATAGTGATATTAAAAATATACCAATTTTTTTATTTGTGATGATTTGAACAATAAAGATAGAAAAATATTAAAAATTGAAAACTACAATCTTATCTTATTATATGTAAAGTAAACATAGATTTCTATCTTATCATTTACGCCAATAATAATGAAATATTTGGTTTTTTTTACTTATTATCTTCTTTCTAGAGATAACACGATCAAATATATTTTTATTACAAAAATACATATATTAATGTTTACTTCATTTTTATGTGATTTTTTTTCTTATAAGGTAAGACCATAAAATTATTATTTTTTAATTTATTTTTTCGTAACTTTTAATTTTTGAGTATAGATAATATAATATTTACTTCATTTCTCAAAGAATATTTTTTCTATAATATATCTAAAAAATATTGAGTCGTAGTCGTGCAGGGCACGACGGGTACAACTAGTTTTAACCAAAATTCTCAAACTCTAATTCAACGGAAGATACTGGATAGTGTTATTGTAGAAGCCAAAACTCGTGCATGTGTTGGATAATTAATTTGATTTTTGTTATATATTATTTGAAATTTTTATGTCTTTTGAAAACATCCCGAGAAATGGTACATGTATAAAATTTGGTTTTGAGTATATATAGGGCCTTGTTTCACTAGTAGATGGAAAGTTGTTTTTGGGTGAAAGTTATTTTTTGTGTCTCGAAAAATGTAAAAAGTGGAAAGGGGTGCACGAATTTCAAGACTGTTAAAAGTAGGTTTTGGAGAGAAAGTGGTTTTTGGGTGAAAAAAGAACAAGGCTAGATTAATAAGTAAGTAGTCGCTTGAGGTCTTTTAGGTTTGTGGTCAAAAAAGTTTGAAAGTTGAAAGTTGAAAGCCCTTTTGATCGGTTAGTGTATATATCCCTTTTTTTTTTTTAAAACGTTTTTGTGCTAAAAAAAGTCTTGATCATTTCCTTGAAAAACAAAAAGTTAACAATTTTGAAACGAATCCTAAAAATTGAAACTAAATACCCATATGTACCCTAATACATTATAAAGCAGAAACCAAGTCCGTGTAAAAATTTGCGCCACGTGGCATAACTTGAATAAAATAATGAAAAACCTTTTTTCAACTAAAACTAAAATAATAATTCTAGAAATACCCCTACACATTATACTCTAATAATAATTCTAGAAATCATGATTTATCTTAAATTCTTAACCACTTCATAAAATAGATAATGGATATATATCATATTATATGCATAGATTGTTTCATATAGTAATTAATTAATAAGCAATTATATTTTTAAAAAATTTAATTAAGTAATAAACATTACTAAATAAAAAAATAAATTTATAAAGATTGAAGGTTTTTTAGCGTAAGATTTAAGATTTTATAAAATAGATAATATATATATATATAGTTTTCTATCTATGTAAATATTGATTTTATTCTTAAAAATTCATAAATATAAGAAAAAGGCAATTTTAGATTTTATAAAATAATTAATGTATCAAAATAAAATTTTATCTATATAATTTTCTATATATGTTTATTGATATTGAAAAGCAATATTATATATGCTATCTTAAGATTATGCTAAAATATTTTTATCGGATTGTTGAAAAAAGGTTATCGATATAAATTTCTATCTATATCTAAATTAATACATAATAAAATAGAAATAAATTATCTATAAAATTTGTACTACATGACACTTTAAGAACCAATCATTTTTTTCATTTTATTTATTTATTTTTATTTATTATACTGAAAAGTGAATGTCGAAGGTTTGATTTAGAAAAATATTTTCCATGTTTATTTAGTTTTATCTTAAAGATTCGAAAACAAAAAAATCGTTAAATTTTATATAAATATCATTAATAATTATAATAATAGAATATTTATTAAAATATACATTATCTTTATTTTTTCTCTTTAATTTATTATAATATATTATATAGTATAATTTTTAAAACTACCCGTAAATTTACGGAAATTACACTAGTTTTCGTATCAAAGTATTAATCATTTCCTTCCTCTTTCTTTCAAAGTAGAACAAACCCAAACAAAATATTTTGTAATAAAAAATTTATAAGACACCTAGAAAAAGCTATTTGAAATTACACGAACATATGATATATTTATTTAACCGGTACTTATATATTAGACTATGTTAAAAATATACAATAAAGACATATTAATATATTATATCTATCCAAGAACTTTGAAATTCATAAAAATACTAACTATAAAATTTAACTCTTGAAATATCTATGAGACAAAAAAAGTGCTCAACCCATATCAATTTCGATAGTTTTGCTCCCCAATAATCAAACATATTCAACAAGCATGATTCACGTATATATATTAGAAAAAATAATACACAAATTATATGTCTTGTAATTATTCACTTAATCATAAGGTTCAAGTGTACAAATTCGTGATTATCACTACCCTCTCCTCCCCAAACCCGTCCCCCAAAACAATATCAAATTCTTCACATGAACAAACATACTTGATCAAATCTATAGCCACTTCGTTCGGATGAACTAGGGCATAAAAATAAGATCATTTAGGGCCCGTTTGGTTTCTAACCACGGAAACGGAAACGGAAACGAAACGAATATAGACCACTTATGTGTCACAATACATTGACAACAATTTTTTTTATGGGTCTAGAGAAGGGGGAAGGGAAATGGTTAGAGGAGAATGGGGGATTTGCTTACCCCATGTTAAAATTAGGGAAAGGGATTGATCCGCTTGCGGTACATTTTTGCATGAAAAATGAGGTGACTCAAGGCAAGATGAAATTTATCATTCATGTATCATGACACTAATATAGACTACGTTCATTTTCTTTCCGTTTACGTTTCCGGAATAGAAAACCAAACGGGCCCTTAATTTGTTTTGACTGAAGAACAGATTGAGCAATTTTGAGGGACGAATCGGGAGAGAAAGGTGGTGAGCGATCGATCAAAAGTCATAAACTAAACAACTTTCAAACTTTGGTCTAATGAATGTTTTTGGGATATGAATTTTAAAGGGAATGAGGTGTATTTTATAGGGATATGTTACTTGGAGGAAGAGTAAAGAAAATATAATATTTTGTATCTTTTATATATAAACTACTTTGGTTACTTTTACAAGAAAATAAGATATTACAAATATTTCGGAGTAAGATTCTTTTTTTGGGTCGACAATATTTTTTAGTAACTACTCATATTTAGGAACAAAATCTAGTATATTTATATTTTTTAATAATTAATGAATGGGTGAATCCCAAATCTAGGGTAATAGTGTAATAGATTATAATATATATATATATATATGATAGCTTGCATATAGGAGTAGTTAAGATGCATGTTTTATATATGTTTTAGTTAGTTTTAGGTTAGCTTTTATGTAGTTTTTGGGTTTTTGTGTTATCGGGTATTATGCGTTGGTTTGCTCGGTTTTACAGGTTTTTAGGTTCAGGAGCAACAGCGAGGCGAGTACAGATTGACCATGGCGGTGGTGGACGAGCCAAGGGAGCTAAGGGATGCTAGGAGCATGGATGTAGAAGAGCCAAGCCAAAGACAAGACAAGCCAAACTATAGGAGAAAGCTCGGGATGAACCCGAGCAACGAAGCCGCGCATTTGCAACTGATTGATGAAAGCGCGGGATGGACAAAGCGCGGCCGCGCTTTTGGGTGTCGAAGCCGCGCATTCGGGAATTTCAGCGGACAAGGATTTGGGCCAAGTTTTGGTTTTGGGCTTTGTTATTTTGACTTATGGGCTTGTATTTTGGCCGAGATATATGATTTAAGATATAATGTTTGGGGTTATTTTTAGTAGACATATAAATACTTTATGTTAGATTATTTTGTCATAACTTTTGATCAACTTTTGGAGGCTAGGGTTTTTCTCTCAAGGAAGACTTTGAAACCTTTGTAAGTTTGATTTTAATTTCATTATGCATTGCTAATTTCTCTAGTATTTGGCTAGTTATTGAAGTCATGATTTGTATGTCGTTGTGAGGTTTGATTGATTCTCAACAAACTTGAATAGAAATTATTCCATGTGCTTAATTGAATCTAAACTAGGGTTTTGTTAGATTGATCACCTAATTGAATTTCTAGTTAAAACTGAATCTGATTAATTACCGGTTGGAGTTAATTAGATCAAGAGTATATTTTAATCAATTAGTACCGGTTGGACTAGTTGGTTGAAGGAGGGAATAAATTCACAAGTCACTTAGATGTCTGGTTGCTCTAAGTGTTTGTTTCTATTGATAACTTGAATCGTTATGCTGTTATTTAATTGAATCTAGAAGGTCTTCTAGGTTATTATTTAATTAGGGTTGTTAGACTGGTTGTTCTATCAACTAAATCTGAAGTTCGGGTTTTAATCCTTAGTAGGATCACTATCCACAATAGATTATTCAAGTGAGAAGAGAATCAAGAGAATCGATGATCAACGAATCAATATCATGATGGATCTAACTAGTTGAACACGTTTGTTTCTCATATATTTAAATCATCTTTTGCATTCATAGTTAGTTTTATTCTTGCATATTAGTTTAGATAATCATTCTGAAAACCCCCCATACTAGTTACTTGGCACTTAAGCAATAACACATTTACACGAGTCTCTGTGGGTTCGACTCTTACTTACTGCTCTACTGAGTTGGTTAAGCTAAGATTTCTTTGATAGGTATAAACGACCACGAAAAATACCTCATCAAATTTGGCGCCGTTGCCGGGGACTCGTCGCTATTTGTGTTTATTACTTTCGTGCTGTTTTGGGTGTGAACCTGTTATATGGTTCATATGCGTGCTACTAACTCATCTCCCCTGTTGTTTGATCCAGATATTGATAGGACACTCTTCAAGCTAAGGAAGGAAATCCGGAATCACTTTCAGGCCTTACCGTTCTTTCTTGAAGAATCTGACTCGGAATCTAAATCTGCTGAATCCGCCGAGATGGGTGACCAAACATTGAGAGAGTTGACTGCACCGAATCTGGCACAACAACCGCTGGCGGTGCAATTTCCTGCTCTTGCTGAGGGAGTCAAGTTTGAGCTGAAATCCGAGTTGATCCACCTTTTGCCTTCATTCCATGGGCATAGTGGTGAAGACCCCAACAAACATCTTTCTGAATTTCATGCTGTGTGCTCAAGCATGAAGCCTGCTGATGTGACTCATGACCAGATCGCGCTGAGAGCCTTTCCTTTTTCTCTCAAGGATCAGGCTAAAGACTGGTTTTACTACTTGGCTCCGGGAAGTATTAATACATGGGCTAAGATGAAAGAAGCTTTTCTGGAGAAGTACTTCCCTGCTACAAGACTCAATGATCTGAAAAAGCAAATCAGTAATATTGAACAAGAAGCAAGTGAGTCCTTGTACGAATACTATGAGAGATTCAAGAGGTTGATAGCCAGCTGTCCTTTCCATGGCTACACTGATCAAGACATGATTTTATATCTTTTCAATGGCCTCTTGGATGATGAGAGAAGAATGGTCAATGCAGCTTGCCAAGGTCACATTCTCAACAAAACTCCTGCTGCTGCGTTTGACCTGTTCACACTACTGTCTGAGGGCACAAGACAGTTCAGAAAAGAAACTAGCTCGAAAGCTGCAAACTCTGTGGTGGCTAACACAAGAATTCAAGATGAAGTCACAGAGTTGAAAATGATGATGAAGCAGCTTTTGCAACAAGGTGGTAGACAACAGGTGAAGTCCTGCGAAATTTGCTTAGATAACATGCATCCCACTGATTCCTGCCCTACACTTCAAGATCAGAATGTTGAGGTGAATGTAGTGGGAGGATATGGACCACCTAGGCCGAGGTATGACCCCTTCTCCAACACCTACAATCCAGGCTGGAGGGATCATCCTAATTTGAGGTATGGTAATTCTAGCAATCAGCAGTTCAACCATCAAGGTGGCCAAGCTCAGTACAGACCACCTTTCCAACCTCAGGCTCAGGGAGTGAATCAGAATGCTATGTCCACAGAGGAGATGGTCCGACAGTTGACTCAGTCAGTTTCTACAATGCATGGTTCTCTAACTCAACTTCAACAGGAAACCAAATCTAGTATAAAGAATTTGGAGAACCAAGTTAGTCAGATTGCTGAGGCAGTGAGTAAACTGGAAGCTCCAGATTCAAGTAAGCTACCGTCTCAGACAGAGCTTAACCCGAGGGCAAATGTCAGTTTTATCTCCATTTATGGTGGTTCTGAGGCAAGACAAGTATGCCAGCTGAGCAAGGCTGAAGAAACAGAGGAACAGCAGCACGAAGGCCAATTGCTCGGCTTGGTTGCTAAAAGCGCGGCCGAGCAGTGTGCACCCCGCGCAATACAGTCCCAGTTGGGATTGCGCGGGATCGAGGAGGAAAGCGCGGCCGCGCACTTGGATGCGAAGCCGCGCATTCTGGACGAACTGGAAGATACGTCTGCACCTCTTCTGAAAGCCTATGTACCTGTCCCACCCTTTCCTGAAGCCTTGAAAGAAACCCGGAAATTGAAGAATGATAAAGAGCTGTTCGAGGTCTTCAGTACATGCAGAGTTAATGTCCCGTTACTAAATCTGATCAAGAGTGTACCTCGGTATGCTAAGTTTTTAAAGGAGTTGTGCACTCTGAAAAGAGGACAGAAGGAGAAAAGTCAGAAGCAAGTTAAAGAGAAAGAACATGTGTCTGTTGTGTTTCAGAAGCGTTTGCCTGAGAAGTGCAGTGACCCTGGCATGTTCACCATTCCTTGCATAATTGGAAGCACCAAGGTGAATGAAGCTTTGATTGATTTAGGTGCGTCTGTGAATGTGATTTCTTCATCCTTATATGAGAAGCTCGATATGGGACCATTGAAAGAGACCCGAACCATAGTGGAGTTGGCTGATCATTCCACTGTGAGGCCCAAAGGAAAAATTGAAGATGTATGGGTCACAGTGGATTCCTTGCAATTTCCGGCTGACTTTCTAGTAATGGACATGGGATCGGGAGTTGGAAAGATGTCTATGTTGCTAGGACGACCATTCTTGAAGACTGCAAATACAAGGATTGACATACCGCAAGGCACACTGAAGATGGGATTCGATGGGAAGGAGATCGAGTTCCATATCTCGTATCCTTCTTGATATCCTTTTACGTCAAGCTAAAGACGTTAAACAAGCGCTTCTTGGGAGGCAACCCATGGTTTAGGATAGATTTGCTTTGATTTTTTTTTTTTTTTTTTTTTTTTTTGCTTTCAATTTTACAATTTTTGTCTTTGTTAGTTAGTTTTGGTAGAAATAATCCTCAGATATACAGGTAGCTCGGGCAAGCTTAGAAGTACAGGGGCTAAAAACTCGGGATTGGGACGACAAAAATGCGTGGTCAAGAATCAAGAGCAAAGCCGAGCATTCCAAGCCCAGTTGCAAAAGCGCGGCTTGGGCAAGGAAAGCGCGGCCGCGCAATTCCAGCCCCGAAGCCGCGCAATCGCAACTGGGACATGATTGTGCGGGATCGCAAATGCGCGGCCGCGCATTTCCGTGCGATCCCGCGCTTTGGCCCGTCTTCAGCGAAAACCAAATTAAAACACCGAAGCCCTCTTTTCTTTCCCCCATTCCTACGCAGCCTCCTTTCTTCAACCCTTAAAACTCCATTGAAGCCACCATTCCAAGCTCCATTCAAGCCCTTTTCAAGCGGATTTTCAACCAAATTCAAGCAAGGAACTCACATTCAAGCGGAATTCAAGTAATTTTTTCACAATCTCCTCTTAAATTTCGGTTTTTGTTAGTTCAAATCTAGATCTAGGTATGACTAGAAAAACCCGAATTTGACCCCTTTAGGCTCGGATTTAGGTTTGAGTCCTTCACAAAAGTTTGTTTATTGCATGATTCTAGTCTAGATTCGTGTTTTATTTGAACTTTGCATGTAATCCGAAAATCACCTAGTAATTTGATTAAAATTTTGATTAAATTGTTCTAGGTAGTGGGGGAAGAGAGCGTTTGAGAGCTTTTCTGTGAAATATTGTTGTGGTTGTCCTTGCCGGGACAACGGAATTGCGCTTGCTTGTTTGTTTTGTGGTGTTGTGCAAGTTGTTTTCTGAAATTCTGAATTAATGGCTCCAAAGAGAAGTAGAAGGGATGGTGCATCATCATCACAATCTGCTAGTCAGGGAGTACATCTGGTTCCACCTGCTGTGGTGGGAGAGACCACCCCAGAAACTTTTGGGATTAACTTGACAAAGAATAGCCACATAGTCCGGTTTGAGCTTCTGAAGGACATGCAATGGAAATCAACTCGATTCATTGACTGGGACCTCATGAATGAGATTGGGATAGCTCATCTGTTGAATGAAATAGGAGCATATTTGCAAATGGGCGCGTTCTTGAAGCTGTGTGAACCCACCTTTAAGGGGTTAACACTGGAGTTTCTGAGTACTTTGTCTACTGATTTCAAGAATGAAGGAGAGATAAAGTTTTGGTTAGGAGGTGTTAGGAGGAAGATGACCTTGAAAGAGGTCAACCGGGTGTTTGGGTTCAGTTATTTTTATGAGAAGGATGTTGTGCTGACTGAGGCAGGTGCTACTTGGGCTGACAGGCATTTCTGGAGAGCCATCACAGGGAGACACAAGTATGAGCCATCCAAGGAAAAGGCTTATCCCATCACTCATCCCGCTATTAAAGTCTTCCAGCGGTTTATTGCAAGTACTCTGAATGGGAGAGGTGATGGGGGAAACAATTGTCCCAGGAAAGATGTAACTGTGTTGGCTGCTTGCTTGAAGAGAAAGAGACTGAACTTGGGTGCTATGCTGATGCATCACATGGCTCATGTTGGGAACAAAGGCGGTGGAGCCATTTGTATTGGTGGGATTGTGACTTTCCTAGCCAAGCATTTTGGTATCGATCTTAGCAGGTTACATGTTGATATTCCGCCTTTGCCTATTGACTTTACCATGCTGAAGAAAATGGGCGCTCTCTACAAGTACTGGAACTCTTACTTCTGGGTGATTGGTGATTCTGGGAGAGTTATGCAGCTTCCTGATGGACAACGAGTGCAGATTGGGAACAGTCCAGCTAAATGGTTCATTGAAGTTCAGGTTGGAGATTTAGATGTGGCTACCGTTAAGGGCCCTGTTAGGGGTAAAAAGGCGGTTTCAGTTCCTATTGTGGTGGAGTCTGATGAAGAGGAGATGGATGAGGATTTCATCATGGAAGAAGAAGAAGAAGAAGAATCTGCTGAGGATGCTGACACTGATGAGGATGATGAGTCTAAGGAGGATGATCAGCAGAGACAGTTTGATTCGTCTATACCTGCTGGTGGAGTACATTACTCTGACGCTCAGTATAACCAGATGATGGAGATGATGAGACAGATGCAGCTAGACAACACGCAGCGATACAATGACATGTCTTCTCATATCGATCAGAACTTTCAGGGCATGAGAGGTTATGTGGATCAGAGGTTCACATCATATCAAACTCATCAGGATCAGCAACTTGCTGCTTTTCAGGCCCGCCAGGATGAGCAGTTCAGACTGCTCAACACTAGATTGGATGGATGGAGTTCAGCGGGCTATCCGCCTCATCAGTCGTATCCTCAATATGCCTTTCCCGATCCTCTGTATCCTCAGTTTCCACCATACCAGCCGCCACCAAGACAAGAGTTCCCGCCATATCAACCACCTCAGCCAGAGTATCCACCGGAGTACCAGCCACCGCCACCACAGGATTTTCCGCCTTACTACCCGGACAACTAGAGTTTTGTGAGTTTTTCTCTTTCCTTTACTTTTTTACTATACTTTGGGGACAAATTATGTTTAAGCATGGGGAAGGGAATTACTTTTGCATTGCATGTAGTTGCATTAGTTTAGGTCATATTTAAAATTTTTGCATGCATTGATTAAAATCCTGAAAAATGAAAAAAAAATCAGAAAAATTTGAAAAAATACAAAAATATTGCATTTAGGTTCTTATTTCCCCATTGTTTGATTTCTCTTGTTTTTCAATGTTGAGTATAAGTTCTAACCCATGATTTGCATGATTTACTGAAGTTGATATGATATAAGCATGATCATTGATTGATTACCTTGATTATAGGATGGAGCATGTATTTAGCTTGAGTTTTAGATTCATTCTGAAGTTCTAGACAACAATTAGCCTTGTGAGATATTTTTGGCCTTTCATGATTATATTTGTTCTCTACATTCTTGAGTGTATCACCATGATTATCTAGCTCTAGAACTTGCGTTAATACTCTTTGTCAAGGCTGCTTATATGATTGAATGCATGACATTAAAATGATTGAGGCAATGTTTCTTATAGCCTATTATTTCCTCTCCTACCCTATAAGATCCATGTTCTTGACACCCCTATTTCTTTGAGCTTTAAGCCTATTTTTGATAACTCCACAAAATTTTCCTAGCCTAATAAGCTTGACCCAGGATCCGGGATTTAGGACTTTAGGTTGTGTTTTTGTTTTGTGTGAGTTATGTATAAGTATGGGGGCGTTGGAAGAAAAGGTGGAAAAAGAGGAGATAAAACTCTTGGTTGCAAAGCAAAGTAAAAAAAATGAAGGTGAATTATGTTGCAAAGCAGAAGGAAAAAAAATTGCTTGAATTGTGTGTAGTCTTCATTGGCAAAGCAAGAGAGAGTTGATAAGAGGCAAAAGAAAAAAAAAGAAGCAAAGTGCTTAAGTGTAAATGTAAGAAGTTGGTAGAGTGAAGTTGGGAAGTATTATGAGAAAGTGTAAAGTTTGGGTTTAGGATTAGTTCTTTATCTCGGATTTAGCACCACAGGCCAAATATGATCCCTTCCAAATTTCTCTTTACCTTGGCCCCATTACAAGCTTTAAAAAGACCTCATGATTTTTGTTATGTATTTGATCCCCAACAGTGGAGATTTAGAACTCTGATGCAAGCATATGGTAGTCTAGTTTTCATGGTTGATTTTGAGTGAAACACGTCCTTAAACGCTTGAGAGATGGAGTGCAAACACATATACCTTGGTGAGGTCTAGAATGAATGAATGGTCTTTGCTCTACGCTTATGATAATGCATGCTAGGAAGTCTTGGTTGGGTTTTTAATTATATGTGAAATGTTTGTTTGACTTGAGATGGATGTAAGATTGCATTTCTATGGTGTGATTTGGATTTATGTCTTGCTTGAGGACAAGCAAGGGTTAAGCATGGGGGAATTTGATAGCTTGCATATAGGAGTAGTTAAGATGCATGTTTTATATATGTTTTAGTTAGTTTTAGGTTAGCTTTTATGTAGTTTTAAGGTTTTTGTGTTTTCGGGTATTATGCGCTGGTTTGCTCGGTTTTACAAGTTTTTACTTTCAGGAGCAACAGTGGGGCGAGTACAGATTGACCATGGCGGTGGTGGACGAGCCAAGGGAGCTAAGGGATGCTAGGAGCATGGATGTAGAAGAACCAAGCCAAAGACAAGACAAGCCAAACTATAGGAGAAAGCTCGGGATGAACCCGAGCAACGAAGCCGCGCATTTGCAACTGATTGATGAAAGCGCGGGATGGACAAAGCGCGGCCGCGCTTTTGGGTGTCGAAGCCGCGCATTCGGGAATTTCAACGGACAAAGATTTGGGCCAAGTTTTGGTTTTGGGCTTTGTTATTTTGACTTATCGGCTTGTATTTTGGCCGAGATATATGATTTAAGATATAATGTTTGGGGTTATTTTTAGTAGACATATAAATACTTTATGTTAGATTATTTTGTCATAACTTTTTATCAACTTTTGGAGGCTAGGGTTTTTCTCTCAAGGAAGACTTTGAAACCTTTGTAAGTTTGATTTTAATTTCATTATGCATTGCTAATTTCTCTAGTGTTTGGCTAGTTATTGAAGTTATGATTTGTATGTAGTGGTGAGGTTTGATTGATTCTCAACAAACTTGAATAGAAATTATTCCCTGTGCTTAATTGAATCTAAACTAGGGTTTTGTTAGATTGATCACCTAATTGAATTTCTAGTTAAAATTGAATCTGATTAATTACCGGTTGGAGTTAATTAGATCAAGAGTATATTTTAATCAATTAGTACCGGTTGGACTAGTTGGTTGAAGGAGGGAATAAATTCACAAGTCACTTAGATGTCTGGTTGCTCTAAGTGTTTGTTTCTATTGATAACTTGAATCGTTATGCTGTTATTTAATTGAATCTAGAAGGTCTTCTAGGTTATTATTTAATTAGGGTTGTTAGACTGGTTGTTCTATCAACTAAATCTGAAGTTCGGGTTTTAATCCTTAGTAGGATCACTATCCACAATAGATTATTCAAGTGAGAAGAGAATCAAGAGAATCGATGATCAACGAATCAATATCATGATGGATCTAACTAGTTGAACACGTTTGTTTCTCATATATTTAAATCATCTTTTGCATTCATAGTTAGTTTTATTCTTTCATATTAGTTTAGATAATCATTCTGAAAACCCCCCATACTAGTTACTTGGCACTTAAGCAATAACACATTTACACGAGTCTCTGTGGGTTCGACTCTTACTTACCGCTCTACTGAGTTGGTTAAGCTAAGATTTCTTTGATAGGTATAAACGACCATGAAAAATACCTCATCAATATATATATATATATATATTATCATGGTTATCAACCTCAAATCAATCACAAGTGGACAAGATATCTTCCCTTGACGCATACCTTTGGTTGATGCGCCACCATAGCTACGTCCCGCGATTTATCCTCTCCCCGTGGCACAGGGCATGGTACGAGGAGGCACGGGACTAGTCGGCACCACTCCATGCTAAGCAGGTTCCAACCTCGGAAACCTGCAACCCAAAAAAACAAATCTATCAAAGCAAATCTTCTATTGCACTTTTTTGTTCCGCTTAGTTAAATAAATATTAAATTAATGTTAAAAAATTTTAAAAATTAAATTTAAATTTCAAATACCTATATACATAAATGTAAAAATTTTTAGCTTAAAAATCATATTGTACAATTTTTAATAATTAAAACGGTAATACTTTGTGAGGAAACCCTTCTCTTAATTTTTAAAAATTTTATAATATGATTTCTAAAATAAAATTTTACACAAAAATGTATATATTTATTTATAATATAAATATAATTTTTAAAATTTTTTAATATTACTTTGATACTTAAAATTTAAGTGAAATATAGAAATAAAACATTGAAAGTGGAATAGAAGATTTGTGTCGCAAATCTACCCTTCAGTTCATTCGATCTTTTCTATTTAAAGTTCCAAAATCTAATGAACCTTTATTTTATCGTGGTAAACTAGATGGTTACGGACAAAAGATAAGAATGCATGTTGAAAATTAAAACCCTAAGATTAAAAAGCATAAGTCTTTTTAAAGGGAACTAAAAAATAATTTAATGCAAAATTATGATTTAGTCCATATATCAATTATGTGGCACATCCTCATGCTCATTGACTTTTATATAGTGCCTTTGAGATTGATGTAGTCCCTATATTAATTTTGGTGCATTCCCAACTAAATTTAGTTATTATTGTCACATAGCTGAAATCAGTTTTTCTTGGGTCTATCGAGCATACCCATTTCCGTTGGGTTGGGGTACCCCATCTTGACCCCCCAGATTACGCTATAGCGGAGCCTTACTGGGTCAATGATGATGATGATGATGCAAAATTATGATTTATTTGTAAATTTGGGCTCTTAATCCTATGCATGTGAGATTAAAAAACATTTACCTTGAGTTTTGGAGCTACAAGCCTACAAAAGTCCAAGAATATATTTATAGCTAGGTCCAAGTTGTGAAATTAGAATTGATCCACTCCTATTTTAGAGGTTTACTAGTATGTATTCCCGTACCTTGTACGAGTTTTTCTTAAAATAAATGTTAATAATAAAATATTTTCAAATATATTTATTATCCGAGAAAAATAATTATGTAAATGCTTAAATATAATTTTTTTTATGATTTACGTAAAAAGATAAGGCAATTTCCCTATTAACATAAATATTCTAGAATTTGTATGATAGCATAAAAAAATATCCTAATAATCTTTCTGTCTATCATATCCAAAAATAAAAAATTGTTTAATAATGACATTTTCTATCCTATATTCTAAAAACATTGATAAGAATTTATCATATCCAAAATTAAAAGGTTATTTTTTACAAAAAAGGGGTGGTGTGGTCCAATCTAAAAGTGACATATGTCGTTTAATAATTTTTTTAACCTTGATAGCATAAAAAAATATCCTAATGATCTTTCTGTCTATCATATCCAAAAATAAAAAACTATTTAATAATGACATTTTCTATCCTATATTCTAAAAACGGATAAGAATTTATCATATCCAAAATTAAAAGATTATTTTTTACAAAAAAGGGGTGATGTGGTCCAATCTAAAAGCGACATGTGTCGTTTAATAATTTTTTTAACCTCTGCTTTAAGTTATAGTTATGATAGGTTATAATTTGGTTCGTCTCAAGACCTTAAATTTAGAATGATTAGCATATTTACCCTATATGGAAAATCAGGTTATATAAATGCCTATTTATATTTGGATTTACACTATTTAGGATATTATAAAAATAAAATCAAGACTTAAACATTTTTTAACTATCAAAATATATAAATAATAGAGAGAGAATACAATTAAAAAGGAAGCTAACATATTTTAAGCAAAGTTAATAGGGTACTCTTGCAAAATATTAGTTATTTAAAAAGTCAAATAAGACATATTTACAAAAGATACAAAAGTACATATTTATACAAATGTATTTTGAAAAAAGGGATGGAGTGATATCATCATTACTATATACTAAAGCAGAGGTTAAAATAACATGTAAAACTACCCCACATGAAATCACATCATCCCTCTTTTTAAAATTAATCTGATTGGTTGAAATGTAATTAAATTACTTTTAATTATTATATTTATATATTAAACAAAATATTTAATATATTAGTTTTATTTTTGGATAGGATAACTTTTTTAGATAAGATATGTATAGTTTCTTAAAAATATTCTTGGCTACATTAATTTTTAATAATTATTTTTAGAAATAATAGTTTTTTTAGATAAGATCCATATAGTTTTATTTTGGATAGATAGTTTTTTAGGTAAGATACATATAGTTTTTTAAGAATATCATTGCCTATATTAATTTTTAATAATTTTTTGAAAATGATAGTTTTTTAGATAAGATACGTATAGTTTTTTTAAACTATCCATTCCTATATTAATTTAATCAAAATTTAACAAATACAAATAAATAATGTAATAATTTTATAAAATCCCATGCGAGACACGGGTCATGCAGGGCACGTGAACTAAAACTAGTTATATACTTTAAAGGAAAAAGAAATGAGTAGTTATAGAAAAAAAATAGGGATAAATTATTAGAAAAACTAGTGAAAAGGAGATTTTTAAAGGATTCTTCTCAATAGTATTTCTCGGTTTTGCTAATTATTTTAAAAACAAGATTATGTATACTAGACCAAATTATTTCGTACTAGCGACGTCCAAATTTGAGACAAACACGAATCCCATGTGTGAATAATAAATAATATCTATTATTATATAAAATCTGTGACAATATTCCATCCTAACCGTTAATTTTACAAAAAAAAATTAGACTCATTATCTCATTATCGTAACCGTCGGTTTGGTTTTTCTTTTCTGCCCGGTACGCCTCTCTCTCGCGACGTTCATCTCTCCACATCTCATGATTCTGAGACGTTAATCTCCGCCTCTAGCTCGGGACCTTCGCTCAATTCGTCGTCGTTGAAGAATTTGATTTGTAAGGGTTGCTGTATTCTAGGGTTTGTGAATTTTTATTCTTTTCAGTCCTAAATTGTTCCCTTAATTCATTGTCGACGTTTGTCTTGGTTCCGCATGAGAATCATGAATTTAAACCTCTTGTATGTAATTCCCCCGAATTTCCCTACGTTTTCTCAAGGAGAGTGTTAAATCGATTTGGGCAAAAACATCACAAAATCGAGCAAGTTTGGTGGAAAACCAATCGCGGGCTGCTTAGGTTTAAATTTTCGATATCTGCAAGGAGCCGACTTTAGCACAATCGTGAGCCGCCATTACGCCGCCTCTCATGACGATTCTGCCGACAGTGGGAAAGTGGCACTACGAAGATTCTTTTCTCGCACTTCTTGCAACACCCCATCTGATTTCGCATCCGCAAAACGCCACCAAAGATCGCCGGAATCCATCTTGGTTGCTGAAGCTTTGTCCAGAAACACGAATGGTGACTAGCAACATTTTACGGATGTCTAACGTCGTCGTTTTGCCACCATGGAGGGAGAAATTGCCGACAATATTGAGAGGGAATTGTGGTGGTTCTACTATCGCACGAAGTAGCATCGCTCGTGATGTGTCATCGCCGCCAAGGTCCGGCGAATATAGCTCGTTGATCGGGTTTTTCTAACTTCAGAGTATGGCTTGCGAGGAGCAATCTTAGAGGTCGTCGTACGCCGCCTTCCCGCCACCAATCATGATGCCACTGCGGACAGTTAGTAGAGGTTGACTCGGAGCTTTGACTTTCGCAAATCCCGATGATGTTCCCTTCCTGGTGTTGCCACCAGGTGCTTGTTAAGTCAGGTCCAGGACCAACTGTTACGCTGACTGAATGATTACAAATGTGCAGGTGGCTAACTGGAGGATAAAACAAAATGGAGTAATATGAATTTCCATTTCTTTTACAGTTTACTTATTTTCCACATTTCATTTGTGAGGAGCTTGGAGTTCATGTATTATCAAGTGTAATTCAAATGCATCCTTAAAGTATATGATTTAAATAAACATATTCTCATTTACAGGGCTGCCTCTTCACATAAATAATTCCTTTTTTCCATTGCCATTAGTGCACTGTAATGGTTTGTCCTCTCAGTTTTCAGGATACCTGAGCTATGTGAAGGGTGTGGTCAAATCAGATGAACTTCCTCTTAATGTTTCTATATAGATTCTTCAAGCGAGCAAAATTGTGAATATTGGAATCCCAGTCTTCCTTCTTATCCTACTTCCAAGTTATTCCTCTTCTTCCCATTCTCTTGCTTCTTTTGCTAATCAATTATGTCATGGTTTTCCCTTTCTTTCTTTCTTTCTTAATGTTCTTGCTCATTAATATTAATTTTACATGAACAGATTTATTGTTGGAAAAACACCTTATGATGTTGTAAATATTTCTTATGCAGGTATCTAACAAGGGATTAAGTATGGAGATAACTACTAAGATTTTGGAATTTGTTAATGCAAAAGCCCATCCTCCAAAGTTATCTTAAGCTTTAGTAAGAAGGAGGCGAAATTTTCTTCTTGAATCAGCTAAAGCATTTAAAGCATTGGAAATTCTGTTTGAAGTAGTTGACAAATCTAAATTCATTGGCAAAGTGGCTTTTGACTTGAGGCTTGCTAGAGAACTTGATTATTATAATGACATGATTTGTTCAGCAGCTTCCAAGGGGAATTCAGTGGTACAAAAAAAATGCCAGAAAGTCCTTCATCATTTATATGTCAATTTATATTGTTAAAAAAATGCGATCATTATACTACTGCATTGATTTAATTGAAACTCTTGAATGACACTGTCGGATGGTTTTAAAGCTCCTTCTACACTTCATTGGAATCATCACTATTTCTAACAGTTCTTTTACAGTAGCGGCTTCTACATGAACCCTTGTAAGCCTTGAGCATATAAGAGTAAGCATATGATGTGAACCCCGTTGAGGATTCACGAGCAGATCTTGACGTGGACGCGTATTAGGTCTCTTCACCAATCGAACCGGATAGATTTGAGGCCGGAACCTAGACTGGATTTGAGTGAGAAGTGAAAGGATTGAGAAGGGGGCCTAGTTCGACGTAGACCAGGAGAATATAGGGTCGAGAAGAGAATTGGGGTTGACGCCTTAACAAGATAGTCTGGAGAAAACTCGACAGCAATGCGGTATCTAAATTCAAGCGTGTCCAAATACAAAGGGGTGTGCCTCTTTATATAAAGGAGGCACACTAAAAGCTAGCACGAAACCCTAAGGTGCGTGGGGGCACAGGGGGGGCATGCAAGCGGCCCAACGTGGCCCAAGCCAACAATTACCCGACAGTAATAGAAATGACTTAAACAGTAATGTTCGAAATGGAAAAGATACTAAAAACAGAAAGAAACATAGATCGTCACGGTGGCCATGTCGCGAGTGTCGCGACAAGGCGTCGGCGTGCCAGCGCAAGGCGTGTCGCGACACACTAGGTGTGGCACGACACTGCCGAGGCACGCGGCGCAGCCTTGCGACACGCTAGGCGTGGCACGACGGGCCATGGTGCGCGGCGCACGCGACCCTCATGTCGCGACGCCGGGTTGGCCCGGCGCAGACATGGGGGTCGGTACCGAGGTAAAGTACTCAATACCGAGTGTGGCTTGCACAAGACCGACCTAGGGTTGCTCGGTATCGGACA